>CM069907.1:5670853-6082758 GCA_036172215.1 Camellia granthamiana
AAAAATAGTAGGAAAAGAAGCAACTAAAGCGATGAAACAAGCAAAACCTTAGACCTCTTAAAGAGAAGAGCACTTTTAAGCAATAATTCAACACACACACACCCTCAAGAGCTCAAAGTAGGCTCAAAAGTACCGCAACTCAAAGATGGCAAGGTTTGGTTAAGAGTGTATAGGCAAAAGCTCAAGAAATTTCAAGAGAGCGAGAGAGAATCGTAGAGAGAGAAAATTAATTTTGCTCTAATTTTTCTAACCTTTAAAAATGGAAGAGGAGGTCCTATATTTATAGAAAAACAGGCCACTCCCTCAGAAACATCCATCCATACACGTGGGAGCAGATGTAAGCATCTGTGCAAACAGCTGGCACAGCTGGCAGAAAATATCTGCAAAACACACTTGTGGCCGGCAGCCAAAAGGGATGGCTGGTAGCCCACAAAAATGGGCTTGCAGGTCCCAAGTTTTTCAGGTTTGAAAGGTTGGGGTTTTGGTGCAAAAACAAGGCACAAGGTTTGCAGGGTTTTGAGGCGCAGAGCTGTGGCATTCCGCTGAGGACTTTCGAGCATTTGACAAGCATATACATTCATCATTGGGTGTGCAAGTGATGGTGCCCAAGTCGTAAGGGTGGTAAAAAATGGGATGTCTACAGTTGCCCCTCTTTAGCAGAATTCGAAGTCATGAAATGACGCGAGTGAATGTCAAAACCCAAAGATGACCCATTTTGACAAGGTCGTAAGACTTGGGCAAAACAAACAAGACATAAAGTAAATGATTGCCCTCGCAAGTTGCCTACATATTCCTTTGCAAGGAATCAAACCAGCGTAGTTCAGGAGCAAGAAGCAAAACACATGCAGGAAAAATAACTTATGATCATGCAATGAAACAAAGCAATGCAACATAAATTAAAGCAAAACGAATCAAGCCATGTCTCACACGGAAAGACGCGAACAAATCAACACGTTTCATGCGATTGAGACAACAAAAACGCAAACCAAACTACGTTATACGTAGAAAGAATGTAAGAACATATAAGCCAAGCAACGTCTTAGAGAGAGAGAGAATGAAAAAGGTTCCAAACTCAAATTGCGCCTCACGCAGAGAGGGTGAAAAGATGGTATTCCAGACGCACTGGAAGTTTTTTAAATCGAGGAAGACAATCCCAACGTGTCTCACGCGAGAAGAGAAAAGGTGATGTGAACACCATGTACACCCGATGTTTTTAATCGAGGACTCGAGATCCTAACGTGTCTCACGAGAGAGGAGGAAGAATGGTGTGAACAAACAGGCGCACCTGCTGTTTTTAACCGATTTGAACAATCCTAACGTGTCGCACACGAGAGGAGGAAGTGTGGTGTGAACAAACAGGCGCACTTGCTGTTTTTAACTGATTTGAACAATCCTAACGCGTCGCACGTGAGGGGAGGAGGGGTGGTGTGAACAAACAGGTGCACATGCTATTTTTAACCAATTTAAACAATACTAACGCGTCGCAAGCGAGAGGATGAGGGGTGGTGTGAACAAACAGGCGCACCTGCTGTTTTTAATCGATTTGAACAATCTTAACGTGTCACACGTGAGAGGAGGAGGGGTGGTGTGAATAAACAGGCACACCTGCTGTTTTTAACCCATTGAAACAATCCTAACGCACCGCACGTGAGAGGAGGGGTGGTGTGAAAAAACATGCGCACTTGTTGTTTTTAACCGATTTGAACAAGTCAACAAAGGAACAAACAAACAATCAGAACTTAAGCAGGATTATCTCTCCCTGGGAAGGCCTCGGCCTTGGAAAATGAAACCCACAGAAAGCAAGGTATGAAGCGAACAAGTGCGATAGATGCACAAAGTGAACAAGATGACAACCCAACATAATGATAATGCATGTTCCATGCAAGACAGACAACCGATGTACAATGTTAATTGAAAGCATATTCTATGCAAGCATACTCAATCCATGAATCATGAACGATGCAGGGCATGCGTGCGACACAAATGTATGTGAAAACACATATTCGATGCAACAACAGAGAACAAATACATAATTTGACACGTAATTTGACGGAACAAGCAAAAATAATGTTCAGCGACAACTTTCAACTTACCTCTCAGAGATGTTGCAATATGCTCAAAAATGATACATCGCTTTCATCTTGGTAAGTGGCCATATTCATTTTGGTAAGTGGAGAATGTTTGCGTGCTGGAACACAGTTTCGAGATCCTTTAGAATCAATCTGAACGTAACAGTGAACCTCCTATACACTTCTCGGGAAACAAAGGCACAAAATAGCATCATGACACAAGTAAGGACCACCGGCCACCTGCCGGCCTATTGGGAAGGCTGCCGGCCACTTGCCGACCACCATTTGTGCGTGCCATCCACAAATGTAGCCTACCGGTCACCTGTGCCAAATCGGGGCAATTTTGTCTTTTTAACGTCAGGTCTTTAAATATACAACTCCAAACTTCATTTCCTCACAAACCCTTGTCCAAAAATCCTCTCTTTCTCTCTCTCTCTCTCTAGGTGCTTCCTCTCTCTAGATTCGTGCTTTATACGCGCTTTCTAATGCCCCAAACAAACTTTTTCGGTAAAACCCTCTTGATTCTCTACGTTTTGAACTGAACATAATTTGATTTCGTCACTTTTTCTTGAATTTTCACCACTTTAGGCTTGTTCTCCTCGAGTTTCATGAACTTTCCCAGGTTTTGACTTTTTCTCCCATTTTCTTTCTCCTAGGGTTGACTTTTTCCAAGTTTTCTTTATTTTCCACCCACTTTTCACTTACTTTTCTAGATGGCAGACGATATTTCGCATGACGGGGTTCCTCCCGAGGTTCCGTCTCCATCATCACCCACTGCTGAGGTTGAGGAGCTATCGGCGGAGGGTATTACAACTGACCTGGAGGCAGAGTTCGCTCCGAGACTTGAGTCTGAGCCGTTACCATTGGGGATTCGACCATTTGATCCAGAGACGTATCATCCCCGCACACATATATTACTGTCCGGAGGCATCAGGCACTTTAGCTACTTTGCACGTGGCGTGCCAGAGGACCTTTTACTAAGAGAGCCAGACTCCTATCTTTCTTATCGCGCCACAGAGCTAAAAACTCTATTTTTATGTATTTTTTACCTTCCCTTGAATTGCATTTCTTGCATTGCCTTTATTCTGAATGCTCATTTATCACTATCTTTCATTTGATTCACTCTTCTTTGTCACAGGAAGACTCCTATGCCTACAGGGGGTATGGAGCAGGGCTAGGGACTGGTACTACGAGCTCCCCACGGGGGTCCGTGACATTGTCGACAAGACTGGCTTTAGCCTTTTCTGCTCCAGACTTTCACGCCTTATAATGAGCCGGCCCCTCCTCGGACCGTTGGTAGAGAGGTAGTGGGACACCACCGATTGTTTCCATTTCTCTTCCACTGAGGAGATGATGATGAATCTCTACGACTTCTCCATGCTGACAGGCTTAGGAGTAGGGGGTGATCCGATCCCCTTCGACACGAATATGAGCGAGTGGGAGGTAACTTAGATCTTTCTACTTGGAGTGCGCCCACCTATATCCAGACCAGCGATGGTGCGGTATAGCTGGTTTTCTGAGCATTTCTACAGGAGTGAGCCTATGACCTTGGAGGAGATAGAGCAGTACACCCGGGGCTTCCTAATGTTCCTCCTTGGTACCACCCTGTTTGCGAACAGGTGGAACATCGTAGGATTGTATTTATTGAGCGCCTTAGTAACCTTGCCTCGGGTCCGATTCTATGATTGGGGCGGAGCTGGCCTCGCCACACTTTATGTCTACATGAGCTCCACTTCCTGCATGAAAGGAGAGCGAGTCGGAGGCCGTTGGCGAGCTGGGAGGTACGTACTCCACTTTCTATTTTGCACTTATGTTTTCTACTTCACATTTCCTACTTTATATTTGTTCAACACCTGTGCTTTCTGATTTGCACTTTCTATATCTGTTTATGCTTGGTGCTTTCTGCCTTGCACTTTTTATATATGTTGACACTGTACACTCTCTGTATCTGTTGCACTTTTCATATCTGTTGACACTGTTGATAACATTGCTGCTCTTTCCTTGTAGTTATTGGTTTACACATATTTTGTGGGATATCGGACTTTTTTACACTCCCCAATTACAGAAATGGCCGGATATCCCACAACTTCCACTTATTTACACTGGTAGATTTGTGGGATATCGGACTCTTTTTTTTTTTTGAAGCAATGTTTGCAAAATACCTTGCAAAAGACACAATGGGACCCCTAATCAGAATTTTAGTAGCGTTTTGACTCAATTGATCACTGAGTACTGCTACCTAAATTTTAGTAGCGTTTTAACACACTGAACCCAACCCCACAAACTGAAATGCCTGAACTACACATCTAAATTTGAGATCTCCTGTATCGATCCCATATATTGCACATAACAAGAAAGAGAAAAAATACTCCTATGGAGGGTAGGATTATCCTGTCCTAGCTTTGATATGATCTAGGGTTTCACTGCTCAAACAAGCGGTATCGTGCATCCTAGAATTAGGAAAACGTCATGTCCTAATTTTGAAAGGTATTATAGCTCACTATATGTACAAGGTTAGCTCTACTTTAGGGGTTGAAGTCAAGGTGACGTTACCAAAGAGTCCTTTGAGTCATAATCAATGAAGATCTTAGGAAATCAGAAGAGTCAATATAGTCTCTCTTCAAAGTCTGAGAATCTTTAGATCTCAAAAGATTATAACACAAGGTCTCCAAAGTAACGTAGAGATAGGTGTAGTGTCACAAAAAGTGTGCCTGTGCTCCCACCAGTACCTGGGCAACACAAGACTTTAAGTGCACCAATGTATGCAATGCAATAAACATATAATTGAAAACAAAAGTCATATCATGAAGTTCGAGTCAAGGTTTCATAAAATCCCCAGCAGAATCGCCAGAAACTGTAACATGCCCGGGGAGTACCCATGCGGGTTAAACAGTTCGGATCCTTGATCTCTTTGATCTAGTCTTACGAATGCAATGTGAAACATAGATGAGAGTCCAAATTTGGCAACTTTTAGAAAAATCCATTTTATTGCAAAAATCATTTGCCAAAAATGGACTGCGTCATCAAATCTCAAAGTCGCCACCTAATATTTATTTTGAGAAAATTAGGAAACCCGTGACTTGTGCCAAGGCTACTGTTCATCGTAACAAAGGATGCTTGGCTCGGAACCTTAGGTATGAAGGGGGAAGGTCATTAATTGAGCACCCCCACTCACCTGATCAAAAGATCGGCCTTTACTAAACCATAATATGAATTTTATTTTCTTTATAAGTTCATATTTTGATTATTTAATAAATCCTAAAATTTATTATGTGAAGCATACAAGTATAGACTATGCCATTCATTTTGGAATAATTTGATATCATGTATTTTGAAAGAGTTTTGAAGATGTACAACCTAAATAAATTGAGTTACAAACATGAAAAATCAACATTATTCCAATTTAAGCGACACAACCTCCATCCACTGGCATTCATACAGTCTCATGGTAGAATGCTAAACATAGTAAGAAAAATATACACAAACGGGATGTTAAAGCATAAAAACTTACATATTTACCGACGTCCCGCGAACAGCTACAAAACAAAGTTAGTAAAATATGTATGATCCTATATACAAAATTCTAATGCAATTCACTCATGAGATGCAGCTAAAAATTCAGCTTCTAAGAACATTAGGTAGCACACATAATCACATAGGAATTGATTAAATCCACAAATGCAAATTTAGCCGAATCTTAATGCATGAAACATGGATGCAAAGCATAGATATGCATGGCATGTAAGATATATACATATGTACAGTTAGGGAAAGCGATTAAAGAATGGGATAGAAAGAAGTGAGGTGGGAAATTATTACAACATTTTAAATAAATTATTACAAACCAAATTAGAGGGGTGTGAGGAGAATATTACAACAAAATAAAAACCTGACAATATACTCAAAATAAAATAAATAAAGGAAAACAAAAAAAAGTTTCATGTGCCTTGGAAACCACTGGAAGTTGGTTAACATTGGAAGACAACGCCGTCTTGTCCAAAAAAAGCTAACTGGCCGGCGACCAACTAGGCCTAACAAAACCTGTCTTATTGTGAAACCAAGAAAAAGAATAAACAAGAAATATGTAGGTGGCTCAACTAACCACTACCGGTTAGATTAAAAACAAGAAAACAAATATAAAATAAAATAAAAATGCAAACTTACAATAAAATTAACATGAACATAAAACAAGAAAATAAATATAAAATTAAAAAAAAATACAAACTTACAACAAAACTAACATGAACCTAAAACAAAAAAAGTAAATATGAGGTAGAACATGCAAGACTACAACAAAACTAATATGAGACTAATACAAGAAAAATATAAGTTAGGAAATGCAAGATTACAACATAATTACTATGAAACTAAAAAAAAAAAAGAAAAGAAGAAGCAAATATGAGGTAGAACATGCAAGATTACAATAAAACTAATATGAGACTAAAACAAGAAAAAAAAATATAAGTTAGGAAATGCAAGATTACAACATAATTACTATGAAACTAAAACAATAAAACAAATATAAGATAGAACATGCAAGATTACAACAAAACTAACATGAAACTAAAATAATAAAAAAAAGCAAATATAAGGTAGAACATGCAAGATTACAACAAAACTAATATGAAATTAAAGCAAGTAAATAAAAATAAATAAATAAATAAATAATTATGAGTTAAACAAACCACTTAGATTACAATAACATACTATGAAATATAAAGTAAGAAAATAAATATAAGATAGACAAACCAGTTGGATTATAACAAAACACTATAAAATAAGAAGTAAGAAAATAATTATGAGATAGAAAATATAAAAAAATGAAAGACTAGAAATTCACATTCCAAAGAAAGATTGGACTTCTTGATTTCCAAACTTCCTCTTGATCATCCTCAAGTTGTGGAGTATGTTGTTGAAATCTCAGCAAGAAAGTTCAAGTTTTAGCTTTGGTGAAGTTTTAGGTGGTAACAAAATAAACTCTTTTTTGGATCCAAGTTTAGATCTCTCTCTAAAAATATTTTCACTCAATTGGAACAAAATAAACTCTTACTTTGATCAAAGTTTAGATCTCTCTCTCATAAAAAATTTTCACCACCTCTCATAGCTCTAATGGTCTTCTATATATATAGGCCAAAAACCAAGACCCTTTCATGTTTTGAAAGGCCAATTTTGGAAGGCCAATTTTGAAGAGCCGAAACCTATTCATGTTTTGAAAGGCCAATTGTGAATAGTCAAAACCTATCTATTTGTTTGAAAAGCCAATTATGAATAGTCAAAACCCATTCATTTGTTTGAAAGGCTAATTGTGAATAGTCAAAACCCATTTAGTTTTTTGAAAGGCCAATTGTGAATAGTCAAAACCCATTTAGTTTTTTTGAAAGGTCAATTATGAATAGTCAAAACTCATTTATTTGTTTGAAAGGCCAATTGTTTCAAACTGCTAAATTTGGTCTAAACTAATTTGGCCAAAACGGGTATAAAGTTGGGATTAAAACTTAAATCTGATTTTTTTGCTGAGAAATTCATAACATAACACATTATAATTTTCATCATTGGGTGTTCAAAAGAAAGCACCCAAGTCTTAGGGCCGGTTAAAATGGGGTGTCTACACAAGGCTAGCGCCTCCGAGGAGATAGTGAGTAGACATTCTGAGTCTGAGAGCGGGAACGATGATGTCTGCTCAGGGTCGGGGAGCGAAGATGACACCAAGTCCAGCTTCGAGGCAGGGAGTGGAGGCTTAGAGTCTGGTTCTGACAGCAGTGCCGATAAAGACAGCGCTTCTGAGTCCCCTTTGAGGAAGAAGACGAAGAGGGCCTCTCGAGCTTGAGATGATTGGTGCTGTTTTTTGGACTTTTAGTTTAGTAGTTTAGCACATGTATAGCTTCAGATAGGTTTTACTTTTGCTTTTGAAACTTGTACTCCATTTGTAAAAAAACCATGATCAGAATAAAAACCCACGTAGTTTTTATGAAAAGAGTTTTGGTTCTACAACATGAGCACTGCACCACAAGTAACATACTTGCATGAAAAAGAACATGAAGTTGAATTTGAAACCGAACATGCTTGCATTGGAATAATGTTCTTAATCGGATAATGAGCCGACCAACGACAAAAATACACCATACAACTCGATAATTAAAGCAAAATAACTAAAACACAGACCAAAAATAGCTATACACACTTGCAAAAACCAAAAAACTCAAAACAAGACCAAACAACACAAAGACCAGGACAAACCCAGGTTGTCAAAACTGTCCAGCAAATAGGTGGATGGTAGGCTAGAAGAAGGAGGTTGCCGGCCGCAAAGGGAGGTTGCTGGCCGCAAAAGGGGGTTGCCAGCCAAAAGTGCGGCCTGCCGGCCACAATTAGTGGCCTGCCAACCACCAATGTAAAAAACCACCAGAAAGCTGACAGCTGGCCTCCGTTACAGCCTTATCTTCTATAAAAGGTCCTCCTTCATGATTTTTTCTTCATAACTTCATTTCAGTTGCTGTTTCTTCCACAAATGGAGCCATTTCTTGTCGAGAAACTCATGTATAGCGATCCCGATTTTCCTTTTCTTTATTTGTTGTATCCGGACTTAGACTCCGTAGAGTTGATTGTTGTGTATATCTTGTTTACACCCTTTACTTTTTATATTTTGAGTCTTGGGTTGTGTTAGGAAGGTTTGGAACAGGTTGGCTGAGCTTAGGAACCAAGTCTAGTTGCTCAGATTTTGGCTTGTCCGCTCGAGCGGGACTTTTGACGCTCAAGCGGGAACCCTTTTGTTTCGGGTCCGCTCGAGCGGGGATTTGGGCGCTCGAGCGGTGAATACACCTATCTAGTTTTTCCTGTGTAGTGTTGGACGCTCGAGCGGGGAATTGGCTGCTCGAGCGGGAGTTTGTGTGTGCCGCTCGAGCGGGGAGTTGAGCGCTCGAGCGGGGAACCTGTCTACAAAAGTGCTGGGAGTGTGCATCCGACGCTCGAGCGGGAGTCTGTGAGTGCCGCTCGAGCGGGAGTTTGGCCGCTCGAGCGGGACGACTGGGTTAAAGCTCCGTGTTTTGACATTTTAAATCACTTTTTCACATTCTCTTCTCTCTCCTACTTTTCCAAAAACACCATTGTTGAGCTTCTCACTCTAGAACTCTACTTTCTCTCTAGGTATTGATCTAGTATGAGTGATTTGCTCATCTTTGGCCTTTACAAAAAAGTTGTTGATCGTCGAGGGCTACCTTTTGATCCGTAAAACTTGTGATTTGGAGCAACTTCATTTTCGTCATCTTCTCCTTTGGGTGTCATCTCTTGAGGTAGGGATTCCTACTCACTCTTATGGGTTTTAACATAGATTTCGAGTCTATTGTATAAATGGTTTGATCTGGGACTTAGGGTTTCAAAAAGCATGAATGAGGGTTTTGTGATTTTGATTCTTAAAGACGTATTTTGGGTTTCAAAATGATGTTCCAGTGGTTGGTTGTTGATTGTTGAACCTTGGGGTGAATAATGAGGAATGGGGGAGAAAGCCCTAATTTGTTATAAGTTAATTGCCATAATTAATTTGGGAAAGTTGTTGTTATCTAGAATTGAGTTGTAAATAATGAAATTGGTTCATTATATTGTGGAATGGTGGAGTTGGATTTATATATCGCTCATTTTCGAAGACATTGATATTTTATCTGTTGGAGCTTTTATTATCTGTTTAGAAATAACTGCTTGGGCTACCCATGGAGGGTAGTTTTGATTGTTGTAGACAATGCATGATGATTAGGCAAATTAAAACTAATCGATTGGCTATGTTATAGAGTATGACGGTTGGTAGAATACATTAACGTTATGTATTGATTGATTGTGTATATGACTTATGTGTGTATACATTGTGTGTGTGGGAGGAGATAGGGGATGTACTCCACGGTTTAGTGGAAGATAGGGGATGGACCTCTAAACCGGATGTTGATTCGGAGGAGATAGGGGATGGACTCCACTGATACAGCTCATATGCTTGTCAGTTAATGTGTTGATATAGCTAATATGCTTATCTATGGAAATGTTGATACAGCTCATATGCTTATCTTTGGAAGTGTTGGTATAGCTAATATGCTTATCTGTTGAAATGTGGATACAACTTGTATGCTTATCTGTTGAGATGTTGATACAACTAGTACGTTTATCTATTGTAAAACGGGAAGTGTCTAACATGAGTCACTGTCTCTTATAAGTGGTTGGCCAGGTTCTGAGCCGTCGATGTAAATTGAGAAAATGATGAGAAATGGAAACTGAAATGAGATATGAACACGGTTGTCATGTAATGGAAATGGAATTATAAATTGATCTTTGTGAGTTAAACATTTATCAATTGCTGATGTCTTAGTTATTGCTCATATTGTGTTTAGCATATCTCTACTGGGCGTTGGCTCACCCTTTGTGGGACACCATTTTCAGGTACAAGTAACATGCCACCTCCAAGGACATAGCTTGGATGATGATGAGAGTCGAAGACTCTTTTTGTGTATTTTGTTTGTATTACATGTATATCAAGCCAAGGGCTTCTTTTGTATAGAGTTAGTACTCTTCTTCTGTGTAACCAAGTGTTAACTTGGAAAGCTGCAAACCCGTAGGGCATTTGCTTTTGTTGTTAACATGTAATACTTTTGTAAGAACTACTCTGATGAATGAAATTGGTTGATTTCTCCTATATCAATTCATGTCTAAAGTAATGGGTTTTATGTATTATTTTGAGGGCGTTACATCATAGATTGGATAGCCACTTTAGACAGCACGGAAAAGGTAAATTTCTGAGGTTTCGGCATAAACACGCTTTTTCCGTTGAGTCATACTCGACTTTGTTTTCTGTTCCTCCATGCCGCGGTTCGATGCTGGGGCACGATTATGCATGTGTTTCGCTTCGGAGCACAAGAAATATGCTCGACTCTTGAAGAATTTCAGGCACTAATGGAATCCCAATGTGATAAGGAAATCATACTTCAGCCCTGTTTTTGTCATGCCTTAGACTTAGGACGGATGTGTGGGCTTACTTTGCACGAAGCTTGATCCTTGGCCCACGACGGAGAGCTAGATATACTCAGCTTGATTCATCAATTTTTTGACATCGGTGACCGAGGCGACCTCTTCTAGTGAGGCTTTTAGTAACACGCCCTCTGCTTGTGTATGCTTGCACACTATCTTCTTGCCTCTAGTTTCGGGGAGCCAATATTAAGTTGATTGAGGTAGCTCAACGCCTGAAAGAAGGTAAGAGTTACATCGATTTGGCCTTGGCTAAGACCTTGGTGGGCTTGGACGTTTTTCACCGGCGAGAGACCACTAGGTTTGCAGGGAGTCCATTACTACTCCAGGTATTGTTTCCCATCCTATCTAATATATATTTCTTACATCACTCGACATTTACACTCTATTTTCTCTCAAAGCCCTTTCCTTACTTTTCTCTCAGCATACATCTCTTTATTCTTTAATCTCTCTTATCTTTTCATTCCTTTCCAAGTTTGGCTGATGAACAAGCTGAAGGTAGTGAACCCTTGCCCAATTTACTCAGATTGAGCGTACTTTTTTTGCTAACGCCTAGTGGACTTCCCCAATGAGGGATGGTGGTGCAACTGGATGTGCCACAGGTCTGTAGCCGACATAGCTTGGCGTTGCCCCTGGCTTGACTTAGCTGAGATAAGCTATAGTATGACTCGACAGTCGGGTGTTCAGTTGATTGGCCTTACACACTGTGTGTTCTATTTTCCCTTTTGGTTCAGACGCCAATTTGGGCATGCTCAAACACGGCCAGATGAGGGGGTGGAATATCCAGATTCATTCCCAATTCGTGTTTCACATTTGGCTAGATAGCTCACTGCTTAGAGGACGAGAGACCTTCTGCCCCCTGCCCCTAGTTTCAGTTATGGCCTTTCTGGCGAATGCTTGGCTTGGCTCGAGAACGAGGCACAAGCTGGACCAACTTTAGCTGTAGGGACTTCTGTCAATATGAGCGGAGGACGCAGGAACACCTAACTTATGTGCCCCTAGTTTTATTGCTTTGATCTTTTTTTTTCAAGTTTTTATGATGTAAAAGCAACTTCAATTCATAGCAAAGAGTTGGAAAATGTACTAGATGTTGAAACAATAAAATTAAAGTTGCGATTACTGAAAATTTTCCTTTTAGTCTAAAAAATGGTCTAAGTTGTAAAAAGTAAAATTTTGAACAAAATTAACTTTTATTAAGACTTTTCAAAACTATTTTCGAAAATGATCACCACCTGACACACACATAATCAATTCTCAAGATGTACAGTCTTGAATCAAAAGAAATCATAACTGCCCCTGATTGCTTACCACTACTGTTATACCTTGTACAACGAGTCTTCTTCCCAAAACGAAGATCACAACCAAGCCACAAAGATCATAACCAAACTTATAAATAACGAACAAAGATGGCATATTCAAACAAATGGACAGGACAATTGAGTTAGAGATGATTACGGCCGAACTTCAGGGTGAAGTTAGCTACGTATCCCAAAGATGGGAATCAGACCTTACGTAGTTCAATTCAGGTTCACTCGGGTTTTAACTCTTTTCTTTTGCGCTCTAACTTTTGCCAAAGTCGCTCTTTAGAGTTTTCAACCTTGCGAGCTCAGTTTTTCGTTATTTCTAATTTTTCATGCTCTAACTTTTGCCTAGGTCGCCCTTTCTGGTTTTCGGCCTAGCGAGCCTCTTAGGGGTAATATTTCTTCAACTTATCCATGTTGATCGGCTGTGAAAACTCTAGGCCATCTAGGTCCATGAGAATAATCGCCCCTCCTGACCAGATTGACTTGATGATGTAAGGACCAATCCAATTAGGTCTGAACTTGCCCCTATGGTCGTGGATGGGAGGTCGGTTATCTTTGAGCACCATGTCTTATTCCTTGAGATTTCTGGACTTCACTTTCTTATTAAAAGCCCTAGCAATTCTGCGATGATAGCCCTGGACATAATACAATGCCCTTAGTCTTCGCTTATTAAACAACATTAACTCCTTAAATCTACTCTGTTGCCAATCTGCCTCCGTTATTTGACACTCGGCCATGACTCGTAGTGAGGGCACTTCAATTTCAATCGGCAAAACAACCTCCATCCCGTAGACAAGAGAATAGGGGTTCGCCTCTGTAGATGTTCGGATTGAGGTCCGGTAGTTACAGAGCGCAAATGGCAATTTATCTGGCCAATCCTTGTAGGTTTCCACCATTTTTTGTAGAATTCTTTTGACATTTTTGTTCGCAGCCTTAACGACTCCATTGGTTTGTGGCCTGTAGGTTGATGACTTATGAAAAGCCACGTTATATTTCTCAAGTAAGTCTATCACCTTTTTCTTGAAGTGCGACCCATTATCGGAGATAATCTTATTTGGAACTCCATACCTATAGATGATGTTGTTCTTGATAAACTTAGCCACATGCGATGCTTTCAATACAGAATAGGACTGAGCCTCTACCCATTTCGTGAAGTAGTCGATTGCTACCAGAATGAACTCATGCCCGTTTGACCCCTTTGGCATAACTGCGCCGATAACATCTATTTCCTAAACAGAAAATAGCCATGGTGAAGTCATGTTGTAGAGCTTTGACGATGGAATGTTTATACGATTGGCATGAACCTGGCACTTATGGCATCGCCGCACAAAACCAATACAATCCTTTTCCATGGTTGACCACTAGTAGCCTTGTCTAAGGATTTTTCGGGCGAGCATCACACTATTTATGTGGTCCCCACACTCTCCTCCGTGAATGGCCTCCATAAGGCGCTTTGATTCCTCTTCCTTAACACATAGTTTATGCATTCCCAAATGGCCTCTTTTATACATCTTGCCCTCGCAAATGATAAATTGAATGGCTAGACGTCGTATTCCTCTTTTGTCCTTGGCATTTGCTCCTGGTGGACACGCCTCTTTTTCTAGGAAATTCCAGATATCGTAGTACCAGTGGTTCTTGTCTGAATCCTCATCTATTACGGCAATGGTTTCATAGGCTGGTATGTACTTCTGTTCAATAATAATCGGACGCATCTCGACTCTCAATGGAATATCTACCATAGAAGATAGAGTTGCTAGTACATCAATGAATCGGTTGTTCTCCCTTAGCAGATGGGTAAATGTTAACTTCTCAAACCTCAGAATCAGCATATTCAAGACCTGATGGTAAACCTTCATTTTCTCCTCTTTAACTCGCCAATCTATGTTGGCTCGAGACACAACCAAGTTCGAATCCCCGATGACGTCCAACCTTTTTGCCCCTAGTTTCAGGGCAGCTTCTAAACCAGCAATACACACCTCTTATTCTGCTTCGTTATTGGATACTTTGAATCGGAGTTTGAAGGCTACGGGTATATGGGGGGTCATTAGGTGCTATCAACAACACACCGATCCCATAACCATATTGATTGGCTACTCCGTCAAAGTACATCGTCCACGTTTTCTCCTCTATTTGCAGAATATCTTCATCTGGGAAAGAGTACTCCACCACTTCATCTTCCTCTACTAGTGATTTGCTAGGAATTCCACGACAGCTCTCTCTTTAACCGACTTGCGTGTAACATATTTAAGATCAAATTCGAAGAGAAGAAGCGACCAACTGGCTAGCCTACCCGTAAGCGCTGGTTTCTCGAAGAGATATTTGATGGGATCTAATCTCGAAACCAGGATTACAGAGTGAGCTAACAGGTAGCCCCTCAACTTCCGGGTAGCCCATGCCAAGGCTAAGCAAGATTTCTCAAGAGGAGTGTAATGAATCTCGTAATCCAGCATTTTCTTGCTCAAGTAGTAAACGACTTTCTCTACCTTGGCCTCCGACTCTTAAGCTAAAATACACCTAGGGCTGCAAACGAACCGAACCGAGCCGAGCCAAGCTTTGCTGAGCTCGAGCTCGGCTCGTTTATTGAGCTCGAGCTCGGCTCGATAAGAAATTGGGCTCGAGCTCGGCTCGTTAACATTAATGAAACTCGAGCTCGGCTAAGCTCGGCTCGATATATATTTTTTAATATTATTTATATTATTTAAATAAAAAATATTATTTATATTATTTAATAAATAAATAATGTAGTTATACAATTATTTATATATATTTATATATTATTTATATTATTCAATATATAAATAATTTATTTAAACATATTTATATATTATTTATATATAATATAAATAATATATTTATTATATAATTTAAATAAAGATAAACGAGCCGAGCTCGTGCGAGCTCGAGCTCGGCTCGTTTACTAAACGAGCCGAGCCGAGCCAAGCCCTTAACGAGCCGAGCCGAGCTTGTTCATGAACAGTTCGGTTCATTTGTAGCCCTACATACACCATATGGCTGAGTTTGTCACTGACAAGTACAAGATCAGCGGTTTTCCTAGTTTTGGTGGTGATAACACAGGCATATTCTGTAGGTACTGCTTGACCTATTCAAAAGCGAATTGACAACGATTGTCCCATTGGAATTTCTTTCCTTTCTTTAGAAGACCAAATAGTGGTTCACAAGTCAAGATTAGTTTTGAAATAAACCATCTTATGAATTGTATTTTACCCAGAAAGTTGCTTACCTCATTTTCAGTCATTGGTGGTGGCATTTCTAAGATGGCCTTGATTTTGGAAGGATCTACCTTAATTTCTCTCTGTGTGATTAAGAATCCCAGCATTTTCCTTGTTGTTACGCCGAAGGTGCATTTTTGTGGGTTCCACCTTAATCTATACTCTCTAATCTGCTGAAAAAATTTCTCCAAGGCGATGTAGTGGCCCTCTCGATCTTTGGACTTGACAATCATATCGTCCACATACACTAGAGCTGGGCGTAGGGTTATTCGACCCGCGCAAACTGCCCTACCCGAACCGAACCGCACGCGTGTGGGTGGTTTCGCAAACACATTAGGGTAGGGTGCGGTTTGGATTTTATATAAATTTCGGATTGCGGGCGGGTTGCGGGTTTGAACCGCACCCGCCCAACCCGCCCGCATTAAATTAATTAATTAATTAATTTTTTTCCCTCTTTCAAATCTAACCGTCCATCTCACCATCTCACTCACCTCATCTATAACAAACAAAACAAAAACCCTAATCGCTGTCTCCCTCACTCTCTCAGTCTCATCTCATCTCTCATCACTGTCTCTCTCACTCTCTCGTTTCGTTGTTCATCTTCATCTTCTGCACCGATCACTCTCTCGTTGTTCATTTCATCGCACCGATCGTTGATTTTTTTTACAATAAGTAAGCCACTCTCTCTCAATCTCTGTCTTTCTCTCTCTCGCCGCGATCGTTGATTTTTTTTACAACATATATATATATCAGATATCTCTCTGATCTGTCTCCCTCACTCTCTCATCTCATCAGTCTCACTCTCTTTTGCATCTCTGCACCGATCGACTCACAGGTAAGCCTCTCTCTCTCTCTACCTTCTTGATCTCTCATCTCTGCACCGATCGAATCTGTGTGTTTCTTTGGAAATAAATCTGATTTTTTTTTGGACCAACAGATCTGATTTTTTTTTTTGAAATTGAATCTGTAATCTATGTGTTTGTTTTGGAATTAAATTTGTTCTTAAGCAATTTGTTCTTAAATTTGATTTGTTTGTTTTGGAATGAAATTAAATTTGTTCTTAAATTTGTTTGGAATTGAATCTGTAACAGTTCCCATACAAATTTGTTCTTGAATTTGTTTTGGCCTCTGTGTTTGTTTTGTTTGATCTGAATCTGTAAATCTGAATCTGTTTTGTTTTGTTTGATCTGAATCTGTTTGATCTGAATCTGTAAATCTGAATCTCTGCACCAAACAAATTTGTTTTGTTTGTTCTTAAATTTGTTTTGTTTGATCTGAATTTGTTATTAAAATTAAATTAAATCTGAATCTGTTATTAAAATTAAATCTGAATCTGTTAGTAATTTTGGAATCTGAATTTGTATAAATTAGATCTGAATCTGTAATTTTGTTTGATCTGAATCTGTTAGTAATTAAATCTGAATCTGTATGTTATTTAATTTTTGGATATTTGAAAACGATAACCAAGGATTGGATCTGGGTTCAACTGAAAACCCTAGGGGGCTTAGATACATACGTAACCTATATTTAGGAATTTTGGATAATTAGATGTTGTCGCTCATTGAGCTTTACTATCTCATTTTAGATGACAAATGTAAGGTTTCTTCATAATGCTGTGTGGGTTATAACATTCTTCAGCTTCTGATGGTTCAAAATCATCTGTTCATTATGGTTTTTGTTTGGCACTCTCTTCATTGAGGCTTGAATTATACGAGTTTTTCTATGATTAAAGCTAGCAAATTTTTAATCAGTTATTAAGGCGTTCATGCAAGTTACTTCCCTATTAGAGTATGAATGAATTCAGCTTAGATTCAATGCATTACTTTCACAAGAGTAATATATAGATCCTACTATTTTTGCTTTTTCTCAGTTTCCTTATAAAAGCTTACTTGCTTCCTTTCTCCCTTGGGATGATCCTTTACCTTTCTTTTGCCTCTCCTGATGGTTGTTCCATATCAGCAGTCGCTGAATTTAATTGGCATAAGAATAAAATCTTAATATTTTCTATTCATGGTAACGTTACATTTATTTCCAAATTTTATTTGGTTTCTGTAAAATTTTGAACTCAAATCCATTTATTATGTTGGAATTTAATTTAGTCCATATATAATGTTTTCCATGTGTAACATATATTGGTCATTTTCCAGGTTGCTCGTGCCGTAGCTAATTTGGCTGCCCATGGAGATAGCAATAGCAATAATGCTGCTGTTGGACAAGAGGCAGGTGCTCTCGAAGCACTGGTGCAACTTACCCGTTCTCCCCATGAAGGTGTTAGGTAGTTTAATTAGGGCCTGGAATTTTATGACTTGTTTCAGCTTCTTGGATGTATTTGATTGTGAATTTTCTTTGGCTACCTTCCCTTCGTGAGGACTGATTGAAGCAAAAAGAGCCCTAAATGATTGATATGGTCAAAATACATATGATGATGGCTGGTAGTGATCATTCCGATAAAAATGCAAACAGAGGATGGGCTTACTCTTTGTCAAAAACATAAGCCTAGCCCCTGGGCTTACTCTTCTTTTTTTTTTTTTTGGTTAGGAATGATGAATGTTGAATTTTCAATGTAGGATTTTTTTATTTGGGTTATGAATGATATGAATGTAGGATGAATGCAAGTTAATGATGAATGTAGATTTTGAATGATTTGTTTAGGTTACGAATTGAATTTGTTGTGTTTTTTATAAGTTTTAATTCATTAATTATTAATGTTGGAGCATTTTAAAAAATATGAGGAAAAAGGTCCAAAATAAAGATTGACAAAATGGAGGAAAAAAAAAGGTTTAAAAATAAATTTTTGGAAAAAAAGTTCAATCCGCAAACCGCCCGCACATTCGCGAACCCTATCCGCACAAACCGCAAACCGCATTGTAGGCGGTTACGGGTTGACTTTTTCCCAAACCACATAGATGCGGGCAGGTCTAAATCGAACCGCAAACCGTCCCAAACGAACCGCGGACACCCCTAAGATACACCTCAACCTCTTTGTGGATCATGTCGTGTAAAATGGTGGTTGCAATCCTTTGATAAGTGGCCCCAGCATTCTTCAACCCAAACGACATGACTCGGTAGCAATAGGTGCCCCACGAAGTAGTGAAAGCGATTTTCTCTCTATCCTCGGGTGCCATCAGAATTTGGTTATACTTGGAAGACCCATCCATGAACGAGAACAATGCATGGCCCGCGGTGAAGTCTACCAACTCATTAACATGCGACAGTGGAAAATCGTCCTTCGGACTAGCCTTATTCAAATCCTTGAAGTCGACACAGACTTTGATTCTGCCATCCTTCTTTGGAACTGGAACAATATTGGCTAACCACGTCGGATACTCAGATACAAGCAAGAACCCTGCCTCGATCTGTTTGGTAACTTCTTCCTTGATCTTCAAAGCCCGATCTGGGCGAACTCTGAGCAGCTTTTGCTTAATTGGACGGGCCTTAAGGTCAAGAGAGATCCGGTGCTGTACAATCTCAGGATCGATTCTGTCACATCCCAAAATTTGGACAATTAAATATTAAATTAGGATTAAACTCCAATGAATATTCCATCATCCAAATCTTAAGAGTGAAACAAAATCTAAACGTTTCCGTCTCCAAAGGGTTTAAGTAAATTTCCATGCTCAAAAGATAACAACGGATTTAAAAAAAAAAAAAGAAACTAACAAAATGCCAACCAAACCATTCACCATAATTTCATAACTATCAAATACCTCCAACATTAAAGTATCAACAATTAGTCAAAACAACTTAAATAATGTAAAGTTGAAAAATAACCCACAATGCTAAACTATCATAATACTAAGGTCATAAAAAAAAATAACAATAATAATAAATACATAAACTAATATCAACCCTAAACCCAATAAAACAAAAAAAGTCCAAAAGATATATCCAACAACTATAGTTATTTCTCGTCACCACCGTAGCTCCTAACTAATCCTGCAAAGGAAGCTCAGCTGCACTTAAATAGAACGCACACGAGATGCCAAGAGACAAAACATGTCAGTATATAAGTATACTGGTATAAGTACAAGATTTGACACCCACGTGTTCACCAGACACCAACAAAAATTGCATTAATTCTTGTTACAGGACAAGACAAATAGTTTTACCCGCACCAAGACGAAGGGGTAGTTTCCCGAGATACAGTGGCATTTAGTTTCTTGCCTGTACATAGCTAAATATAAATTGAGTATAAAATAAACAAAATAAATATAAAATTATGATTGGTCAGCCCTATATAAAAGTTATTAAGATCCACCATTCGGCAAAAAAAAAATAATGTTAGTATAATTCAATCATAAGTAACTTGCTGAAGAAGTATAAAAATACACCGTTTCGTGCTTAAATAATTCGAATTGACCAAAACTCAAATAACAAAAGTTGTACAGAATAAAATTTTATAAAAGGTAGCGCAAATAAATTTAGTAGAAACTGGACAGGTTGAGAGAAAAACTTAATAGAAGAACCTAAACGAAATTCGATCAAAAAATCTAGTACTGAAAACGAAAAGAAACTGCCCTAAGATGATTTTTTCCGAAAAAGTTCAAAACATGAAAAGTGTTTGGAATAATGTTTTACTTCAGTTAAGGTGAAACCAATAAAAATGAGCTCGTTTCGTGGGTTAATACAACATCTAAAATCTGCATTGCTAAAACGAATAAAAACTATTGTAACCAAGATCATCCGATTACAAGTTCTGATCGATCTTTTTAATAAAAAGTTAAAACACAAAAGTTTTCTAGAATTACGAATGCATGCCTCTGTCCAAATTTCGTAATTTATTGAGGTCGATTATTATTTGTTTCAAGATGTACAAATCAATATAATTCAAACTATATATATAAATTCATATTTAATTGTTTGTACCTTAACTCTACTATTTTGGCCCTTCATTTCTGGCCTATACATATATCTCATGTGCCTCCCCGTATACTTAACACCGCTCTGAAGCCAAACTTGTACGAGGATATCGTCCTGAGTTTGATTCACACTCCTCAGATAGTTAGCATATATGTAGGTGCGTAAATCAAAGCACTCGTCTACTCCTAAGAATGAGACAACAATATACATATACAAAACATCTCATTCGTGAGAACAAACACAACAATGCCAAGCCTAAGGTATTCAAACGTGATATAATGAATGAAAAAATAAAGTACAATATGGAAACAAATTAGGAATATAATAGTATACTAATATTATTCATTTACAATTCATAAGATCTTATGAAACACATTCCTGTTTAAATAGGATTTCAAACTCTAAAAAGAATATTCATAAGATTTCATATTAAAATAAGTCTTCCAAATAGAATTATAAATAATTTTCCATTGCATCAATTAAAGTAATTAGTTATTCAAAATTGGTTTGAAAAATTAATAAATTTAAAAATATGTTCAAGTTTAATTTTTTTATATAAAGAGTCACTTTAAATTTTTTTTTAATCAAACCAATTACTAAGCTCAAATATCAGTATTTTAATTTAAGCCTCATTCGAGGGCTAAGTATTTTAGTTAAAAAGTTAAAAAGTCAAAAAGTCATTATAAATTGTTACATCATTCTCTTTACTTTTTCTGCATATCTTTTTATAAAAAATCAAAAAATTACTAAGGCCTAAGGCTTCGTTTGAAAATATATTATTTTAGTAACTTTTTAACTTATTTGAAAAGATGTATAAAAAAAATAGAGATAGTGATGTGATAATTTATAATAATTTTTTAACTAAAATACTTTTCCAAACATAGGTTTGAAGTACATAAAATCAAATCCACCCAAATAATAATTGTGGTGGGATAAAAAATATGTTCATTCTTTCCGTTAAAACTAATGAATACCGTTGCTTTCGCTCTATTTGCACAATACACAAGACATCAGACCTCGGACAGGGTTTTCATCGGATAAGCACTTCAATGATCAAGTTAACAACTTCAAACATAATTCTTATAGAGTGTTATGATATTGCATAATTTTATTGTGAAGACTGACCTCCTATTTATAAAATTTCATTTATCTTTTTAATAGTGATTAGACAATTAGGAAAAGTTCCTTGAGAACTTTTACTTATGAGGACTTTTTTCGATCTCTCTTGTTCTTTAATCATTTTTTTTTTTTTTGATAACTCAGGTATGTTCTTTAATCATTCTTATATTACTTTTAGAAGGTTTTATCATATCAAATCTCTCTTTATGTGTTGCGTCTCGTTTATAAATAGTAGATTGATTTTGGTCTTAACAATCGATGTTACTTATTTGACAGCAATTGTGATCTGACTGCCATGTTATCGATCTTGACCTCAGAGCTCGGCATTTGTTCAATCATAACTTCACGACAGCATCAAACCCTCATTTTATGTGTTGCCTCTCGATGATAAACGATCGATTGACTTTAATCTCAGCAATTGATGCTATTTTTTTTTTATAGTACTTATTATTCATTTTTTATGTGTCTATCTTGACCTTGAAGCTCGATATTTGGTTAGTCATATTTTTACTTGACATCATGAATTTCATCTCAACTCCCACAATAATAAGTTATTCAAGTTTAACTTAAAAATTTAACATGTTTAAAAGTTAAAGTTTAATTTAAAATTTTAACATGGTTTAAAATATGATATTTAAATAAATTTTTAACGAATTGGAATTTGATGAAACAAGATATAGATCCGACGACGAACCCTCCCTTTCCTGTGAGTTCTCTCTCTCCCCATCAGTTTCTTCTCTCTCTACGCGCTTATCGCTCCGTACCTAAGAACTCTGGTTTCGATTCGATTCCAGTCGGAAATATATCTATATATCTATCGATATTCCGGGAAAATTCATCGAGAAACAGGTTAGAATCTGGCTGAATTTTGTTCAACTTCTTCTCTCTATCTCATATAACATTTTTCTGACTTACATCGAAATTGTGCGCTTCTTTGTTTGTTTGTAGCGTTTCGTATCTGTATACATTTGGCAATTTGCTACTTAATATGTATGAATGCTCATTGATTGTGATTCAGAGATTAAGCGAGTGTTGTAGCGTTATAATCGGTTTGTTTGTATATGTTTCACTGTTAGTTGGTAGGTTAGTTTAGGAGCAAGTTTTTTTCGTAAATTGTGTGATTGCTTATATGTATACACATATATGTACTAGCAGCTGGTACACGCAGCTAAATGTTTGGACGGTTTGCTGAATCAGAAATATGAGTTGGTTTTGAAAATTGATTCGCAGTTATTTACTGAATGTGGCATGTTTTTATTGATTCAATTTGCAATTTTATGGTCATTTTTTGAAAATTGAAATTGTGTGACAAAGGTTCAAAAAGATGTTATGAGTTGTGTGCTTTCTATCATATAAAATAGATAAATAAATAAGTAGATTCTCTCTCTGCAATTCATACATTTATGCCTATATAGAGTTTTGATTGCCATCACTAAGTGGATCTATTAAACTTTCCTTGTGCTGGGATACTAAATTCTAAGATTGGTTGGGTTTAGGGCCTCTGGATGTTTGTGTTCTAATATCAATTAGCAATTCTATGGGCATTTTTGGAAATTGAAATCGTGTGGAGAAGCTTTAAAAAGCTGTTATGTGTGGTGCGCTTCATATAATAAAATAGATAATAGATAAAATAAATTCTCTCCCTGAGTATTCATACATATATGCTTTCATAGAATCTTGATTGCCATCATTAAGTGGATCAATTCAACTTTCCACGTGCTGGGATATTAAATTCTAAGATTGGTTGGGTATAGGGGCTCTGGGTATTAAATTCTATGCCCTTATGTATAGACGTTATAAAAGTAATGAATTTTGATTGTGTGAGTGCTTGTAGTTTGGCTATAATTTTATTTCTTTTGTGCATGTTATATCGCTAGATGTTTTTATCATGAATTAGGTATTTGTTAATTCACTCGTTGATCGTTATACTCTTCAGCTATGTTACATGGACTCGGGTGCGGGTGTCAGGTGCGGGTATGTATCTAGAGGTCGGACTCATCAAATCATAAATTTAAGAGTACGCGGACTCGGCCAAAAAATGTCATATTTTTATATTTTTAATCTAGTATATGAGATAAAATGGTACTATATGTAACTTATAGTGTCAAAATGACATTTATAATAATTATAAAACAATATATACATATAATAATAGTGTTATATACAGTTATATAAGAAGTATCTGTTGAAAAATATCCGACACATATCCCATACCCCTGTCCGAGTGTCGGGTGTCCGACACGGGTATTTGATTTATTTTGCAGAGTCTATGTAACATAGCTCTTCAATTGCCTATATGATTCTTTCTTTCAAACATTTTTTTTGGATCTGCAACAACAGCAGCATAGAATGAAGCATGATCAAGTACAAGAGTAGGGGGACAAGAAGTCCACCAAGAAAAAAAAGAAGAAGAAGGAAAATACGATCTCACATTCTACAAATGGCTTTCCAATCCCTAGAATAAAAAATAAAGGAACTCCTTTTAAAAGGAGGAGCCACTGACACCCAAGAACAGGCGAAAAGAAAATAATCATTTCCAAAATGCAATGGCTTTCCAATCCCTAGAATAAAAAATAAAGGAACTCCTTTTAAAAGGAGGAGCCACTGACACCCAAGAAGAGGTGAAAAGAAAAAAATCATTTCCAAAATGCTTTCGAAATCTTCTTCTTTGCTCTCAAATGCTTTCAGACATTAGCTTTCCTGCACAAAAACATTTGTAGAAATGTCACATTGAAAATTGAATTTAATGTTAAGACTTCTTTTGTTTTAGAAGTATACCCATATCTGTGCAACATTTTGTGATTAGTGGCCGAAAGAGGGCGGCCACTTGGCCCTTCTTTGATGACTTAGTGCCTCATCAGAAACTGCCATAACTTTCCAAAGGGTTCCACAACCTATTCACCACCAGACCACCCATAGGACACATCACTTGCCATAGAGTTAAAGTTTATGTTTGATGACTATTTTCTTAGAAAGTAGATCTTAAGTTTTGATTTTTTCTTTCTTTTAAAATCTTTTTGGGATATATGACAGAACATATATCTTTTTAAATAACAGAATTAAATGTGGCTTTTTGTTCAGCTTTATAGTTGAGATCTGATTCATAGCTCAATTGAATTATGTGTATTTGTTACATTGATTTTGTTATAATAAATTGACATTGTGCTGGTCAAAAAGAGTAGAAATTAGTTGTTTATGTTTAGGTACACCTAAGTTGGTGTTCCTATTTTGATTTCTTGAATTTAGCAATCTTTGTATTACTATTTATGCATTCTAGTTTATGCAAGATTGGCATCAAAGCAATTTTACCACCAATTATATCAATGGAGACTAATGGACAGGGAAGGTCCTTGCCTATTTTTGTTGCCTTTGCGGGTTGGGCATGATTTCACCAAACTTGGGGGTAATAAATAACAAATACTTTGCAAAATTTATGAACATTTATTGTATCCTTAGTTAATATAGAGAATGGTGTTTAAATACATCATGGTTCAATTGAGAAACATGGTTGTACTGTCTTTTATTTCTATACATAACGAATGAATGAAGAAATTAAATACTGTTAAAATCTAAGAAAACTTGCTTGATTTGGGTTAACTTAGGGGAGTTCAATATCAAGAGTACCATGAAATAGTATGATCTTTGAATAATCTTCATTATCTGAAATGAATTCCTTACAGTGTTGTGCTCTATGTCCTAGATTTTGTAATTATTAACAGTGTCTCTGTTTTCCTGGGACTGTTGTAAATGATTAATTTGACAATATGTAGTTTTGTTGGAAATTTATCTGTAACTACGATTTTGTGACTATGATTAGGAAGGTGTGTGACCAAATGTGGCTGGCAATACCAAGGATTGTGGGGACATGAACAGTGGTTTGAAATGAGTGCAGATATGGTTGACATTGTTGACGAAACACATGATAGAGATGGAGCTATTGTTGATACTCCTAAAAAGGACGATATGGGGATTGAAGGGGATGCTGATTTTGAGCCACGAAATGGTATTGAGTTTGAGTCACATGAGGCAGCATATTCTTTTTATCAGGACTATGCCAAGTCTATGGGATTTACAACCTCAATAAAAAACAGTCGCCGATCAAAGAAATCAAAAGAATTTATTGATGCCAAATTTGCATGTTCTAGATATGGAGTTACACCAGAATCAGATGGTGGCAGCAGTAGACGCCCGAGTGTGAAAAAGACAGACTGCAAAGCCAGCATGCATGTGAAGAGGCGTAAAGACGGAAAATGGTATATTCATGAATTTATAAAGGATCATAATCATGAGCTTTTACCAGCCCTAGCATATCATTTTCGAATTCATAGAAATATAAAATTAGCTGAAAAGAATAATATCGACATTTTGCATGCTGTTAGTGAACGAACAAGAAAGATGTATGTTGAGATGTCTAGACAATCTGGTGGGTATCAAAATGTTGACATTCTTGGTGATGGCACAAGTTATCAGTCTGATAAAGGGCGATACTTGGTTCTAGAGGAGGGAGATGCACGAGTTATGCTCGAGTATTTCATGCACATCCAGAAGGAGAATCCACATTTCTTCTATGCGATAGATTTGAATGAAGAGCAACGTCTTAGAAATTTGTTTTGGGTTGATGCTAAAAGTAGGAATGACTACATCAGTTTTAGTGATGTTGTTTTCTTTGATACGAGCTATATAAAAAGCAACGACAAGATGCCATTTGCTCCTTTTGTAGGGGTAAACCATCACTTTCAGTCAATGTTGCTTGGGTGTGCATTGGTTGCAGGTGAGACTAAATCAACATTTGTTTGGGTAATGAAGACATGGCTTAGAGCAATGGGTGGGCAAGCTCCCAAAGTGATAATCACTGATCAAGAAAAAGCCTTAACAGCTGCAATTGAAGAAGTTTTCCCAAGTGCACGACATTGCTTCTCTCTTTGGCATATATTAGAAAAGATCCCTGAAGCTCTTGCTCATGTAATCAAAAGGCATGAGAATTTTATGGGAAAATTCAACAAGTGCATTTTTAAGTCATTGACAGATGAGCAATTTGATATGAGATGGTGGAAGATGGTCAGTAGATTTGAACTCCAAGATGATGAATGGATTCTTTCATTATATGAAGATCGTAAAAAATGGGTGCCTACTTACATGAGGGATACGTTTTTAGCTGGAATGTCAACAACTCAGCGTGCCGAAAGTGTTAATGCTTTCTTTGATAAGTACATTCATAAGAAAATTACTTTGAAAGAGTTTGTAAAACAATATGGGATGATTCTCCAAAATAGGTATGAAGAGGAAGCTATAGCTGATTTCGATACATGGCACAAACAGCCCGCCTTAAAGTCTCCTTCACCTTGGGAAAAACAAATGTCAACAGTTTACACACATACAATATTCAAGAAATTCCAAGTTGAGGTTTTGGGTGTAGTTGGGTGCCACCCTAGAAAAGAGAGTGAAGATGGAACAAATGTAACATTTAGAGTTGATGACTGTGAAAAGGAAGAAAATTATATGGTGACATGGGATGAGGCAAAGTCAAATGTTTCTTGTTCGTGTCTTCTCTTTGAATACAAAGGTTTTCTTTGCAGACATGCAATGATTGTTCTCCAAATTTGTGGTCTTTCAAGCATCCCATTTCATTATATTTTGAAAAGGTGGACTAAACACGCAACAAGCAGGCAATCAATGGATGAAGGAACAGAACGTATACAAACTAGGGTGCAACGGTATAATGATTTATGTAAACGAGCCATTGAATTGGGTGAGGAAGGATCTGTGTCGGAAGATCGTTACAATATTGCATTTCGTGCACTAGTTGAATCTCTAAAGAACTGTGTGGATGTTAATAATAGAAATGCTGCAGAATCTAGTGGCAATGCTCTTTGTCTTCGTGAGATAGAAGAAGAGCATCAAAGAAGCCTCGCAATTAATACAAGTAAGAAGAAGCCTGCAAATAGGAAGAGAAAGGTTAGTTTGTGGAAATAATCATGGGTGATCATTGTATTCACTATATGTTTTAGTAACTGCTTGACAGTGAGAGAGAGAATTTTAAATAAGGCCTATTTACATTTCAGGTACAATCAGAGCCTGAAGCTATGACAGTTGAGCCACAGGACAGCTTGCAGCAAATGGTTTGTTCTATTTTGATTCCATCAGAACATTATGTTGTACCTGTGTGCTTTGGATTACAATGAGGATGACACTATTATATCTCTATTGAATGAAGCCCATGCCCTTTATTTATTTTTAGATAATTACACTAACATCCCTTGAGGTTTGGAGTGAGCCCCACAAGTTTAATATATTTGCATTGAGTTAGCTCCCTTTTCATCAGTCGTATGGATGAAAAAATGGAGTTGCCTTTTATGTTACACTTAAATGCATATTTTAACTTGTTTATCCCCGTTCTACACAACATCTGCTTTAGTTTCATCACTTTGGCAAGGGAGGTCTGTGTAATTATGCCAAACTCGTGGGGGCTTATTGTATTTTTTCAAAACCTCAGTCAGGGGTGGTCTGTGTAATCTACCACACCCCCCCCCTTCCCTCTTTTGTTCCAAAATAAAAGCTGGTTAAAGTTTTACAAAATTATTTTATATACATAGGTTTAGCTTGAGAAGTATTTAAAAAGGAATGAGTTTATAGCTGCAGTAATTTACGCATTCCCATATTCTTAATTGGTACAATCTTGTTTGTAGGACAATCTAAGCTCAGATGGAATAACCCTTAATGGCTATTATGGGACCCAGCAGAATGTGCAAGGACTGGTACTATGTTTTATAATCTTTGGACCGTTGAGTGCTAGCCTAGATTTATGATTCATATTAGATGAATGCACAACTTAAATCATCACAATTCTTATTTGGTGCTAATTGCAGTTACAATTGAACTTGATGGAACCGCCTCATGATGGTTATTATGTTAATCAACAGAGCATGCAGGGGCTGGTATGTCATTTTGAAAGTCTTTGATTATTTTAATGAATTTGTGTAATTATTATATTATTTGAATTGGGTTTGTAGGGACAATTGAATTCCATAGCACCCAACCATGATGGTTTTTTTGGGGCTCAACAAGGCATGCATGGACTGGTATAGTATTTTACATCCTTGTAGCGGGCAGTGAAATTTGGTTTTGATAGTGTGGTATAAATTATGAAATTTCTTAAAATTTTTGTTGACTTTCATGCAGGGACATTTAGATTTTAGGCCACAATCTAATTTCAGTTACAGTTTACAGGTCAGTTTGTGAGATCTGGCAATTACATGTTAGCTATGTAGCATGGGTACTGGGTACGCCAATATGGAAAAATCTTTAAAAAAATGATACGAGTACGGAATAAAAGAATTCCTAGCAAGCTAACTTCATCTCTGAATAAAAAATTCCTTATTTTGCTAATCGTGTACTTTGAAATGTACCCATTAGGTGTATGACGTCTTTCTGAAGTACTTTATAGTTATATACTTGCAGTGGACTTTTTACTTGAACTTTTTAACCCTAATTTCAGGATATGCCCAATTTGAGATCGACTCAGTTGCACACAGATGCTAAAAGACATGCTTAAGGAAGAAACACCAATAATCAATAGCATTTGTAGCGAGCAGTTCCTATATGAAGCTTCAATTTGCACGAGCAGTTCCTATATGAAGCTTCAATTTGCAGGTTTACATTGTACCTAACCCGAGCAACATGTGGTAATCAGAAAAGTGGTTGATTCATGGAAGTGGTTCCAGAGTGCTCCCCGGGCTGTTTCTCCAGAATATAAAGAATGGTACTTTGTTTTAAACTATATTCTTTTATTTTTACTTTGAAATGAAGGGAAGCAAATGCCAGTCCTTTCCATTGAGTTACTTTAATCCTTGGGCGGTGATTTGTTCGCTTGAATGATTAGTTATTATCTGTGAACTCTTCTTCACTGACTTTGTTAACCATTCTTGGAGACTTCCTTGTACTCCCTTGATGCACTTAGCCTTTGACCCACCGTGATCCTTCTATCCTGTTTTAGGTCAGGGGATTCAGGGCATGACACATTAGGCCACGAGCACCATAATTCTTTACAAGTCAAGCCCTTCAAAAATAGCTTATGTGTTAGGCCACAAGCACAGTAATTCTCTACACTTTAGGCCCTTCGAAAAGCGCCTTTGCATCAGGGCACAAGCTCACTAATTCTACACTTCAGGCCCTTGACAATCCCTCTTGCATTATCAGGTCTCAAGCACAGTGATATGTACTACTGGTTAACACCCCATTTCTTAATCGGCTACTCTCGTTACAATTAGATTTGGGAAGATGGTTTGTGGCTATTTTAGTCACAAAAGACAAAATATGCTATTTTAGCCACAACAAACAAAACATCGCATTCAACCCATAATCATTACACTCTTCTCTCACAAAAAAAGTCAAAAAGCTAAAAAGTCCTTCCCAAACCAAGCTTTTTAGTTCAGGCTAAAATAGCTAAAAAATTCAAAAAGCTAACTCACTTCCCAAACGAAAGTTGATTAAGAAATGTGGTGTTAATGGATGGTTACATTAACCTTTATTGTAGCAAAATTTTAAGAATGCACCTCAAAAATTTAATTGGACGTCATTTTTAAATTTGAATTTTATTGTTTTTCTTTCAATGTCCTAATTAATTCCAATGTCGTTCCCACCTAACCCCCAAATCCTAACCCTACCTCCACCCACCACCACCACCACCTTTGGCTGCCACCCCTTAACCCCTCCCCACCTCCGACCACCACCCCCTTAGTCTGTCCCCAACCCTTCCTTGCCACCACTGTGTCATTAATCTCTCCCAGCCTCTTCTTTGCCACCATGAGTTCCTTCACCCTGAAATTCACCACCATAGCCTCCTCTCTCAACCATTCGACCCCCCACTAATAACCCTTGCGAATCATGAGAGAGAGAGAGAGAGAGCGCAAAATTGAGGGGGAAAAAAGAAGGGAGTCTGCGGGAGTGGGGGTCACGAGGGAAGGGGCTATGGAAGGGGGTGGGCATTGGAGGGAGGAGCTAGGGAGGGTGGGGGTTTTCAAAACTTTGATAATTTCACTTTGGGAATATAATGATATTAAAAAATTTATGAAAATGTGAGATGTTCGAAAAACTTTTGAGGTTCATTTTTTAACGTGACAAATTTTAATTCTAGTCTGCAAGGGGGCGTAAGCATGGTTACACCTTCATGGGTACTGTAGATTTTTGTCTGTTGTAATCATGTTGGAAATGTATATGTAAAGTTGTAAAGAGATGGCAAAAGAGTTTTGTTTTCATTTCTCTTTATGCATTTTAAGCAATTGATTGATTTAGCAAGAGCTTCTTTTGTAAAAATTCTTTAAAAAACTATATATATATGTGTGTAAATTATTTTTATTTTTTATGTATTAATTACATATAAAGAACAATCATAGTTGCTGTCAGCAAAGAAAATGCTTGTGGGTGAAATTGAATTCGTTTTTAATTCCATGATTTGCCGACACCAATAGCAAAGTTTAATTAATTTGGACAGAGAATCCGTGAATTCATGCTCTAAACTTACCTACTACCACTTTACACTTCAAATTGCATATAGAATAAAATCACACCATTTATAGAAATTGAAATAGTTCAAATAATAATTAAATACTCGCTGAATTGCTAGTGATCCCAAGATAAAACAGAGCAATCATTCTGATCGTACAGAGTTTCATATTTGCAGAAATAAATGGGCATTAATAAAATCTTTTAGAAGAAAATAAAGGATAGCTCAACTAGTTAGAACCGGTGTGCCTCACTAAGAGGTCAAAGATACAAGTTGTCACCGGTAAAACTCCTCCCTCCCTAGGCTATGCCCTGAAGTACCCAAAAAAGAGAGAGAGAAGAAAAAAAAGAATGATAGTTCTGGCAAGTTGAAAATGAAACAATACTAATTCCCAAAATAAAAATGAAATAATAAAAACTATAAGCAGTCTTATAAGTTGTACCAAACAAGGCCTTCATCTTGACAAGACAAATTTCATAGAATGTAAAAAGAACACATCAAATTTGATGCCAAAAAAATATACAAAGGACGGAAAAATGAATGTAGAATCAGTAGCGAGCATAACACTGCTCAAAAAGATCATCTTTGCACAGAGATTATGCTATGGGACTGAGCACATGAAATTGTAGCATCTAGCGTTCTTCCGTTATCACCTCTTCCAAAAGAATAAAACACCATGCCTTGTCAATTGGAAATAAACTAAAATTCTCCAGAAGAAATTGACAAAGTTTCTCACTTAAATCAGCAATTTAGGAGCTTGCGGTTCGGGTTGTAGTACGCAGCAAAAAAAGAATCCTCAGCCAACACGGCCTACTCATGACTTTATATCATGGCTCAAAAGTCGTCAGCAAATCTGTAATTATAACCAGAAATATGGTTCTTCATAATTCCAGAGATTTAACAAGAAGCTCGAGCAGTTTAAATTGACAAAACAAGAAAAATGCATGCAATTCCTGACGCTTTATGAATTTTCTAATGATGTGTAAGTAATTACTGAGGTTTTAAGCAACTTCTGAATTTCCAATAGGGTGGTTACTTGCTAACTCTGTCAGTTTATAGAAAACACTCACTTTTTTTCCCCTAAAGTTTTAAGAACAAGTGCCATTTTTTTGGTAAAGAAAACAGATAAACGTGTCGTCGTTTCCAGTTTTCAAAAAAATTTAAAATAAAATAGAAATAATTGCCACTATTCTGTCTATAGTTTAACAAATGCATTTTCATTTCCAGATTTCAATTTTTTTAAAAGTAAAACAAAAAACAAGAACATTACCAAACTAGCATCAGTGTTCATTTGTATGAGAGAGAGAGAGAGAGAGAGAGAGAGAGAGAGAGAGATTTGTTGTGTAATCTTCACATCCTATGACTCTACAACATATAGACAGAATGGTATCATTTAATTTGGTCAATTTTCACTATACCTTTATTTACGAACCCAAGATTCCAAAGAAACAGGTTTCTCATTTCGTGTGTTGATTGCTGTAGTGCCCAAAGGAGGTGCATGCACAGTTATCGGAAGCACCCACTCGCACTTGTCTCTTCCCTCTATCAGAAGAGGATGCTCAAACCTGGCATGAAAGAACCGGAAAGGTGTTATTAGGGAAGCTAGTTGCGTGGCAGAATACTTGACAACAGCTCAAACAGTGCATAATTACATAACATCTAATCACAGCTGCAAAACAAGGTTTCAAATTTCAATGAAGGGTTCAACAATGTCCGAGAAGTGCATAAAGTGTCTTTTATTATGAATCTACATTTGTAATTTAGACAAGTTAAAGAAGTGTTGTACACACTATTTAGGAGTGTCCGCAAGAGTGTCACGTGTCTGACATGGGGTCTTAACACAAACACCTCATTTATAGAAGTGTCCATGCATCTTAGCTTTAGCAACAATGATACCAACTAACAGCCATAAGATCATCCCCTAATGCTAACAAACCTACACAAACTGTCACATGCTATTATAATTCAAAACATGGAAACCTAAGTGACAAATTAGTATATCATTATATGCTCTCATTAAAGTGTCATACCTAGTCCAATCCACATTCTTTGGAGTGGTAAAGAATTCAAAACGAAGAGCCCACTGCACAGAGACACGAGGAGTGGAAAAAGACATGGGCCCATCCATGGGAATGGAAAAGAGAAAACTTGTCTGCACCAAATCTGCTACAACCTCATGGTGATCGCTCTGAACCTAGATAATCCAAAAAACATGGCACTAAATAGATTATCATTTTCTACATGGATAACATAGAAAAATTTAGGTAAGATATATAACAGAATGGCAGCAATATATATATATATATATATCTTTTCCCCCTTTTCATGCTGTTATTTTCAGGAAGATAAAAGTGGTTTATACTTTATCCCTACCATGGAAGCTCACTAGAACACATCTGTCAAGTATTTAAAAACTTAGGTTGCGTTTGGTAGAGCTTCAGAATTATGATTTGAGAATAGAGTTGAATTTTGAGTTTGTGAGTTTTGGAATTATGATTTGAGTGTGGAAAATTTGTTTGGTTATTATGAGTTTGAAAAAGAGTTTGAATTGAGTGATGTGACATGTAATATTGAAAAGTGGGTGTTTTGAAAAGTGAGTGTGGAATTAATTTTGTAAAGCTATAATCAAACAACACACTCAAACTAAGGGACAGAATTAAAATTCAAAAGCTCTACCAAACGGAGCCTTACATTCCCAATTTACTTCTACTGATTTGCTGCACTAACATCCCATCTTTTTCAAATATCCGTGTTCACAATTTCATCAATTCTTAGTATATCTGAATGCCAAGTTCATCATGGAAACTCAGCATGCACAAAAAAGGCCAAAGCAATCAACACTATACCAAATGCCAAAGCAAGAGGAATACTACACCTTAGCAATTTCGAGCAAGAAAGTAACTTTAAATTTTAAATTAAAATAAGCTATGTAATAACCAGTTTATAACCATGGAAAGCATCACAGCATTGAGTCAGAAGGAATACCTTAGTAACTGTTGGGGAATGTCTCCGAGAAGGGTGGATAAGATGACGACTTATAGTCTCAGACATTTCCAGAGTTATCGAAAGCTGAAGAACAGCACTAATTCTAGTCAAATCAATGAGGCATCAATAAAAATAAACAATATGCTAATGATTTCTTTGTTGTATAATAAATGCAATTACCTCAAGGCATCTCCTAGACCCTTCTTCATGAAAGAAAGTAAGAGTGCCACCTATCTGTTACAAAAAGTAACAAAAAAAAAAATGTAATTGAAGAAATAAAGAAGAGGCACAAAACAGATAATGAAGTGCAATTACCATATCACTGAAATAATAAGATGAGTCAGAGTTTTTTGGTGAAAATCTAAGCAGAACTTGGTCATCCAATTTAATATTGTATGATCGTCCTCGAATAAAGCTTTCTGCTGCAAGAAATCTTGGTAACAAATTAGTTTTCTAGAAATGTTAAACAAGAGTTCGAAATAAATCAGATCTAAGAAGGAATAGACAGAACAATGATTTACATGCTGCTGGTTCAACAGTTCCAGGGACAGCTGGTCCTCTCAAATCATCATCCGTGGACAGAGATTCTGAACGTTCTAGCTGCTGAGAGGGAGAGATGGTGGCTGGATACTTCCGAGGTGACAAAACATCTGTTTATAAAGAATTCCATCACTCAAAAGAGTAGCTTTTATAATTCAAAACAGATAACCTTCAAAGATTTTCATCATTTTATGGGACATACTGAAGAAATCGTGGACAAAAATGCAATTACGACAACAATTTCATAAGTGGAAAAAGTAAAACAAATTAAATATGTAATGCTCCAAGAATAGCTGACTCTCACCAGAATCATATAGGACCTCAGCCACAGACAGCTGAGAAAGTGGCATGTATGAAGATATGCTAGTTCGTTCTTTGAGATAAGAAGCATCTTGATTCGAAAACCTTCCAGCCAATGACTGCAAGGATTTTGAACTTCCCAAGGTTCTATGTATATTTTCTTTGGTGGGGTTGTAGGAAGAAACAGACGAGATTTCATCCCTTGAACTTTCATAACCTTCCTCAACTCCATCATATGTTTCATTAGCTCTAGCCTGGAAGAAGGTAGCACTCATGAATGCACTAATTCTCAAATTAGTAGAGACAATTCGTTAGTGAAATATACTACTAGATGGGGTATCCATGTACCCCCCACCCTGCCAAAGAAAGAAAATACAGTGAAAATAACTAGTACAGTTAACAGCTTACCCAATCAGAGTCTCCATCCAACTCTTTCCCATAGACATCCAAAAGGACAGTTGAAGCGGGAACAATTCCTGGAAATATTGGTAAAATGTTTTGCTCATTTAATGTGTATGGAACAAGATTAAATAATAAAAAAATATATATCCACGAATTACAAGCAAATGTAACCACACAAAAGTTCAGAAGTACTTCCACAGGGCCGACCTCACAACTTACAGTCAGTCATCGCAATATTAATTTAAGAATGCAGAGAATTGGTGCCCCAAACTATTTTTTTGTCAGCTTTCTTTTGTTTAATAAAACAAGTCAGGGAACATTAAAATCTTTTAATGACATAAAGATAGTAAAAACAAATTCAAAAGTAAAATGCTAAAGAAAATTTAAATTGCTAGCCAATTTACCTACAAACAACAAGTGAAGTTTAACTTTATGAAATTAATTCATTATTTGGCTCCTAAACAAGCAGAGATCTGAGACGTTCAAGAAATAAGTGGTTGGGAAAAAAAGTAAAAACTAGCACCAGTACTGCCTTCATTTCTTTTTTTGCTTAATGTGTATGAGGACAATGAAATCAAATTTTTTGAGCACGAGTCAGTCAGCTCAGCTGTGATAACTCCATCATGTAGCATAAAATTTTTAACTCAGACTAAGAAGGATCCAGATATGAGGAACCATGACTCTGCAATGGAGAGAAAAGATAGACACATGCAGCGTAGATATTCTGTTAATCATAAAGCAAATATATAAATGTACTTTAGATTCTTAAAACAAAAATCAATTCCGTGTAGACAGTTACTGAGTACAAACCATTTTATTGAGCCTTAGAATCCCATGAATCATGATAACCCAAAAGTTCACAGTTTTTCAAGTTTACAAAGCTAGATAGTACTGAACTAAAGCCAGCAAGCTCGAACCCCTACTTTTTGGGGTCTGTTTCAACAGTAACATTGTAATCCATTAAGTTCTTACATTACTTTGCTATCAGTTTTGGCCAAGCATCAATCATTCTTACATTTTAAATTCTAAAGAGGAAAATTGGTAGAAGGAGAGAGCCTGCCATGGACCTCTTGAGCAACACCATTAGGCAAGCTGGAAAACCTAGCACATCAGTTAACTCAATTTAAACTCACGGAAGCAAGGAGACCCTTGCATGATTTCCCATAATTACGAAAGATGGAAAAACTAAAAAATATCTGCACTCATCTATCGTTTTTGATCACATATCTGCAACCATAGATTGGGTTGCTGTCAACGGTTTCATAACAATTCTACAATGACAACAGTTTTTTAGACCCATGAGTTGACATTATAACTTCCAGTCCAAACTTGAAGAAAGTTTTAAGCAGGGGGCTAACAATTTACCAGTTGAAATAAGCAAGACCACAGAAAAAACTCACCATCACTCCGACCTTCTTCAATTGGCAAACCATTGCTTTTCTGAGTGACCCATATTTGCAATGGAATCCGAGCTTCCTGCAGAAAGTGAACTTCATTAATTCTTTTTTTTTTTCAAAAATCAAAGTCATGACACTTAAAAAATAAAAATAAAATAAATTGGAAAAAAAGAGAGAAATATATCCCATGTCCAAACATGCTTCAACCTAACCATCGACTCATATTCAACGTTCAAGGAAATTTTGGAGAGTTAAAGGAAGAAAAGAAAAGAACCGCAAGAAAGCATCTGGCAACTGCCTACACTTTGTAATCCACAATAATGGGCATGCTGACATAAAAACCACATTTAAATTTTTTTTATTATAAAAAATGCATGATTTCCACATAAAATTAATAAACTTTCATCAAAAGACTTGCTTCAAACTCTTGCCATTTCAATAACTATGAAATATACGCAGCTTACAACTTCCCAATGTTGGCTCAACAATTTAGCAAGCATGCAATCAAGTATCTCAATACTATGTCCATGTCCATGAGAAAAGAGAAAAAAGAAAAAAAGAAAAAAAAAAAATTGTAGAACGTAAAACTGCATGGCACATACGGTGCCACCACATGTCTCATACACAATGAGCATTCTCAGAGATTACAAAAATTAATAGCCAAATAGATTTTGGGATACAAACTTTCAAGAAGCCATTTTTAAAACAAGAAATACAGATCAGAGCTAAGAATATGATCTGCACAGAAAACCGCATAGCAGAGAAACACTGGACTATCATTACAGATCATAACAAAATCATTTCAGGGATCATAAGAGAAATTAGAAAATGTGAGAAAACTAACCAGCTCAGCAAGATCTCTACTTGATTCTCCAGGAGGGTGTCCATTCTCCAGTATCAGATATTGTCCAGATAATGTGCATCTAACATAATAAAAATAACGGATGGTAGCACCCCTGTATGATGGTGGTATAGTGCTCGGAAGTAAAGTCCGCACCAGATCTGCACAAAAACATGAGGGCATTAGAGATCCATTAGCTTGAGAACAGGAAATTTAGTAGTGATGCACATGTCACGCATCATAGCAAGACAAACCACCACCCCTTAAGTCAAAACAAAATTTAACGAGTATGAGAAAACATAAGCTGAGAGTATTTATTTTCTCTTTATGAGTGCGTGCGTCCTCTCGATCCTCTTCATCTATGTCTACTATGGGTATGTGTTTTGAGCTATGTTGTAATGTTCTTGTCTTTTGTAATAATACACTTACTTAATAACACTCTGTTTTTCAGATATTTAAACTAACAATCAAAGTGTATTTAAAATAAGCATATAATAAATACAGAGGTGGTATGGAAAAAATGATGATTTGCCTTACATGTTTTAGTGGACCCAAAGGAAACTACTTGATTTGAAACTATAGATGTTGCTGAGCTGTCCATAAAAACGTACTCACCTGCAAAGAATTTTCTAATACATGATTAGTAACAAATAAAAAATAAATTATTATTTCTTTACTTCTTGTTTTTTCTTATCCAACAAGAGTTTCTTGACAAATTCTAATGCCTGAAAACCCTACTGAGATTGATGGCACTTGCACATAAGAAGACTCCCTTTCTCAAGGGATGTTTCTAGATACTCTTGCAAAATAATACGACTAACTTCAGCAACCAATAAAAATATGCTGAATGGGGGGAAAAAAACCTTCATGGGAAAGAGATTCAATGTATGTTGACTCAAAAGTTCAATATCCCTATTTTCAAGCATTCATCTTGACATACAAAAGTATAATATCTAAATTTGCTTTCATTAGATAAGATTACATATATTTTCCAAAACAAGAAATTCCAACGTAATGCTTCTGGACATTTTCATGCATATAGATATAGGGGTGGACCTGTGTTAGCACCAAGGGGTGCCATGGCACCACCAACTTTGAAAGAAATCTATGTATATCCCAGGTATATACTAACACTTATGGTTTGAAAGTTGATAATGTCTTCCTATGGCATCCCCAAAAAATTCAATTCTATATAGTGACCCTACTATAGCATTTGAAATTATACAAATATCAACATATTCTACATTCATGCTCCAAAAATAACATTTATTCATTCTTCCAAAAACTAACCATCATATTTTTTTGAAATTGATACGCTTATTTATCCTAAATGCACATTTTATTTTTGGTAATGTGAATTATTGTTTTTGTAGTAAATGACTTACAAATGGAGTAATGTAATCATCATGATTCATTTGTAGACCAGAAGGTTGGTTCATATTTAATAATTTGTGTTCCTTTAGTAGAACTTGATACTTTCAATTGTAGTTCAATTTGAACAGATGATCTCAATATGAGTTTAGGATCAGCATTTTTTCTAGCTGTTATTGATGTTGGTGAGTTCAATATGGAATGATGGAATAATTTTCTCTACAACTTTTATACCACATACATGATAATAATATTCTAAATATTAGTCTGAATTTAAGTGATAATTGAATGATTATGTGATTAAATTTACATACAACTGTTGATTTTCAATCAAAATTATATGAAATTGTGTTGTAATTGATTGTACGATGCAATTATTTGAAATGTCAGCAGCAGGAAACTGGAAAAATCATAGATCAATCAAAACAACGAGATAAAGAATAAATTGAAAAATTAAATTGAGAATTGAAATAGAACTAAAATACTAGAACAATTTTTTTTTAGCAAAACGAACCTCGCTTTTGCTTCGAATCAGGAGATGCCTTCTTCGCAGTGAACCACTGAGTATCCAACTTCTCGATCCCTTTCAATTCGAAGGTAAGCCTTTCGATCAAAAACGAATACTCATCATCGCTATTGCTGGAACTAGTCGCATTGTTGTATTGAGTCAAACCTAGACCTGAAGAACTTGGTGAATTGTTACGGATCTCAATAGTCACGATCACTGGATCGCCAGGCCTGTACACATCTCTATCGGTATGTAGCTTCAGCGACGGTTGCTCCGCCTCGGAACCACGGCGACTGTTGAGCTTCTTTGCCGAATCGCCACCGTCACCGCCTCCGCCGCCGAAGAAGGAGAGTCCGCGAGAAATTTTCAGTGGCGGCATTTGCACTCAGCTCTCTCTCTCTCTCTCTCTCTGAGAACGAGAATTCGGATTTTCGATCCCAGAGAGTAGCGTCGAATTGATTTTCGATAATGTATAAAATTGATTATTATTATTGTAAATAACTTTTTAAATTATCTAAATTGTATGAGGTGGGGTGGCACGAATTAGGATCCCTCCTTGCATTTTCTCTTTATATTTTTTGCTTACAAGGTTGTTGGGCCTATTTTTAGGCTTAATTTTAATAATTTGAATCGTTTATATTTTAAGATTTATTCAGTATATCATATTTGTAAAAAATTAAATTGATCGAATATCAGAAAGTATGTGTTCAGAAAACTCGAATTAAAAACTATTTATTTAAAGAATTTAATAAACAGTTTTTTGAACATATACTTTCTGATATCCGATCAACTTGATTTTTTACAAGTATGATATATTAAACAAACCTTAAAATATGTACGGTTCAAAATTGGACCTAAAAGTGAACTCAATAGACTTACAAATAAGAAATGTAAGGAGGGAATCCTGATTCGCGGGCACAACTTAAGCCTGACATTATGTCTACACCATATATATTGTATTTATTTTATTTTATTTTATTTTTTTTGGGGTACATCATAAATTAAAGCAGAACAAAAACTCCACCAGAAGTTATTGTATTTATAAAAAAAATTCATGAAAGTAGAATTTATTCACGCGCGTTTACTTGGACGAAAATTTGATATAATAGAAAAACGATAGTTAATTAAAAATATTTTTATACTTCATAGAAAAATAAGTTTATATAAGTAAAATATATTTTTCACTTTCAAAAAATTAATATCACTACTCTTACAGTTACTATCACCATCACCATCACTACTATACCATCACATCGTCACTATCACCACTGGCCACCACTTCCATCTCTATTTTCGTTTTACAATTATCACCAAAATTAAGGAGTTGTTTGGAATGACCTAATCAAATCAAACTTTAAATCCACCACTATTACCACCAAGCAAAAAAAAAATATTTTTTTTAAATATATTTTAATTTTTTTTTTCATATAAAATATTTGTTATCCAAATAAATAGATCACGAGTTGTACAATGATATTATTGATAGTTGAAAATAATAATCAAAAGTGAACGATGGTGAGAGATGATTGTCACGACCCAAACCCGCCCCGAGTAGGTTTGTATCGTAACCGGCCAGTAATCCTAGATTACCACAGGCCTTTCTGTACAAAACATAAATAATCGGGGCTCGCGGAAGCGAAAACAAAACTAATAGTCCAAAGAGCTGTTGTTGGCTTTTTGGCTTTCGAAGGGTATTTTAGTGAATGTGAGCGTGCCAGTAAGGATCAATTAGTCCTTACAGAAATTATAATTGCCAACCAATTATCAGACGATTGTGTTGTAGTTCTTTCAGCCTCAATGAAGAGGACTTTTACTGGTGGCTTAACTTAGGAGAAATTAAGAGAAATAACAGTTTAATGTGAAGAACAATCGAAGTATTTTATTAAGATGAACACTTACAATGGTCCAAACTCAGCCTCGAAGAGGTTTACAGCAACAGCCTACTTGAATCTACTTGAAACTACTCCTATGAATCGAAGTACAGTGCGGGTATTTAAAAAACAGGTATTTAAAGTGCAGGAAATGTAAAACTGGAAAGGTAAATATGAAGTAAAGACTGGTTTGTATGATCTGAGTCTGGGGGTTTTTTCTGGGGGCTTCCCCGCTATTTATACTTGTCAAGGATGACCTTCGAATTACACTTCAAACCGTCGAACTGCTCCTCCATGATCGTCAATCATGCGTCCTTAGAAGTAGTTCTACTATGCCATCACTTGCAGTTAAGCTTCCCTCTTGTATTTGAATTTGAATATGAGCAACCGTTGAAGCCACGTCACCTTGTATCTCCTTACTGATCTAGTACTACTCAGATCACGTAAGAACCAATATTCATCGCCACGTGTACGACCGGGATCAAAGACTTGAATCCTCTTCCCATAATACCCCTATTCTGCCACGTGTCGAATTATAATTGGCTTTTACAAAATATGTAGCCAACATTACCCCCCGCATTAATATACCAAATACTTGGTGATATTAGTGGATCAAAAGCTTTTCCCGCGCTTTTGGAACGTGCATGGAACCCATCTTTAGGAAACACAACCGTCACTTATTTAGTGATCATTGGCATTAACTCTCAACTCGTTGAACATCCCAATACCTTTAGCATTCGAACGTATCATGGCTCAATTGACTTCTCACTCTATTGATCAAGCATACGAAGAGCCATTGAGTAATGCTGTTTCCCCTCGAAAGAATCTCCACGCATTCATTAGCCACCTTTACCCGCCCTTCTATATTCAGGTCATGGAGGCTTTCGCAGATTATCAACCTTTGGACTACGAACACATTGCCCTTAATCCCTTGGTTTACAAATATACAGATACAAGAAGTTCTTCCTCTAAACTCCCCTTGTACTTTGAACGAACTACTCTCAAGCCTTTGCTTCAACAAGTTGCAAATATGGACTTGGGAAGCTCTTCTTCACAAACTTCTGCTTGGGATGAAGCTACAACTTCTTCATCTTCTGGGGGTTCCGGATGGACGAACTGGTCAACACTTGAGTCCTGGGACTTGAGGGAACGAATTAATCACCATTTTGTTGAGTTCACTGACCCTTTAGATTTTCCTTCTTACGCTCGAAGCTTCGTGGTCTATCCTTATGTGCCCATTGACCTTCGACGCAGTTTGGAGGAGAATTTGCTTGTAGCCTGGTACACATCCTCTATGCCCACAAGGATAATGCACACTGCTCGATGTCTGGAAGAATCACAAGGGTATACCCCTTCATTTTTAGCCAAGAAGGCGAAGATTTGCTCTTCTGACTGGCTTGACTATGTTAATGCCTTCGTTCCTTCCGCTCCTGTGCCATCTCCTATAACAGAAGCATCCACACCTTCTTCTTCGTCTTCTCCATCTTCTGAAATAGAACCATCTACTCCTTCTTCTCCTCCCACTCTTTCCTGGATAGAGAAACTAAGGCTTGCCCTTCCAATGGACAAAGTCTTTTCATCTTACAATCCTCCATCATCCCCTTCTCCAACTGAGCGGAAACAAGCTCAACTTCTGCTTGCGGCCTTCTCTCACTTGCCCTTCACTGTTCTTGAGGATGACACCCCTCTCAAGAATTTTCAATGGGCTTGTGACATTCTGACCAGAGGCCATGTCCTTAACCCCATTGCCCAAGCAGAACTTCACCTGTTCCTGGACCAACTTCCAGTGCTCCTCCACTGGCATCGGAATTCCAAGGTCACCATCCAGTCTTTGGATCAACTTTCATCTCTCTGAACTCATGTCCAATATGAAGCAGAAAACTTCATCGAAGATTTCGATGACTTCAAAAATAAAGATTCTGCGTATTGGGATGATTTGGTTATAGATGAGTCGGAACAAAAGTTGAGGGAGGAGGCTTTCGAAATAAAGGCAGAAGAGCTCTATTATGAAGTGAGAGCACACCAGCTTATGCAGCCAACATTGGAGGAAATAGAAGAAATAATAAAGAAAGAACAAACATTCATTGATCATTGTTGGATGAAATTCCATGATCTTGTTATTTATTATATTCCTTATTTTTATGAGCTCGAATTTGTACCCAGATAGGGTCATTTAATGTGATTGTCTTGGCCTCAATATAAATAAAGTCCCTCTGTATTTGACATTGTTTGACTCTGTTTTAAAAGCCAACTCATGACTTCGAATTGAACAATCTCATCCTTCGAATCTGGACTCAATTGTTTACAGAAACACTAAAAGAACCAACATGTCTTTTTCTAATTTATGGAGTATAGTTGACAATTATGGCTAATACTACCTGGAATTGATGCTTCGAACTCTAGCAACATTACTCCTCAAAATTAACTATAACCAATATATGGTCATGGTTAATATAGCCAATCAATTTCAAACTGACTGTTTTGCTTCGAAGAATAATCCATACTGTTTTGGTTCAAAAGCAATTCCAACCAATTGATAGGTTTTAATGCTTCGAACAGTGCTCATCCTTAAAGGATTCCAGGAGTTGCTTCAAAGGTTTATTACTTCGATTAATAACCCTCAAACAGGCTTTTAAACCCTTTGAAGTGGACCAATATTCGAACATCCTAGCATCTTTAAATATGTAGTATGCTTCGAAGCCCGCCTCTGTATTTCGAAGCCGTTGTTATTTGATTTTTGGCGCCAAAATTTTGGCTTTGAAGCCAAATACCCCGCTTCGAAGCTAATCTCAGCATCTGGGTTATTTTCTTTCCCTCCAAAACTATCAATATTGGAAGAGACTCCTCATATTCATACTTTTAGTACTTAACGACTTACGCAATATATTTTTCAGACACAAAGCCCCCCCCTCTTTTTTCATGTTCTGAAATCACTTGCCTTTCAACGCACAAACCCTCATATCCCTCACTTCTTTCTACCTTCACCCTCCCTTTTCAAAAAGCGTACCATCAATGGCCTCTTCTTCATCAGAAGTACCAATCGTAGAACGTGTGAGCTCATCCGTAGCCTTGAAAAGGCTCATTGATGTAGAGTGTGAGAAATACAAGGCTGGGGGGAAAAGCGCCATTGACGGGCGTGTCTTTGTCCCTCGTCGTCATGAGCGACAAGACTACGTGCTTGGGCCAATCTTCAAAGAGATCCCTATAGAGCTCCTAGCTCTGTACCCTCGTCTGGAAAACCAATGTCTCCTTTATGAAGGTGGTCTTGATTGGAGGAACTGGAGAATCAATCGCCCCCACCGATGTTGGCCCACGATGAGACCGGAGTGGCAAGAGTGGTATGATCGGGTTATCCCTGCGAGGACATTGGACCTTCAAGAGCTCTGCCTCCTCGATGCTCTCCGACTATCTAGGGTAACTATCCCGGAAGACCCTTTCTTAATCCCTGCTGCTTTATGCTTTTGGAACCCTATCTTTAACTTCTTTCAATTTAGATGTGGGATGATGGCTCCTACTGTTCTTGATATTTGCCATCTACTAGGAGTGTCCCCCATCGGTACCATTATTACACCAGACTTTCCTGATTCAACAGTCTCTTTCTCCCTCCCCTCACTTAACTTATCTTACAGCGATTTTGTTAAAGCTGAAAATAAGAAAGAGGGCCCGGTAACTGACAGGGAATTCTTTTCCTTCTTGTTATATTGGCTTTGCAAATTCCTCTTCTGCACCTCTTCACAAAGAATTATGCCTGAATTTGCTCCACTTGCCAAGGCCTTTGTTTTGCAAAAAAAAGTAGCCTTAGCCCCATACATTCTAGGTCATGTATATAGAGTTTGTTCCCTTTTTTGTGAGAAGCCTTTAGATGCGAATCAAGGGGGGCCCTTCTGGATTCTTCAGCTTTGGCTTTTTGCCTATTTCACTGAACTACAATCCAAATGCCTTAAATTTTCTGGGTTACATTCTCTCACCCATGGCATAAGATTAGCCAATGCTTCTCTTTATCCTTCCTCTTTTGCCTTTTATTTCTCTTTCTTCCATCAACTACCAGCCGCCTTTCCTATTCATCGCTTCCGTCCCTTCGAGACCAACATAGGTCCAACTTGGTTGAGTCACTTCTTAAGTGATAGGCTCTGTGCTTCACCTATTCATAAGGACATATGGGCCTCCCTTCTGCTTCCTAGAGAACTGTTCATCGGGACCACGAACCCCAGAGCTTATAAATGTATAGCAGAGCCTTATTGTCCTGCTCAATTTGCTAGACAATTTGGTTTCACCCAAGGGGTCCCAATACCTCTCTGCAGCAACACCAATCTGAGCCTTACCAGGAGAGATCTGAAAGTTAGGAAGTCAAGGCTGGAGGAGGCAGTCTTCAAATTCTTAGATGACTTGGCTAGTTTTGAGTATACCCCTTTCATTCCTGGAGGCACCGTATTGAAGAGATACCAAAATTGGTGGGAGCATAATATGGAAATCTACTTAGCCATTTCACCTCAAAGCCTACTGGAGGTGTTAGGTGTGGCCAAGCCCAAGGGAGCCGAAACTGCCCCTTCCTCCACTGTGCCTCCTATAACCCAGTCCATTCCTGCTACATCAACTCCTTCGAAGTTCACTCGGGCTGCTTCGAAGAAAGGTATATGCCTTTGTTTTCTTTCCTTAGACTATCACTATGATGCTCGTTTATCTTATTTTTTATTCTTCTCCTGTGAAGGTAGTCAACAGCAAAAGAAAAGGAAACTACTCGAGCCTGAAAAGACAATAACTGAGGCGCAAGAAGAAGAAGAAAAAGAAGAAGAAGAAGATCCAGAGCACGAGTCACCCTTGATAAGGAAAACAAGAGTGGCTGATTTGGTTCAAGAGGAGACAACTGCTAAGGAGGTAGAGGAGGAGCTTATCTTCAGGGAATCCGAGTCTCAGACTGAAACAGCTAAGAAAACAATTGAGGAGCAAACAATACCAATCCATAGAAAAAAGAGAAGAAAGATGACTGTCTCTCCCTCCGATTTTGCTGAGGACTCTGATTCCGAAACAATTGCCCAAGCAATAGGAAAAAGGAGGAAAGTGACTGCTTCAACCACTACCTTAGTCGAAGATCCCATTCATGAGGCAGCTGCCAAGGCTGTGGACCAAGAACATTCCAAAGCCATAATTGTTTTTGAAAGGGCTGAGAAGAGACGGCAGCAACAAATTTTAAGAGAAGAAGCTGCTGCTGCCGATATGTTGCAAAGGGAAATGGTAAGAAAGCAACAGGCTGCCAAACATTACTCCCTTCGCAGCTCTCCCATTTGTACAAATACCACTGGATCAAGTAATTTCTTTCACTCTTCCGTTGTTTTCTTTTTGTCAAAATTTTTTTTTTAATACTGAATTTTGACAGTCCTTTGTATTTCTTCCTCTTGCAGCAACAACTACTGCATTTATCTTCCCGGCAAGGTCTCCTTCGATCTCAGTTGAAGTTGACCAAATGCAACATGTGAAGGCCATCCAAATCACGCTCCCAATCTCTAAGCCTATATTCGATACACCTTCTTTGAGCCCAAGCATCCCTGCGTCTCTTTTCCTTGGCTTACAGCCATATCTCCCTTTTTTGACTTTTAATCTGCCTCAGTCTTCTTCTTCTTCGAGCCTTGTTCTTCCTCCTTCCTTCACAAAAATTCCGAGTGCTATTCCATCTCTGATGGCAGTTGATTCTTTTTCAGAGGGTGCTGGTAGTTCTCCAATTCATGGTTCATCACTTATGCCTACTTCCAGCCCCTCCTCACTTGACTCGTTGGTGGCTAAGACCATAGAGGCTGCAAAAGATGCTCCATCCATTTCTCCTATCCCCATGCAGTCCTTTGTGTCCTCCACCACAACACTTTCCATGCCCTTTTATGTCCAGGGATGAGGTAGACATTTTCGAAGGAAAGCTAGCTAGTCTCTTCGACATACCTTCTATCTCTCCAGCAGTTAGTGCTGAGGCTGAGCCATTAGCTTTAGCCGACTCCTTACTAGAAATCTTCGAGAGTCTTCCTTCCTCCAGCAACAAGCCTTCTACACCTTCGATAGACATGAACGCATGCCTGGAACTGCTGACTTCTTTTTCGAGGATCCCCTTCGAGGCTCTACAAAGGCCTATCATCAGGAATGGGTTCCTTCAATGCTGTAACATTGCTAAGCAGTCTGGCCTGAATGTCTCAAGTCATCTATCTCAGGCTGCAGCTACTATTGATTTTTATCTCAACATTTGTCATGCTGCTCAGACTGCGGATGAGAAGCTAGCTAGGGACCAGAGTTTTGTTTCCTAGGTGCATACTGAGATATCAATGCTTAAGGAACAACACTCTTTTGCCTCCCACTTTCGAATCCAACTGCTGGAGAAGAAAGCTCGTCTTGAGGAGGAGTTGGCCGCAGTAAACCAAGCCTTGGTTAGAACTGATACCAAATTGCACATCACCAACCAAAGGCTGGCTGATCGAAAAGAAGACATGGCTGCAGCTATTCAATTGTTTCCATCACTTAGTAGCAGGAAATCCACTATACAAAAACAATTAAGACATTGTAATGATTTCTGGGCCAATTTGTGGCACAATGTACTCAACTCTTTATAAAAGAACAAATTTTGTCCATCATTTGAGTAGTCTTATGCTTTTATATTTCATGTTTTATTTTATTCCTTGTGTTTCCCAAGTGGTTGGAAAATAAAGCTTCAAATATCTACCATTAATCTTCTTGGGATGTACATACCCATTCAAATTTCTTAAATGGTATGCTCCAAAAGGCAGAACTCTATGAATTTGATATGGTCCTTCCCAGTTAGGTGACCATTTGCCAAACTTATGGCTTTTAATTCCTATTGGGAGTATTGTTTTCCATACCAAATCACCTTCATCAAAGCCAATATGTTTGACCCTCTTATTATAATTCTTGGCTGCTTTCTTCTTTTGGAAAAGAATGCTGTTTAATGCCAAAATCCTGGCTTCATCTATGCCTTCTAATTCCAAGCACATACTTTGATGGTACTGCTCAGGATCTAATTGATCTTGGCATCTTACCCTCAAAGATTTAACATTAATCTCCACAGGTAAAACTGCATCATGCCCATATACTAAGGCATAAGGAGTAACTCCTGTGCTTGACCTTGGGGAGGTTCTGTAAGCCCATAACACATCTATCAATAAATTATGCCAATCCCTAGGATTATCCTCCACAACCTTTTGTATTCCTTTTTTCAAAGACTTATTGGATGATTCAGCTTGACCATTGGCTTGTGCATAATAAGGTGTGGAATTAACAAGGCTAATTCCAAACTCTGCCACAAAAGCTTTCACCATTTTCCCATCGAACACAGTCCCATTATCAACTGTTATGGTTTGTGGGATACCAAATCTATGGATCAGATCTTTAATGAACCCAATAACCTCTGTTTGGTCTACAGCCTTGTATGGTTTAGCTTCGACCCACTTAGTGAAGTAGTCAGTGGCCACTAGAATGAAACAGTGATGCTTCGAAGAAGGTGGGTGTATTTTTCCCATCATATCCATGGCCCATCCTCTGAATGGCCAAGGCTTCACTACTGCATGTAAATCAGTTATAGGCACATGCCTTATTGTGTCATGCTTCTGGCATGCCTGGCAACCCTTTGCATATTCTATGCAGTCTTTAAGGATAGTTGGCCAATAATAGGAATGCCTTCGAAGCAACCATCTCATCTTCACACCAGGTTGATGAGCACCACAAATGCCTTCATGAACCTCAGCCATGGCTGTTAATGCTTCTTTTGGGCCTAAACACTCCAGCAATAAACCATCTTCCCCTCTTTTGTAGAGAGCATTACCATATAATATATATTGCATGGACTGTAATTTGATTCTCCTGCTGGCCTTCGAAGATGGACCAATCAAATACTGCATTATTGGATGCCTCCAATCTTGTTCTTGTAAGTCATTATGATTGACCTCCAAGACCACATTCCTTTTACTCAAAGGTGGTATCAATTTTTGATATGTTGTTTGGCTTATGTCCCTTTGGGCATTATCCATTCTCTTGAAGTTCGAAGCTTTCTGAGCCACATCATTAGCTCTATTATTCAAGAATCTTGGAACATGAGTTACATTAGCTACTTGAAATTGAGAAAGCAGATGTAATGCAACAACATAATATGGCAGAATAGTTATGCTTTGACACTTGAAAATCCCTTTCACTTGGTTAACTACCAATTGGGAATCCCCAAATATGTCAACTGCATGTACCTGTAATCCTATGAGGATTTCTAGCCCCACTATTAAGGCTTCATATTCAGCCTGGTTATTGGAACAAGTAGCTTCGTCCACTCTGAAACCATGTGTAGTTTCTACCCCCTGTGGAGATCTAATCACAACACCAATCCCAATTAAGCCATTGGCTTTCGATCCATCAAACCACATCTGCCATGGCTCAACATTAACCATACCAAGCTCCATTATCTCTTGGCTTTCTGTTTCAGATGGATGATCTGCCAGAAAATTGGCCAAAACTTGCCCTTTTACTGCTCTTTGAGGGATATATTCTAAATGGAATTCTGATAAGGCTAATATCCACTTGCCAATTCTTCCCCTCAACATAGGTCTGGATAACATGTACTTAACCAAATCTGTGGTTACAATTACCAAGACAGTTGTAGGTAAAAGATAATATCTTAATTTCATTGCAGCAAAATACAAAGCAAGACACAGCTTTTCAACAGCTGAATATTTACATTCACAAGAATTTAAAAACCTACTAAGGTAATAAACAGCTTGCTCCTTGCCTTCTTCATTGTCTTGGGCCAAGAAAGCTCCCAATGAATCTTCTGCTGCAGTTATGTACAACTTCAAGGGCTTATCACCCTTAGGTGGCATCAGCACTGGAGGTTTGGCCAAGTAGGCTTTGATACCTTCGAAAGCACTTTGGTGCTCTGCTGTCCACACAAATTCTTCTTCATCTTTCAGCCTTAACAAGGAAGAAAATATTTTAGTTTTTCCAGCAGTGTTAGAAATAAACCTTCGAAGAAAGTTAACCTGCCCAAGGAACCTTTGTAATTCTTTCTTACTTGATGGAGGCTTGGCTTCAATGATGGCCTTGGCTTTATTCTGATCAATCTGTATTCCTTTCCTGTGCACTACATAACCCAAGAAATTTCCAGATGATACGCCAAAAGCACACTTAAGGGGATTGAGCTTTAATTTGAACTTTCTCATCCTTTCAAAGGCTGCTTCTAAATGATACAGATGCTCCTCCATGGACTGGGATTTCACTACAATGTCATCAATATAACACTCTAGATACCCTCCAATGAGATCATGAAAGATGGTGTTCATAGCCCTCTGATATGTAGCCCCAGCATTCTTCAGACCAAATGGCATTTTAACCCATTCGAAGGTGCCAATATTCCCAGGACATCTGAATGCTGTCTTGTGGATATCCTCCTCTGCAATGCATATTTGGTTGTAACCAGAGTGACCATCCATCATTGATAAAACTTGATGCCCTGCTGAACTGTCTACCAGCAGATCCACTATAGGCATAGGGTACTCATCTTTAGGAGTTGCTAGATTTAAGTTTCTGAAATCGATGCATACCCTCATTTTGCCATTCTTCTTGACTACAGGCACAATATTAGATAACCATTCAACATACCTGGCTATTCTAATAAAGCCTGCCTTGAGTAGTCTCAGAATCTCTTCCTTGACTTTCTGAATTACTTCTGAACTCATTCTTCTTGGTTTTTGCTTGTATGGCTTAAAATTAGGCTTCATAGGGAGCCTATGTTCCACTAATGACCTATCCAATCCTGGTAGTTCATTGTAGGACCATGCAAAGCAGTCCTTGTATTTCTTCAGGATAACCAACAACTGGTCTCTGTCCAGAACATTCAAGCAAGCACTTATATAAGTGGGTTGCTGTATGGAACCTTCCCCTAGATTTACTTCTTTTAAGGGGTCTTGCGTTTGAGAACTTATCGAAGCTTCTTCTCTAGTTTCTTCTACCTTCGAAGCAATCTTCTCACCTTGTTCTGCTTTTAGGTTCTTTAGTTCAACATCTTTACCCTCCTCCTCATAGACAAAATCTGTCCATAAGGCATCCTCTTCCTGTATCTCCTGGACTTTTGTCTCAATGTCCAATGCACAGTATTTCCCAAGGGTCAGAATTCTGACCTATTGCTGCTCTTGTTTACAGCCAACTATCATGGCTTCTCTTTCTTGCTCCTGTACTTTCTGGACTATTGCTTTTACATCCAATGGTGAGAATTTAACCAGAGCCAAAGACCTGGCTTCTTGTTCTTCATTCCTTTGCCTACAACCAGGCATCATTGTCATCTTTAACGACAATCTCTTCATCAGCACTCTCTTGAACCAAGTGCTTCAGGTGTGTCACTTCCTCATCAGCCGTCACTTCGGCTGAGCCATCAGCTTTCCTCAGTATACTGAGCGGTGTTACTCCCTCAATATACAACTTGGCCTCTGCAAAGTCTGCACAGGCTATGAAGGGTTGGGGATCTGCATCGATCTCCTCTGTCTCTCCATTGCCTAAAGCCATCATGATTTTCTGATGCAAGGAAGAAGGCACACATTTGTTAGTGTGGATCCAGTCTCTCCCAAGTAAGGCATTGTATTTAGCATTACTGTCGATTACAAAGAATGCTGTCATACAGTCCCTAGTTCCAACACTCAAATTAATGGGTAAAATCCCTTGAGCCATCTGTTTGTCTCCAGCAAAGCCAGCGATGGTTGTGCTGGTAGGGATCAACCTGGGATTCTTTTTCCCTAGTTTCTTCAAAGAAGATTTCGGTAATAAGTTTACCGCTGCCCCATTGTCTATTAGGACTCGGTTCAGCTGTATCCCATCGAAGAAAGCCTTGATGTACAAAGGCTTGACATGTTGGGTCATGGAATTCGAGGGATATTCAAAAGGATATGAGAGGTTGATGCTCACCTCTTCCTCGCTTTCACACTCAGTTTCCATTGGAGTAGCCATTCCAGGAGCATCCTGTACCATACTCACTTGTGACTCTTCACTAGAGACAGGAATTGGATCCATGTCTTGGTCACTTTGGTTCTCGTCTTCAGCCTGGAACTCATGAGGCAATATGTGTACCATATTGACTGACACTGGCGGAAATGAGCCAAATTGGATGACTGGCTGTACCTTCTCTTCCCCTTGGCTACCTTGCCCAGTGACTTCAACAGCATCCTCCATGCTGCACTCTGGCATTTCATTGTTAACTGATCCCTTCGAAGGATCCTTCTCAACTGGTTCTTCAGTCAGGAATGTTTGCTCAGCCATGAATGCTTCGAACATTTCCTCTTCTATCATTTCCTTCTTTTGGCTCATACCAATCTCTTCTTCCGTTTCGCTATCACTTTCCATCAGAGCCTTTTCCAGCCCTGCCAAACTAGACTTATCTCTGGCCTTTAGTTCAGAATGAACCTGGGCCAACTGTTCTCTGCTACAAACCACTTTGCTTTGTAGGGTCGGTTTTGGAGTATGGTCTAACTTCGAAGTTTTCTTTCCTTCTGCCTTGACCAGTGAAGAACTTTCCCCACTTTCTTTCAGATCTTGCTGGTACTGGGTGTACCTGCGCTGAATCTTCCTCCTCTGTGATCTGGAAATAACTGGAACCATATTCGGTTCCTTTGTCTTTGGGTGTTTCAGCAATACCCAGTTGTTCGGAGCCACCAAAGGAGGCTTGACCATCCTGCCTTGGACTCCAACATTTCTCTGAACAGGCAGTTCCCTAGGTTTGCTTTGCATTACAAACCAGTCTGGGACTCTAGGTACCCACGAACTTGCTGACTTAGATGTTGAACTACCTTTTTCGTCCTTCGAAGCCGTCTTCGAAGCTGGCTGTGAAGGTACGTGGTTGGCTCTGACCTCATGCTTTGAGCCCGATTCAGACCTTTGGTGAAGGTAATCACTTTCTGTCCTGCGTGAAGCTGGTCTAGGAAGCCAATCCCTGGCTTTATTCCCATGAAATGAGCCTCTCTCCAGTCTTCTTTCAGCATGGCAACTCTCCATTCTGTAGTAATTGGGTGGCTTAGATTCATGTAAGGGCCTTTTGCCTTTAGCATGCATCTTGTCCATTGCAGGCTCAACCATTGGTGGTCGCTGTCTGTCACCAGCCGGATACGGCCTTTTGTTGTAAGCGTTGGTTGACTTAGGACGCCTCTGAACATCCCTGTAATATTGCTTACCATCAACTGGAAGCTCCTTCAACCATTTGTAGCTTAGTCTGCATCTGGGACACATCTTCTGTATTACTGCTGCTTCCAAGGAATCGTCATCCAGTACTTCTTCATCAGAGTGTTCCTTCTGATGTGAGAAACCTTGTCCAATGACTGGTGGGTTTCTAGTCTCCTTTTTGGCAGTTGTCTGGTTGGCAATATGCATTTGCACATTGACTTCTTCCAATTCCTGCAGAGATAAATTCTGAAAGTTTGGAACAACCACATTAGCCGCGCTTTCTCCAACTTCTGGAAACGGGTTACTGTCAATCCCCATGGCTTTCTCTGTTTTGGCTGGGAACTTCAAACTACCTTTCCGAATTTGCTCTTGGATCCTGTCTCGAAAAACAATGCAGTTTTTAGTCGAGTGCGACCAAGAATTATGCCATTTACAGTATACTTTTCCTCTAAGTTCATTTGGAGATGGCAGTTTTACTCCTTTTGGTAACTTAAGGAAATTTACTGCAAGCAAATGATCAAAAATGTCATCTGCTTTTGTTAAATCGAAAGAGTACTTTCTGTGAAAGTCTTTCTTTTTAAACTGCTGGTCGATGGTTGTATCCTTATGAATTAATGCTTCACAGATTACAGGTTCTTTACCCACAATCTCTGCTGCATCGATCTCATAATTGGGATCTCTATAATACGTCTTATACGAAGCATTATTTCGATCTTGTTCTTCCTCTAGTAATGCTTCATATCGAGACACCTTATAAGTCAGTTCGACCAAATCCCTGAATTCAGTTGAATCAAACTTCTTTCGAAGCCTGAATTCTAAACCGTTTTGAGCCAATCTTACAAATTCTGGCTCTGGAAGGATGACCCTACATTTATTTCGAGCCCTTTTAAATCTGGCAATAAACTGAGTGGCCTTTTCTTCAGGCCTTTGACTCAATCTTGCCAAGTCTGCCATAGAAACCTCTGGCTCCGACTGGAAGAATTGGGCATGAAATGCCTCTTCTATTTGTTGCCAATTTTGAATGGAGCCAGGTGTAAGGTTGATGTACCATACAAATGCTCCCCCAGTTAGAGAATTTGGAAATAATCTCAGTTTCATGTAATCATGATTAGTGAATTCACCACACTGAGCAGCGAATCTGGCAATGTGCTCTACTGTTGACTGATTTCCAGTTCCATAGAATAAGGTAAAATCCGGTATTCTAAATCCTCTTGGGTATTCATGTACCCTATCTACCCATTCTGGGTATGGTTTTCTGTATACGGGAGTCTGGACCCCCCGAGCCATCGGTCCACACATCTCCCTAACAATATCAGCAATTTGGTCCCTAGGGACCATATTTTGTGCTTGCTGAACCACTACTGGAGGGACAAACACAGGGTTTGGTGGACAAACTTGTGCCTGTGGTCCTCTTGGTCCATAAAGTGGTACATTTGGGACTGGTTGCCCCTGTGGTGCAAGTTGCTGTTGGGGGTATGGGTAGCCCCTTTGAGCCTGTCCTGCGAAAGGACCTGCGAAAGGTGCTGGAACAGGTGTTGTGTCCCTTCCATTTACAGGAAAGCCTTCCAACCCCCCGGGTATAAATTCGAACAAGGGATTATTATACCCCCTAGTGCCAGGTATGGCTTCGAACATAGGATTAGTAACCATTCTTATGCCAGTTTCTTGTACTTGGCCAGATCCACCAACTTGTGTGGCTTCATTGTTGAGTACTGAGGCATTTTGGCCTATTACAGGCCTCGAAATGGGTTCATACCAAGACTGAGGCGATGGTCTCTCATAGTTCTGAGTACTAGTTTGACCATTAGATTGTCCATTAACTTGCATAGGCTGTTTATCTCTAGCCAATCTTTGCTGAGGGACATTTAAAACTTCCTCTGTGTGTCTTATGTTTGTTGGTTGGTGGTTATTCATTCGATCCAAAAAGGATGTTGCCCACCTTTCCATTGTGTTCATTAATTGTTGTCCCATAGCATCTACTAAGCCATCCCATGAATTTGTTGGCTGAGTAGATGGAACAGTGGATGGTCCAATTCCTTGGTTTCGTCCAATATTATGAACATATGGTTCTTGTCCAGAAGTACTGGTCTGTTCGACCATAGGTTCTGATAACATAGGAGTTTCCACAGGATGTGTTACCACATTATCCTCTGGATTAGGTATTTCTACCTCTCCTTCTACGCCTTCTTCCAGACGTTCATTTTCTCCTTGTCGTCTTCGTCTAGCCATTTTAACAAGTCCCACTGGGCGTGCCAAAAATATATGTTGGCTTTTTGGCTTTCGAAAGGTATTTTAGTGAATGTGAGCGTGCCAGTAAGGATCAATTAGTCCTTACAGAAATTATAATTGCCAACCAATTATCAGACGATTGTGTTGTAGTTCTTTCAGCCTCAATGAAGAGAACTTTTACTGGTGGCTTGACTTAGGAGAAATTAAGAGAAATAACAGTTTAATGTGAAGAACAATCGAAGTATTTTATTAAGATGAACACTTACAATGGTCCAAACTCAGCCTCGAAGAGGTTTACAGCAACAGCCTACTTGAATCTACTTGAAACTACTTCTATGAATCGAAGTACAGTGTGGGTATTTAAAAAACAGGTATTTAAAGTGCAGGAAATGTAAAACTGGAAAGGTAAATATGAAGTAAAGACTGGTTTGTATGATCTGAGTCTGGGGGTTTTTTCTGGGGGCTTCCCCGCTATTTATACTTGTCAAGGATGACCTTCGAACTACACTTCAAACCGTCGAACTGCTCCTCCATGATCGTCAATCACGCGTCCTTAGAAGTAGTTCCACTATGCCATCACTTGCAGTTAAGCTTCCCTCTTGTATTTGAATTTGAATATGAGCAACCGTTGAAGCCACGTCACCTTGTATCTCCTTACTGATCTAGTACTACTCAGATCACGTAAGAACCAATATTCATCGCCACGTGTACGACCGGGATCAAAGACTTGAATCCTCTTCCCATAATACCCCTATTTTGCCACGTGTCGAATTGTAATTGGCTTTTACAAAATATGTAGCCAACAGCTGTGCATAAATATGAACAAGTATTTACATGCCAAAATGTGTTAATTTATCCACTTACTGTACATCACATATAACAAAAGATCATATACATCACATAGGCAAAAGCCACAGATACAACAAGACAAAGCTCACAAAACGGCCTTCCAGGCCTAGCCCCGACTCGGAGGCACACAAAATTGGTAGGCTCGATGCAAATCTCAGCTTAGGCTTGACTCCCTGAATGCTCACCTATAAATACATAAATACAAACAATGAGCTAAAGCTCAGCAAGTAACATTAACGTAAAGGGGTAGTGAACGAACTCCAACATTTCATATAAATCCGTAAAACATAACATTCATATACATAACCATACTCATCATAGAACATACATAATGGCATACTCCATAGAACATAACATGTGTCGACTAACGACTAGAGTAACCGGTCCCGGACACCGATTAAACACATACCGAGATCTCGTAACTGGTCATGGGCTTGTCCTTCCATGCCGTCCCCCATGACTCAAGCGCATGGGCCTGCATGTTCTCGCCCCCATGACTTCAACTAGCTATGGATGCCATACTAGATTGCAAATTAGGACATTCGTTCACAGTTCAAAATCACATTTTAAAACATATCATATAGCATTCACATAACATTTCAAATATATTGCTTATCAACATAACTTTACAGAAATGTTACTCACAATGGGTTTCCAAAACCGATGGCACGGTCTTCACTTCTTGACCTGCAAATCATCAACAGTATAATACATTTCTTAACATATCATCATCAAATCACATAATTCATGTCATTCCATACTTCTTTTACATTCTTTCATATTCATTCTTATCTTTCTTTACTTTAATTCATACTCATGAAATGCTAAATTATGCCATTAACATGCTAAAAATCATGTAAATCAACTTTCAAAAACCTTCCTGAAAAAGGTCCTCCGCTCGAGCGCCCCTTTGTTCGCTCGAGCGGACTGTACAATCTGTCAAAACTGCTGGGAGGCTGATTTCTCCGCTCGAGCGGGCTTCCCTTCGCTCGAGCGGACCATGCAAAAGTCCGAAACTCTAGTTCTTCTTCTAAGCTTCATCCTTTTCTTTGAAACATTAACTTCCAAACTTATGAAATCAAAGCTCAATATCATTGATCAACAATATGATTTAACCATTAACACTTTAAAATAAACCCACATGAATCTTTAGAAGATCACACTTGAACCAAGATGGAAAACCATAAACATATACATACAAGCTTCATATCTCTATATCCATGGAGGTTCCTCCTCAAATTGGCCAAATATAACTTAAATCATGCCATAGATGCTCAATTTAAACATAAATTCTCTTTCATTCCGTTCATATACCACAAGATCATTGATGATGCAACTTTATTTCAAGAAAATATGAGAATATCCTTACCTTAAACACTTGATTAAGAAAGTTTGAGCTTAAACCCCTTTTTCTTCTCTTCTTCTCCCTTGCTTTCCCTCTCCTACGAATTCCTCTCTTTTCTCTCTTCTAGATTTTTCTTTCTCTTTGGTTCTTGAGTCAAACAAAGTCATATAAGTCTTACATCCTTATCTATATCTCACAATAAATAGATTTGTACCAAACATTTGAGCCAAACAAGTCTTACGAATCAGACGAAATCCAGTCTTCAATTTAATGTCCCCAAATAACTCTAAAAATTCCCGGTATCACATAGACATGTTCAATTTCGTTTTCTGAAGCCATTACGGTTGTCAATTTAAGTCCCAAAGTCGTAATTCCAACAGATATTTTGCTAATTCAAACAGATAATCTTCAATTAAATCATATAAATGCATAATTAATTACTGATAATTGTGACACACGGTTCCGGGTCATTACACTCTCCCCACCTTAAGAAGTTTGGTCCTCCAAACTCTACTAAGCTCCATAGCATTCAATGCAAAGGTAGTAATGTAGATATAACAAACCATATCGTAGTCAAGTTATTTCATGTCGTTCACATTCAATCGATTACCATAGTCACATATTCAATATTCTCCATCGCATAGGTAATAATGCTAACATCATAATAGATAATTAAAATTATACCTGTCTTCGCTTTGCCAGTATCCTGTGTCTTATCTGAAACTAAGGTGTAAACTCTTGCTTGCCTCAAAGTATTCCCCTCGGGGGTAGCTGTTGTGGTGGTTTTCGGTGTCATTGTTGATGTATTACCACTAATCACGGGTCTTTCATTTCTTGAATAAACTTGTGGGCAAGCTTTGGCTATGTGTCCTTTCTGTCCACATTTGTAACAAACTCCGGATCCACGGCGACAAATACCCCAATGCTGCTTTTCCATATTCTTTACAAGTAGGCACACCTCCCTTTGTATTATCATTAACGGTTAAGTTCGATTTGTCATTCACGGAGCCACGGATTCACTAACCATTTCTACTTTCTGTTTCTTGAAACTTCTTACTTTCTGCCTCGATCATTGTTGATTGGGACATTTTCAAATTAGCAATATTTGTTTCGGACATTAGAGCTCTGTCAAGTACATCAACATACTTTTCCAATTTCAACACGTTCACCCTATCCAGTACCTCGACATGTAAGCCACCTTCAAATTTTCTTGCCTTTTTATATTCCGTGTCAACCATATGTGGGGCATAACGAGCTAATTCAGTAAACTTACTTTCATACTCTGCTACTGACATTGTACCCTGCTTTAGCTGTTCAAATTCAGATATTTTCCTGTCTTGCATACATTGTGGAAAGTATTTTTCATAAAACATCTCCTTGAATCGGTCCCATGTCAAATCCCTATTTTCATTTCGGACAAGCATCCACCATCTTCGAGCTTCTTCTGTCAGAGTAAATGTTGCTAACAGAACTTTATACACATCAGTACATGGAAATACTTCAAAGATCTTTTCTGTTTCAAGTACCCATGCCTCCGCTTTTAAGGGGTCAATCCCTCCTGCAAACTCTGGTGGTTTCAGTTTCTTATATTTCTGTGTCAAGGTGATAATATCATCATTATTCATCTGTTCCACTTGCACTGGTGGTGGTGGAAAAGGCGGAAATGGCTGTCTCTGTGGTGGTTGGCCTTGCTCTAGTTGTTGTCTAACCAACCCAGTCAAAACCTCTACCATTCTTTCTAACCGAGTCATTCTAGCATCAGAAGATTCTGTTTCATCTACATGCCTTGCATTGGTATCTTCCATTGGTCTATAGAACGCATAACAAATAGCACATTTCATTTTCCATATACTGTTTCCTTTACTGTCTCATCATACACAGTGCTCATTTCCATAAACGTACGCACACACACACACACATGCACATGTGTTTATGCCATGCCCTATTTCTTTCTAGGACACCCTACAGCTCTTATTGACACGTGTGTGGGTAAATTAACTCGTGCGCTTTGATACCATTCTGTCACGACCCAAACCCGCCCCGAGTAGGTTTGTATCGTAACCGGCCAGTAATCCTAGACTACCACATGCCTTTCTGTACAAAACATAAATAATCGGGGCTCGCGGAAGCGAAAACAAAACTAATAGTCCAAAGAGCTGTGCGTAAATATGAACAAGTATTTACATGCCAAAATGTGTTAATTTACCCACTTACTGTACATCACATATAACAAAAGATCATATACATCACATAGGCAAAAGCCACAGATACAACAAGACAAAGCTCACAAAACGGCCTTCCAGGCCTAGCCCCGACTCAGAGGCACACAAAACTGGTAGGCTCGATGCAAATCTCAGCTTAGGCTTGACTCCCTGAATGCTCACCTATAAATACATAAATACAAACAATGAGCTAAAGCTCAGCAAGTAACATTAACGTAAAGGGGTAGTGAACGAACTCCAACATTTCATATAAATCCGTAAAACATAACATTCATATACATAACCATACTCATCATAGAACATACATAATGGCATACTCCATAGAACATAACATGTGTCGACTAACGACTAGAGTAACCGGTCCCGGACACCGATTAAACACATACCGAGATCTCGTAACTGGTCATGGGCTTGTCCTTCCATGCCGTCCCCCATGACTCAAGCGCATGGGCCTGCATGTTCTCGCCCCCCATGACTTCAACTAGCTATGGATGCCATACTAGATTGCAAATTAGGACATTCGTTCACAGTTCAAAATCACATTTTAAAACATATCATATAGCATTCACATAACATTTCAAATATATTGCTTATCAACATAACTTTACAGAAATGTTACTCACAATGGGTTTCCAAAACCGATGGCACGGTCTTCACTTCTTGACCTGCAAATCATCAACAGTATAATACATTTCTTAACATATCATCATCAAATCACATAATTCATGCCATTCCATACTTCTTTTACATTCTTTCATATTCATTCTTATCTTTCTTTACTTTAATTCATACTCATGAAATGCTAAATTATGCCATTAACATGCAAAAAATCATGTAAATCAACTTCCAAAAACCTTCCTGAAAAAGGTCCTCCGCTCGAGCGCCCCTTTGTCCGCTCGAGCGGACTGTACAATCTGTCAAAACTGCTGGGAGGCTGATTTCTCCGCTCGAGCGGGCTTCCCTCCACTCGAGCGAACCATGCAAAAGTCCGAAACTCTGGTTCTTCTTCTAAGCTTCATCATTTTCTTTGAAACATTAACTTCCAAACTTATGAAATCAAAGCTCAATATCATTGATCAACAATATGATTTAACCATTAACACTTTAAAATAAACCCACATGAATCTTTAGAAGATCACACTTGAACCAAGATGGAAAACCATAAACATATACATACAAGCTTCATATCTCTATATCCATGGAGGTTCCTCCTCAAATTGGCCAAATATAACTTAAATCATGCCATAGATGCTCAATTTAAACATAAATTCTCTTTCATTCCGTTCATATACCACAAGATCATTGATGATGCAACTTTATTTCAAGAAAATATGAGAATATCCTTACCTTAAACACTTGATTAAGAAAGTTTGAGCTTAAACCCCTTTTTCTTCTCTTCTTCTCCCTTGCTTTCCCTCTCCTACGAATTCCTCTCTTTTCTCTCTTCTAGATTTTTCTTTCTCTTTGGTTCTTGAGTCAAACAAAGTCATATAAGTCTTCCATCCTTATCTATATCTCACAATAAATAGATTTGTACCAAACATTTGAGCCAAACAAGTCTTACGAATCAGACGAAATTCAGTCTTCAATTTAATGTCCCAAATAACTCTAAAAATTCCCGGTATCACATAGACATGTTCAATTTCGTTTTCTGAAGCCATTACGGTTGTCAATTTAAGTCCCAAAGTCGTAATTCCAACAGATATTTTGCTAATTCAAACAGATAATCTTCAATTAAATCATATAAATGCATAATTAATTACTGATAATTGTGACACACGGTTCCGGGTCATTACAATGATGGTCGAAGATAGACGTGAAATGATGCGATCAGCTCTGGTAATAGGCAATGGGTAGTGGTGGCAAGAGGGGTTGAAAGAAAAAGAAATGAATGAAAATTTATTGCAAAATAAATAAATTTTTTATTACAAATATTTGATAAAATTTGTGAACTATTTAAACATTTTTTAGAAATGAAAATGAACACCAAGCAAATTTTTGTTCATAATTATTAATTTTTTGTAAATATAACTATTTAAAAAAAAAACTATAAAACACAAAAGGTTGAATCTTACAAGAGTTCAAGGTTAGAAAAATATGTGAGAAATCATTAGCATCGCCTATAGATGTTTACTCTTTGTAGTAATAGCATTCCCCAAATAATGGACTTGAAATGTTATCCTTAAAAGGTTAGCCTGAGTTACAATTCACTTTAACCACAATCACAAAGAACAAGACAAACCCCAGAATTCAAAGTTTAGTAACATAAAATTTTCATTATTACACATTTTCATTTTTCTCTGGTACATTGTAGCCTAGAGACGGGGAAGTGTTGATTGTGGTAAGACTCGAACCCTTGACCTACTAGTGAGTACACGAATTCTGGTCAACTGCTTCACCAACAAACGGACGTAGGCATCAGTAAAACTTGTGACAGTTATACTTATTATGGCTTGTTGATGAGGGTGGCGATGACAAAACTCTCTCCATTTGCAGCTAGAAATGGATGATAACAGGATTCCCAATGAGAACTGGGTAAAATGGAGTGTTTCATGATTGAAGCAGCTGCATCAGTATCAAAAAAGGCAATAACATGATGGGTTTTTTCATATTTCCTGAATACTACATTGACTATGCTCATACCTCATGTTTCTTTTCTCCTCTTCTCCAATACTACATTGAATTTGTGGATTTAAATTGTGGGTCTCTAGCATTTCTCATTGACAATTTGTCTTGCTTCTGAATCCAGTCACAAATCGCTCCTTACCAGCAAAATCCAATACAATGTCTACATCACAGAAGCCGCCCTTCAATTCATTTTTCATGTAATCCACAAGAAACTTGCACTGCTTTTCACCATTTGTCTGCAGCAAGACAATTTTCAAAAAAAAAAAGAAAGTGAAAAATCATATATATCATGTTTTGCTGCTATGAAAACAGATTCAAACCATGTCCACAACCTCTGTCAATCACAAACAAGTTTAAGCAAAATATTGCTGATCTAGCAGGGAAGAACCGAAGAAGTATTACATTACATTATAGTTTCCTTACAAATGTCTACAATGAAAACACATGATGAGCATCTAGTATACAACGTATGTGCTAGATTAACAGAGGCTCTAGGAATATAAGCACATTTAAACTTCAGAAGAAGGAAGATTTATATCTCAAATGTATATTTGGTGGTTGAAACTGTGAAAGTTTGTCAAGAGGAAAAGCAATTCTAAATTTAGAAGAAAATTGATACCTCGAATGCAAAGAATCCACCGGGTTTCAACATTGAAGCAGTTCCACGGCAGAGATGGAGAAGATCATCCATGCCATTAGCACCACCATCTAATGCGAGTCTAGGTTCATGTTTAGCAACTTCTGCTTGTAGCCCACTGATATGTTCACTCGGTATATATGGTGGGTTACTCACAAGACCTGCAAGTTCTCCTTCAAAATTCTTCAAAGGTTCAAACCAAGATCCCAGCTTTATCTCAATTTTATCCTGCAGTAGAGATTTAAAGGGATGCTTAAGAGTCGCAGGTTATTATAGAGAGCATTAAAAACCACTACTTTCAGCTCATCTCACTTTTTTAACTGATCCAGAATATGAATTTGGAAAAGTTAAATATTTCTCCATCTACAAGAAATCAATTGCTCATCCTCACCCTCTGATGTGTTCTCATCTAGGTGGCACCAGAACTATCTTTTTTTTTGGGCAGTCATTTGTTCAAAACTAGGAACACTATTCGGTAAACCAAAATGCTGGAGTTTCCACAATGTTGTGGCCCCAACATGGTAGAAGAAATAAGAAGACTCTTTTTTTTAATTTTTTTTTTAGTTTTATAACTTGGTACCTGGCCCAATGGACCGACTAATCTAGGGAACTAAACCACCGTCTACTAGCGGAGGGCCTAATAGCCCAGGCAAAGTCCCGTATGGACTACCCACAAGAAATTGTTTGCAATTAGAAGGTTTCGAACCTAAGACCATGGAGGGAACACACCCCCACGCCTTGACTGCCAGGCCAACCCCTTGGGGTTAAGATAATAAGAAGACATGGTTTAGTGTCATAGGCCACTCTCCACACCATGACAACTTAGTGCGAATATAGCCATTTTGAGTAGTTGTCATTCTCACAACTATTAAAGCTATTATAACTCATCAAGCAAGGGGTGATGTTTCTTTCTAGCATTTTGTAAATGGCTGAGAAAACAAATATTAGGTAAAGGCCAACAATGTAAGTAACTCTGCCCATTAATTTGCTAGTCTTTTGTCTACGCTTATGCATTGTCTTGTGGCATGCTAGTGCATTAACATGACCTTGTAAATTCACCTTTTGCTTAATCAAACTATTTTTTTCCCCCCTCCATTTGACCATTACTAGTGTTGATTGCTTGTTGATTCCTATCCATTAACAATTGAAATTCACCACATGATTTCCTAACAGATAAATAAGTTAATAACAGAAAAAACAGGAAGTAAAACATTTGATTAGATCAAAACTCAAAAATCACAAACCTGCAAATTATACCTCTGAACATTGTAAGATGCGACTTCCACGGCGACGGGACTCAAATCAGTGGCAACAACCCTCCCACAAGTCCCCAAAACCCTCCCAATCCCGATAGCAAGCGCACCGCTTCCAGTCCCCAAATCAGCCCACAACCCATCCCTCAACTCCTCATTTCCCTCAACCACATCACTCACCAAGTCAACAACCAATTCAGTCTCAGGCCTAGGGATCAAAACCCCTTCTTCAACACTCAACACCAAGTCCCTCCAATGCTCACACCCAACCACATACTGAAAGGGTCTCCTCTCTTCAATCCTCTGCTTCCACAACACATACAAATCTTTCAATTCAGCTCTCAATGTCACAACCATGTCTTCATTACCCAATTGGGGTAAGATTGATTTGGGGTTTTCGAGGGCGTCTTCGATGAGCCAATTGAGTTCTCTGAGCAAGAGGGTTGTGTCTGGGCCATTGTCAGTGGAGGTGACTGAGGAGGCTATTGTTTTGGCCCAGTTTTGCCATTTTCGGAGGTGTGAGAGGGTGGTGGAGTGGGTGGGTGGTCTGAGAAAGAGTGGGGTTTGGGGTTTTAGGGAAGTGGGTGAGGAAGATGAGATGGGTTGGACTGGATTGTAGTGAGAGAAGATTGGTGAGAATTTGGAGAGAGATGGAAGAGAGAAGCCCAGCCTCATCTCCCTTCCTCCGTCTGTCTCTCAACACAGACAGCACAGACATTGGGTTTTAGTTAAAAAATAAATAAAATGTTTAATTATATCAAGACCCTTTAATAATAGAATAAATTATATATACACCCTTAATATTTGTTTGAAATATAGATTATCTTTTATAGTTTAGAAAATTATAAATATTTCTTTGTCAGAATTTTTTATTTAACAAAATTAACTAAAAAAATAAAATTTCTAACTATCCTCCTATACAGTAATAAAATTACTTGAATTATTAATTTGTCACGACCCAAACCCGTCCCTATAGGTTTAGTGTCGTAACCAGCCGGTAATCTTTGGATTACCAAAGGTTTCTTAACAAAAGGACACATAATAAGGGGCTGCGGAAGCAGATATAGGAATATACATTGTCTATAGAACTGTGTTAACGTATATGAGACAGAAATCTTTAAAACAAACTTATATATATATGTGTGTGTGTGACGTCATGATACATCAGTCTTACGTCACCAAAGCCACATATATACAGAACTTTCCAAAAACATGTTCAAACAAAACATAAACAATAGAAGGTACAAAAATTCCCAAGACTCAAAAACTTGATCGGATTTCAAAAGAGAACCTCCACAGGAGGCACGATAGCTGGCTAACACCAAAACTCGCCAGACAGCAACTTAGGCCTGGTTACGCGCTTGCTCACCTATATACATAATAAATAAATAATGAGCGAGAGCTCAGTGAATAATAATGGAGTGAAGGGGTTTGATGAATGATGATGTCCATAACATAATTAGAAACTAGAATTCATATAATAAACAGATTTGCATTCACATTCTTTTTCAAGTCAATAACAGAAATCGGAATACCTACTTAATCACACATTCGTTAGCACTAACAGATCACATATGAGGCATCAAAGATCATACTTGTTAGTCCCATAAAGGGACCTCCGGCTCGGTACAGATAACTTGTCAGTTCCATAAAAGAACCTCCGAACTGGGTACATATCACTTTCTTGAGCCCCGAATACTTATCAAAATTGGATAATCATTCATGGTACAAACATAACATTTCATAAAACAGATCTTACTCTATATACAGAAAATAAGTAAGTTGAACATAGCTTTACTAAGTTATTACTCACAATTAACAGATGGCTCCAAGGCAACAGGCAGAATGGGCAAGTCAGACGTCTTGTGGCACGTGAACTGCACAGTTACAGAATGAACACATACTGAATTACACATCTGGAAACATTAAAACTTAATTCTTTCTTATCTTGGTGTGTTTCTACTTCTTGTCCTCAATATTATGTCTTAATCATGGTCTAGGAATGTCTAGGATGTAATGTAGATGCCAAAATGCACTTTGGAACCCTTAACAAAACTTACTGAAAACATGGGTCCTGCTCGAATGCAACTTCCTTTGCTCGAACGAACATGCAAAACATGAGTGGTCGCTCGAGCGCAATTTTTTCCGCTCAAGCGGTCTGTAAACTTCTGCAAAAGTACTGGTTATGTGATTTTCACGCTCAAAAGCATTGAGAAAACACATTTAAACTTGGAAAACATTGAGAATTCAAGATCATTTCATGAAATCAAGGCCCAAAAGCATGCCAATGGACCAAAACTCCAACTTGAAATTTATGCATGTGCCATAAACATGACATGCATGAATTACTTTGAACTTAAACTTTCCAAAACATGATTAATTAAGGCCAAAAGATAAGAAATGTGATAAATTCTCAAAACCAAGTTAAGATAGACACATGCATGTGAAAATTCTTTAGAATTCTACTCAAAATATCATGATATATGCATGCATGCATGCATAATATGGTTCAATTCTCTTCATTTCTAGTTCAATTCTTGCATTATCCATCATAATTCTCTAGAGTTTATGTCTTACACTTCATAATTGTTCAATCTAAGGGTTGAATTCTTACCTAGACTTGAATTCTCAAGTATAGAAGTGTAATCTTCAAAGTTCCTTCCAAATTCCTTCAAGTCTCTAGCTTAATCTCAAGCCAATTCTTGGTCCTCCTCTTGTTTTGGTCTCAAACACTAGCTTTCCCCCACTCTTATGTTTTTGAGCTCAGGATTGTAGAAATAAAGGTGTAAAATGTGTCCTAGAGCTCTCACATGCCTTATATAGGCTTAATTAAGAAGGTTTAAATCATTGAGCTTACCACTAATCAAATAGACATTAATTATTTTAATTAATTCGTTCCGTTTCGAATTTTAATTAAACTTACCATAAAATTCTAAAAATTCCAACTAACACAAAACCCAAGCCAATTTTGTGATCGGATGCCGATAGGGCATTCAATTTACAGAATATGACAAAAACTAAGGACAGATATTCCTACACAGAACAGATAGAAACTCATATAACACATAACACATGCAATTAATTCAGGATTTCTTTTTGATTACTTATTAGGCATAATTAATCATGGATTAACCTTAATCAGAGGTCAGGGTTGTTACATAATTGAAATATATTTCTGACATAGTTAATTGATTAAATAATTTATTAATCAAATGAGTCATTTGTTATGAAATTGAAAACTTCAAGGTGCATAATGTAACTTTTAGGCCCCGTTTGGTAGAGCTGTGGGAAAGTGATTATGGATTATAGTTTAACAGATTATAGCTTATAGTTGTGAGTATAAGCTGGTAACCTATTTGGTGTAGTTGTGGGATTATAGATTTAAGCAGCAGAGTAGTGTTTGGTAAATAAGCTGTAAAATAGTTTTTTGCTGTGTAATTGTCATTTTTGCCCTTATGAATATAAAAATTGTAATTTTGTCATTTTCTTCACTTTAAATTTTGAAAAAGTTATTTCATTAATGGAAGTTGATTAATTAGTACCTAATTTGGTACATTTTTACATTATCTCAAATTTATTTATTTTATTTTATTTTTATTTTGTTTAATAATATTGAGTTCACAAGGGAACAAAAAAATGTCATTACAATAAAAATACAATAAACTACTATTAAGGCAATAAAAATAAAACTTCATAGATATTTAAAAAAAACTCCTAATTCGTCTGCAAATTGACATACAAATATTATGTTTCCTCACTTCCATTTCGTTGTCATCACATGCAACATCATTTCCATGACATACTTGTTGAGATGAAGATCATTCCTCTGTATTAGGCACATAATCCGTGAATCTATCATAAGAGTCAAATGCAATATCACGGAACTCACTTCGTTGGATGAAATTATGAATTGCCATTGTTGCACAAACAAGTTTGACTTGGGTTGACCACTTGTAGTTTGGTGGGATATCCTTTATCATCGGCCATCTTGCTTTCCAAACCCCAAACGTTCTTTCTATTACACTTCTAAGTGATGAATGTGCTTGGTTGAATTTTTCTTGTGCATTTTTGGGGGAGGTTGACCATGTTCAAATTCAGCTAGATGGTATCTCTCTCCTTTGTAAGGTACAAGATATTCTTTCATGTTTAGATACCCAGCATCCACCAAGTAAAACTCATTTATTGCAAAATTCTAAAATGAAATTAGAGTAAGCAATTATAAATGTAAAAATAAATGTGGAGATATGAGTGTGGTGCATCTACTGTAGCAATCAAATATAAAACAGTTATCTCATTGTGGTTTTGGAAAATTATAACTAGGAATCCTAATTGTATCCAAGAAGATCCGAGTATTGCGTGCACTTCCTTCCTATCCTGATAAGCAAAATATGAAACATATATCAAAGTCACATGCGGCCATTATGTTTTGAGTTGCATATCCCTTTCTACCTATTAAACGAGATTACTTATCTGGAGATATATATGCTTTGATGTGTGTTTCGTTAATTGTTCCAATACAATACTATTACAAAATAGTTAATAAAATATTTTTAGTTACAGATTATTAGAAATATCCTACCAACATTATTATATGTAACACCCAAGTTCCACTTGTAATTATTTTTTTACCTTGAAATAAGGATGATATTTACGCTTGTATCGAATATATAGATGCACACCATTTCTCGGTTAAGGCCTTACCCAATCAATAGACATCATTTTAACAGCTTTTAACACCTTTTTGAAGTAGTTTGAAATAGTCTCGTCAAAATGTTGAAATCTTTCTTGGACATTTCTGTTTCGAATGTCATTGCCAATAATATACAAAAATATTACAACTTGCTCCTGAACCGAGACTCTTCGTCCAGTTTCAAGGCCATACTTTGTCTGTAACAAATCACATAATTGACAAAATACCTCTCTATCCATTCGAAAATTTTCAAATATTCTTATCCGATTCCCTTCTTGTAATTCTACCATCCACTTCCCCCTGTTAAACTAGATGTCCTACATGATTCTTTTATCAAATAATTTGTCGCATATGTCACTGCAACTGTTGCCGCTGTAGCTAAAAGCATATTATTATGTTGTTGAGTTTGCGATGTGTTGTCTTCATCTTTAGTGTCTTCATCTTTAGTATCTTCATCATGGTGATCATCATTCCATTCATCGTCATCACTGTTACTCATCTCCAAAATACCTACTCATTTAAAGGCTTAGTTACTATTACAAGAATGACCTTACTTTCTTATAATTAGATTTTAGTCCAAATTAAGCATTTTAAATCATCATGATTTCAAGAAAAATTAATCTTATAGTTTAACTCAAATTTCATTTTCAATTTTAATAATTTAGTCCATACAATTTTAGTTGAATTTTAATTAGGTTATTTCGTACAAATTAAACATCAAACTTAATGCACTAATGAATCAGAAATGCTTTTGGCTCAAAATGTATAATGTACTAATGAATCCTCATATTCACCTTTAGCCAAAAATAATAGGGCCAGTTTCATATCGTTTCATTTCTATGAGAAAATATTTTTTTAAATTAAAAAAAAAATGAAAATCTCACCTCACTTTTTTTGGGGGGGGGGGGGTTCTCTGTATATCATCATTATGAGACTTCCTAAAATTTGACTTGTCAGGTAAAAAAAAAATTATAATCATACTAAATAATTGAGTAGAACCAACAACAACAGCATTTCTGATTTAATCATACTAAATTTAATTAACAACAGAAAATTTATAATCATACTGAATAGTTGACTAGTCAGCATTTTTATAAGAAATATAAATTAGAACCAACAACAACATACAAATTTAACTTCCTAAAATTATACCTTCAAAGAACACAACAATACAGCAGCAACAAATTGAAATTCAAACCAGAAACAGATCCAAATTCAACATAGCAACAACAACAGATGGAAATTCAGCACAGCAATTCAACAAAAAAAATAAATATAGCACAACAAGCAGAAGACAATTCAACCTTTCTCACAACCAATTGGAGAACATCTATATATATATAAGTCTTCACCGTTCACCTACTATTCATATTCAAGACTGAAATAAACCATTCAACCATTCAACTAACATTCAACTAGTCAACCATTTACCTACCATTCAACTGAGAAAATGCCACCTACCCACCAACCATTCAACCATTTAACTAACAAAGTCCAACAAAATATTAACAAAAGTTCAAATAATGAGTCCAACATAAAAGTCCAACATAGTCAATATTAATAAAAGAAAAAAAAAATAATGAGTCCAACACAACAGTCCACAATTAATAATAAAAGTCTTAATAAAGGTCTTAAACATGAAATAATTAGTAAGTTCAGAAACATCCAACTTCAGAAACAATTAGCCGCGATAACCTGTGGTGGTCTTCTCCATCTCAATCTCCAACTTTAGAAACCTCAGCCGAACGTCATCCGTAGGAAGAGTCATGAAGCACTCACGACGCTTGTCTCGTAAGAATAATCTGGCAGCCCATACATACAGCTCATCATCCAGGGACACACCAGGGATGCTTTCCAACTTCGCCAAACATTCTGCAATTAAAGGATATCTTGATGAGGTCTGTGTTGAAGTTACTGAAGATGACTCAACCACATTGACTATACGATCAAGTGTCTTGTTAAGTAGAGTTGCACCAGTAAATTTCTTCTTTGTCTTACTCTTGGTTGATGAATCATTAGTGTTTGATGGACGTTTTTTGTTTAACTTGGAAGGATGAACCACCTCCAAATCAGCATCATCATGAAATTCAGCATCATGTGGGGTATGAAATTCCTCCAGAGTCTCATGAATGTGAGGCATAACCCCTGAGCTAGGAGTGTATGTCCATTCTCCTGTAGCAGTTGCATTTGAGAATAATATGTCTAAGTCTTTAGTGAATTGCAACAGCATACACCGAAATTTAGCAGCATTAGGATACCTCTGCAATAATTACAAAGGAAAATTTAACAATTTCAAGTAACAAAATTTGGCCTGTTTAAACAAAAAAACAAACAGAATATGTACATTAAGCATGTGACAACCGCCTCCTTAATTAAGCAAATTAATTAAATTGATTATGTGCTTATTGCTAATTATATGATTATAGGTTATGAAGTGTTATTGTTATGCCATGTGATTATTTGAAGTGCGTTATTGTAAACAGATAGGTTAGAGTGAATATTAAACTTGTCTGATTCGTTAAGTTTAACAAGTCAGAATTAAGCAATTGGAAAGGAATTAGAGCCTAATTCACCTTAGTATAATTTAACTTAGTGTAATTAAAATTATAAGGTGATGAGGCTTAATTAAATTGAGTGAATTTGAGTTGCATTAAATTAGTGTGATTTATCATTTAGCCTAAGTTAATCTTGAAGAATAAGAATTAAAGGAAATAAAATAAAATAAATCCTACTCATCAATTGACTAAAGAAGAAAAGTAGTGGAGTTTCTATATAAATACATGTAGAGAGAGGGGATAAGAGTGCACTTTGTAGAGAAACTAGAGAGAGAGCTCAAAGTCTAAGGGAGAAAAAGAAGAACTTGTAGAACTCTTGAATTTATCAACATTTGATAACTTAAGGTAAGGTTTCCCTACAAATTCTTGCAATGGTAGCTTATATACTCATCATCTTCCAAGATACAAATTTAATTGAGAATGAATTTATAAGTAATTAGAGGTTTGCTCATAATATTAAGAGTTTAGGACATGCATGTCTTGGTATGGAAAAATATTGACCAAATTAACTTCACATAGGTGCATGCATGGCATCATTCATGGATATTTGAGTTCCTCCATTTACATTATTGTATGGTTTTTCAAATTGAGAGGGAATTCCATGGAAGTTTGAGTTTAAATACTTACACTTGCATGTTTTATGCAAATACATACTAAAGTGAAGGTTTGATTTCTTCTTGACAATTTGAGGTTGTTTTAAACTCATGATTTTTGTTTGAGGTTAGGAAATGTAAATTCAAAGTGTTTTTGAAGAATTTATGGGCTTTGTAATGTATGAAAATAAAGTTAGGTGTTGACAGAGATGGACCCAAAAACATAACAATTTTCGGATTGTTTTTGAAGCATTGTCGCACGTACGGCTTGGGGTCTCGCACGTGCGGTAAAAAGGGTAATTTTGCTGAACACATTGAAATATATGCAGGTGCTGGAGGCACGTGCATGACGATCTTGCACGTGCGACCAAGACCTCCGCACGTGCGGCCCCTTTTGGGCAGGCTCGGTTTGTTTTTCGCTCCTCTTTTTCACCTTCTAGGCCTCTGTTTGCATGGTTTTAAAATGTTTTCGTGATCATTTGCATCTCATAAGTGCATTAGATTGAATAAATGAAAATTAGAACTAGATTGGTAACGACGATTAGTTATTGAATAAGTAATAACCGACTCAGATAAAATTGACTATCGATACAAATGTAATTGAGTTGTTATGCTTGACTTTATTTGTTTAGGTCGGATGCTGAACCAATAGTACGTGTGTCGAGAAGCCCACTATGAGTAACAATGTTGTAAAGATATGTTTAAATTGTATTTATTTTCTGAATGATAAATTATATTGTTTCTAAACGGTTACTTTCTATCGATTGAATAATGATCCTCTTTTGAATTGTATTCGTGGCATCCATAGCGTATTGCTAGTGTTATTGTTATTGATATCGCTATTATTACAGAGATCTCTGTCAGTTCCAAATCTTGAAACTATTGTTATTGTTTGATGGCTATCAATTGATTGTTCAGTCTCTAAGACCTATTGTATTGTTGCTATTGGATGTACCACGTATGGCCTATATGAATATGATTGATTGAATTGAACGATTGAACGATTGATTGACAAAACGATACTGATTGAAAATGCTCTATTGACAATCGATTGTTTCAAAGACAATAAGGACATCATTCTTAACCTCTTTACATATCTGTTATTCACTGGGCTTTAGCTCACAGTTTATTATATATATATATGTAAGTGGCCAGGCGCCGGATCAAAGCTAGAGGCGTCGACACGAACCCTTGTTTTGTCAAGCCAATTATTGTGCCTCGTTGCGAGGTTCCGAACTAGCACATGTCAGGGTGTTTTAGGTGGTTCAAATTCACCCTTTTTGAGTATGTTAAGTGAAGAAAATGTTTTAAGACTATTGTCAATGCTGTTTTTGATAATGGGATTAATTTCCTAACTTGTATTTTGCCTTGTATATGTATGTGTTTACGAACATGAATTGTTATGGATATGGCTATGTATTTGAAAGTTTATTTCCATTCAGGTTCTCACAGCTTATTGGACATTATCTTATTATTGATTGGTTTCCGCTAACCCCTTTATATTGTAATATTGTCATTATTGTTAAACAAGCCCTTGATAATCACAGATTACTGGCTGGTTACGACACTAAACCTATAGGGGCGGGTTTGGGTAGTAACAAAGTAATTCACTTACCTCCAATTTCTTGGTTCACCACTCATCAGATGTAGACATAGCTCCAGTCAATGTATCACGGCCTAAGCCTGTCTCATCCCTTAATAGATTATTCCATAAAAGCCAATCTTTTTTCAACACATCCTAATGATTTTTCATTTGAATTCGTTGGTATGCTTTTCCAGTCATACTTTTAAACTTAGTTATCATATTTTCCCACCTGACCCTATCTAAGTGTGTACCAAGTCTATGTCCAACCTTCATTTGCTCAACACAAAGCTTAATAAAAAATTTATTTGATTTTGCATCCCAGTGAGCTTCAACAGATGGTACTTGACTTGATTTTCCCTTGTTCTTCCTATTTTTAGATTGTGTTTCCTCTTGGATACTCATTATATGAAAGAAAAAAAAATTAAAACAAACTCATTCATCAGTGCTTGCATTACAACAGCTAGATCAGTACAAAATAACCATACATGGCAACTACGTCAACATTTATTGGGTACAAAGCTTAGTACAATAGTTCATGATAAACTACATTAGCACAAAAACACCAAGTATCTCTAAATGGCACCTGTCATCATTTGAAGAGTAATGTAACTGACATAACAATACAAATCGTGAGCAGACCAACAGCAAGCTGCTTCATGAAAGCATTGGATTGCTCAAGCATTTGGTTCTTCACTTTTAGTCCTGCAGTCTCCATATTTTGATTTTGATCAAGTATTCTCTCGTTTCTCAGCCTCTCTACCATCATCACAAATTTTGGGGTACACCACCTCCAAAATTGACAATTTCTCTTCTCATAAATGAAATACAGTCTCCCTTTAGATGGCTTGTCAGACTCGATAACCCTTATGGCAGCTCTTAGCCCACAATCACATTTCAAAGCTTCATACCTCAAGTTGAAGGTCTCACCACTAGAATAATAGTTACTAAAGGATGGCATGCCTCTGCATTAATTAGGAAGAATTGAATCCAAATCCTCTAAAATTGATTGGGAAGTTAATTGTAAATACATTGCATCCAAGAAGTATTGATTGAATAAAACATTTCTAACATATTGACAATTCGTTTGCACCCATTTGTTCCTAGAAAAATTTGAAGTGTACTGATCTCATTTCATATGAGAGATTTATTTCTTATTATGTAATAAAATTATATGTACAACTATGTATTACAAGATTAATTTTTACCTAATTTTTACCCCACTTGCTACATGTGGTTAATTTCAATTTATCAACTAATAAAGTTAAAAGATTCAATTTAGTGCTAAACATAGAACATGACATAGAAAACACATGACTAAAAATCTGACTAGCAATTAAAGAACAGTCAGCAAAGAAAGAAAGACATATGGCAAAAGGTGTTGTTCTTTGAGGTTCAAGAGTATTCTCCCAAAAGAATGTAGAAAATTATTCCAATTGGTTCTTCAATTGTGAATTATAAAGACCTGTTGTATAAGGATTTGAACTGATGTGGGTATGTTAAGAAGAAGATAGGGGCTCTGAGTCAGCACACAGATAGTTCAATGGTTGTCATCCAAGTTGAAGAAGAGTAGCATGCTTTTCAAGTTGGCTCAACATTTGGCCTAAGGCAACTTGGTCTTTATTTGTAGAATCCACTTTTAAAAAATACTATCCATTCATTTATTTTTTGGATCTAATTGTATGTTTGGTTTTTAATCTCAAGACTAAAAGAGAGAAACTTACAAAGCCAAACCCATCTGTTCCATAATTTGAATGTGATTTTTGAACATGCCACAAAAATTTAAAAAGAAAAAGAAAAAAGGATCTATTGGAATTTGATCTAACTTATTACTGATAGAAGCCCAAAAAGGAATTGAGAACAAAGGACATTAATCACATGCTAAACAACCTTACAAAATGAAAAGCCTTGGCAGGCAAACATTAATACATGGTAGCATGTCACCACACTTCTTATGCTGAAGGACCAAAAAAACAGGATAATTATAATTAAAGTAATAACAGTAACAATACAACTAAATTAAAAAAATTACATATAGAAAACTTTACTATGCCTCATTTAAATAATGTAATTGCCATTTAGATGTCTAGAGGGGAAGAAGCTAAATAATCTGTTGGCCAATAAGATTTCATAAGAAATAGAAAGTGTAATTTTAAAAGATTATTCCAAGATGAAGAACAACTTCATTTCAATAGACAAATAATCAAGCTAAAAGAAAGTTCAATGAAACCAGACCTATTTCATATCATAACTTATGCTACTTCAAATTTAAACAACAATTTGGAAAGCAAAACCAGACCTGTTTCATTAATATGATAGATATCAATTTAAAAAAATTATAAACTTTATTAATTTATATAACATTTCTCTATATTAAGAAATGTGATGAATGTGATGAAACTAGTTTTTCTTGATGAAAGTAACAATCAAATAACAAACACAATTAAGCAGTTAAATATGAAGACTGATTTTTAGTTTCACAAACACAATTAAGCACTCACATTGCAACCCAAATTTCACCTACTCTAGTACATTAACGAAGCTCATGAAATGAATATAACTTTTTTGAACTCAAATTTCACCTACTCCTGTACCAAATTTATGCATTTAAAATTGAAAAACATCTAGCGATTAAATAAATAAATAACATATCACAGTAAAAAGGGGGTTTTCAACCCTAATCAGAGAGTGAAAAAGAGAGAGAGGCATTTTCAACCCTATTCACAGAGTGAAGAAGATGTACATTTCACCGTAATCAAAGAGAGAAGGGAAAGAGAGAGAGAGAGAGAGAGAGAGAGGGAGGGAGGGAGAGAGAACGAGAAGAGAAACCTCACACATAACTGGCACACCATTTCACATAAACAAAAACAAAACCCTAATCGATGTCCATACATGTATATAACTTCACAGTCATGAAATCTTACCATTTTGGTGCATGTGAACGGAAAACAGGGGGACGACTGTTCTTGGAGAGGTAGACGACTGTTCTACAAGCACGATCTGCTGCGATCAGAGAAGTCGACGACTGTTTTCGTGGGTGTTTGGTAAAGCTTCTTCTCGGTCACTAGAAGAGAAAAGAATAGGAGAGAAGAGTGTCAAAGGCAAGAGTATTTAGGGCAAGAGAGATCAAATGGTATATATAGTGGCAGTTTCGTAAATAATGAAGTTTGAGAGGGGCATTTAAGTCATTTCACCCCCTACACTAGCTGCACGCTTAAGCTGAAATATTTAAGTACCCCTGACCAACTTTTCAAAAAAGCTAAAATTTAGCTTCATTTAAGCTATAAGTTGGTCAAGTTAAGCTGAACCAAATACAAGTTTTTAGCTTAAATTAAGTTAAAAGCTGAAATAAGCAGCTTATAAGCTTTGCCAAACACCTCCTTAGAATCACAAGAAGTAATTCATATTTTAAGCAAACTATAAAAGATGTATTTATAATGGGAGCTTTTTTCATAAATCTTATTCCTAACAGTTTTATACCATAAAACCCAAATCATTTTTGATTATTCTATTAGGTCCATTCAGTGTAGTAAGACCAAAGTACCCTCCCTCCACTTCTCCTGCGTATACTCCATTCTAAAAACAAACCATTCCTATTACATCTCTTTCACTCCACAAAACATTGATTTCTCAATAAAAATCTCATCGTTGGCCCCAAAAAACTCCTAAACCGTAACCTTAGATTCACATCGCCTTACCACCGTCGTCCTCCACCGTCCACTGTCGTTGGCCACTAGTATTCCACTTTATCACCCCGCTGCGAAGGTTTAGGATGGTGGTTCGTTGTTCCGTGTTTCCCGTCGGTCGACTGAGTGTGGTCCGTCGATTTCCATACCCACCCACAATGATGAGCAAAAGTAAGCACCATAATTCCACCATCTGTTAATATAATGTAATTACTAATGTATATATTTACATTGCCCTATTATTATTGTTATTTTTGGATTTGATTTTGTAATGAAATCCCTATTTTCACTCTTTGTCCATCTTGGTGATGTTGATTTTTTTGTTGAATATGAATAACATTAAGAAACAAATGCATAATTTGCATTCTTTTCCACCCTCTGTTTTTCAGTTAATGATAACATAATGTAATCACCGATGTATATATTTACATTGCCCTATTATTATTGTTGTTTTTGGATTTGATTTTGTATTAAACTCCTTATTTTCACTCTTTGTCCATCTTGGTGATGTTGATTTTTTTGTTGAATATTACATTCATTTGTTATTAATGTTGTTTGTGGTTGTGATTTTGTAATGAACTCTCTGATTTTTTTTCCCTCTGTCAATGTTGGTATTGTTGATTGTTGATGTCCATAGAATCCTCAATGTTCACCCAAAAATCTGATGGAATATAATGTAAATATTCGCATTGTGACATCATTGACAATATTCACATTGTGAACATCAATGACAATATTCACATTATGGTTATCAATCCTTTTTTGGGTTAATGTGAATTCCATTATACGTAATGTCAAAATTTCCATCAGATTGTCAAGTATTGGTAATGACTTGTTTGTCTTAAATTGTTATGTGTTATTGTTTTGTAATACACTCCTTATCTCCTCTCTTGTGTCAATGTCAGACTTGTTAGTGTTGTTCGTTGTTGATGGTCATTAAATAATTACAGTCCAAACTTTGAATGGTTGTCAACCCTGTTTTGGTTACATGTGAATTCTTGTAGGCATGTTGTAAATAATAACATCATATTGTTTCACTTGTTATTGATTAAGATCAATGTCAATATGTACATTCTGAACATAATGTCAATAATTACATTTTGAATATAATGTTAATATTTACATTGTAACATTCTGAACATAATGCCAATAATTACATTCTGAGCATAATGTTAATATTCACATTGTAACATTCTAAACATAATTTTAATATTTACATTCTGAACATAATGTTAATATTCACATTGTAACATTCACATTTAATATTCACACTATATATTTGGCTGTGACTATTCACAGTCAAATATATAATGTAATGATGTAAAGATTAACATCATGTATACATCGTGTTAATTTAATAGTTGTAATATGTTATTATTTCATATTTCATCTGTTATTTTCCTTCTATTTTTTGGTTGTTATCCTTATTGGAGTTATTGATTATGATCAAATGATTTGAACTCTCAAAATTTTATTCATTTTTCAAACACATGAACTAATGACATGATATATGATCCATGTGAATATTCACACAATTTATTTGATTTTTATTGTTTTATCTTATGTTGTACAGTGTTCATGTGAATATTGACATTATGGTTTTGGTCAATGCAACCATGGTCACATCATTCAAACTTTGGATGGTTGTCAACCCTATTTTGGTTACATATGAATTCTTGTAGACATGTTAAATAATAACATTTAATAGTTTCACTTGTTATTGAGTGACATAAATGTCAACATGCACATTCTGAACATAATATCAATATTCATATTCAAAACATAACGTTAATATTCACATTGTAACATTCTGAACATAACGTCAATAATTACATTCTGAACATAATATTAATTTTCACATTGTAACATCTTTTGGTTCAATATGAATTCCATTATACATAATGTCAATATTTATATCAGATTGTTACATATTGGTAATGACTCCAAACCGATTACAATATTAACAATACAAGACCGTAACCATCACAGACATTTACATCATGTTTTGTTCTTGTAGGTTTGTGGTTATAATGTGTAACTGTTCTCACCTCTTTATGTCAATGTTGGTTTGTCATGTGCTATCACCTTTTCATGTGAACATTTACACCAACTATTCACATACTATTTCACCATCATCATCCCATTATTCACATGGCATATAATAATTTACACTTATTATCACTATTCATTTGTGAACAATAATATTAAATTTGTTTGTATTTGAACAAACAGGTCTTACCCGTAGATTTGATGGCAAAAGAAAGAGAAAGGAATCCTATGTCAAAGGCAAACCCAATCAAATGGCTAGTCCCGAACAAGTGGACATGAAAAAGGTCAACTACCGGTCTAACATCACTGGATTGGTGAAACTATTGAAGGCTACAAAATTTGCACATGGTCAATTGAAATGCCTTAGGAAAACACCATTTTGGCTCTTATTTGATTGTTTGATCAGTAATGAAGTCGACCTCAACCATTGCATGAAATATGATGATGTCATTGTACGTATAGTGCAGACATTCAAGCCATCCAGTGGGAGGTTTTACATCGGGGACAAAAGCATTCAGATTTTTAGAAGTGATGTATCACTTATTTTTAGGGTGGACTGCAGCACCAAGCCAATGGACCTCTCTTATAGTGCAAAACCAACGGCCGGCATCATACACCGAACGTGCAAGGATGTCAATCGATTAAGTGCAGCAAAAATACGTGAAATTCTGAACGAAGCATTAAAGGGTACAAAGAAATAAAACAATGAAGAGGTTGCAAGATTAGTTTGCATGTTTGCATGTATTTCGGCTCTCATTGGTGTAGGCGATATAAGGTTGGTGGTGCAGATGTCACAACGTAGATCATTCCCTTGGGGCAGACCGTGATGTCACAACTCGGGTACATAACCTGGTGCGTGGGCATCATTGATAGTTACAGTAAGTAACATTTGAATATTTGATCAAGGGGGAGTCAGAATTGTTCGTGGCCATTACTTAGCGGTTGAGTGGAAATAGTGCTCCGCGGGAGTTACTTAAATTTATCTGATAAACTAAATCTATGAGAATTTTAAAAAGAAAGGTGGGCATATTCCTTATGATGAAATATTGCTTCCGTTCGTTATTTTTTTTTTATTAATTTATTATTATCTATTGTTATTATTTCAACTGATAACATTCATATTATGCTTACTAAATGCTAGTTGTTATTCTGTTACTACACATTACTCATTAATTGTGATTATTAGGGGTACTTACATGTAGGTCCTAATAAGTGGACTTATTATCTAATAGGTCCTGTAGGAAAAATTTGTCATAAAAAAAGTCACTAATTGTAAGTTTTAGCGACAATTTATAAAAATCATGATAAAAAAAGTCACTAATTGTCAATTTTTAGCGACATATATAAAAAATTGTTACAAAAAAATTATTTTTAGCCACAATTTTACCAAGACTTATTTTCAATAGGACTTAATGAGAATTAAGTCCAATTATTAGGACCTATTGGTAGTTTATCGGGGTGAGCATTTTCGGGTTGTAGTATCTTATTGAGCTCGTCGCTCATTGGCATTCCCGTTGCCCTGGCGTTTTATGCCAGGTACCGAAGAAACCGAAGGGAACACCGAGACCTTGCAAGGTGATATTCAACCTTGGTTAGCTTGAAGAGTGCCAAGTTCCATGAACTATTTTCTAAAATTTCTAGTTTTTCTCTAGTTTTCTTTTTATATTTGTGTTATTTCTTTTATGTACTAAGACTAGTAATGTAACAACTTAAATTCTAGGTTGTTAATTAATGGATGTTAGTAATATTGGTGGCAATGTTGATTTTAAGTTCTAAATCTTATTATGATGTCCTTAAATTTTGGGGCGTTACATTTACGATGATCAGTTCGTCCACATCATCACCAAGTCAAAGCACAAATGGTTCATAATAGCCTTAAGAAGCATCTCATTGCAGCACTGAAAGACATTCTCAGCCCACCATCTAGGGTAAAGCGCATCAAGCAGAAAGTAAGGAGAGAGCATCACTTGGATGACTTTCAATACCCCGACTTGCCTGGCCAAAAAAAAGGGAGAGAGGAAGCTGAAGAACAGTTCCATACAGTCCACATTGTACAAGATTTAGACAAATATCCACAAACAAAGCACCTAACAAAATACAAGAAGTTAACATACTGAAGGTTTGGGCCAATATGAGCAAACTCAACAAGCAGAAAGTCTAAAATTTGCACAAGAACGGCGATGATGAGTAAGTGATTATACCTATTAAGATTGAATTTATTTTTGTAATGATGTTAAGCTTCACATATATACTTAATAAATTAGATCATTTTATAATTGTGTAATGTTAACATTCACATTTTCTGTAATCACAATGCACAGGTTGCTTGTGTGGCGAGGGGACTCAAAGTCTAGAAACGTATATTTTGATGACATCATACACATCATCAAGGAAGAATCAATACACAACAATGTATGGCACTCATAAATGTGTACAAAACATACACACACACACACACACACACACACTGTAAAGACACTAGAAATAATGTACTGTCACCCCTCTGTTTGTGCAGGTGATCGATGCATATGGTGAAATACTGCTCGAACTACAAGAGCTGGTCAACCCAACTTTGGAGGATTCGGCATTCATCTTTACAAGCACATGTTTGGTAACAACTAGACTATTGGTTTATTTATGTTTGATATTGATGAGAATGTTCACATGAACAGTATTTGATTTGCATGTTGAATAGATGTGAATATTCATCTAAACATTATATGCTTATATTATTGACTTAAATGCAAGACAGACATGAATGTTAACAACAACATTATATGACTGATTAAGAAGTTAACAAGTGTGAACATTCACATCTGTAATATATTATAGGACTGCTTGACAAATTAACAGATGTGAACATTCACATCATTCACAGTAAATATTGATATAAATACTTGGTACATCATTGTATGCCCATTGTGTGCAGAAAGTCATGCATGAGTACCCCCTATAAGAGAAATAAACTGATTGATGTACATATCAATGACTATCAAGGTCAGAGATACTTCATCTTCCCAATACACCACGACTTCCACTGGACGATTGTTGTCTACGACATCAAAGACAATCTATGGAGGCATTATAACTCTCTACGACCAAGACCCGACATACATGACCCACATATTGGCCCTGTTTGGTAGAGCTGTGGGAAAGTGCTTATAGTTTATGCCTAAACAGCTTATAACTTATAACTATGAACATAAGCTGATTTCTGACTTATAAATTAAGCATCTCCTGCCCCACTCAAAGAATAAGCTGATTTTTGACTTCCAAAAAGCTATAAGTTATAAGCTATAAGCTAAACCAAACACATCAAAATAGCTTAAATTAAGCTGAAAGCTGAAATAAGCAGCTTTTAAGCTGCACCAAACAGGGCTATTGACAAAGTACAAATAGTCGTAAATGGCTGACACATATAATACTTGTCATGATGTGTAATATTTGAACTTGGACGTATGCACTATGTTGCTTTGTGCCTACTATGAAATTTCATTGTTCCTCCCATGGTAGAGGGACTACATCGAGGTAGTGGTGCGCAACATCGGACCATCATCACCACTATCGACCAAATTATCAGGCCAAAATCCATCACAACCAATCATATCAGTAGACGTCTGTCCTCAGCAAGCATCCTAATCGTAAGCCTCAAATCAATTTGTACACATCTTCCACAATCATTATACACACCTAAATTTCAAAATCTAACAATAACAACTTTGCATTTTCAAGGTGGATTGCGAGCCCGCAGTGTATTACATCATGAGGGCGCATGTATACCGTGAGGAAATTGTTGACAGCCTTAATCGCTTTGAATGGTGTCAAACAAGAGACTCATTAGTACACCTTTTTATGGATCACAGAAAGACAGTGCAATATGAAAACCTATAGGTGGGGGTGTCCACCTATAACTGTTATCCAAAACTACTATCCACATTTAAGACAATTTAGTGTCAATAGATTTGACATATTGGAGCAGACTAGCTTGATTGTAAATCAATTCTATATCACTGCTTGTACTGCTATTTTTCATTCAATATATGTATATGCATTTTGAGGCCTATTTTGTATTGATCATTCACATTGAGATTGTATTTTTTTTTTTTTTTTGACACATGACATGATGTGAATTTCCACATCATAAAGAATCATACACATTCTTATGTTTAAAGCTCTACTACATGGATGTGAATATTACTTAAAGTGTTATTGTAACACAATATGACAAGTGTGAATATGATATTTCTTAACACATGAGTCAATATTGACAGCAAATAATTTGATGATGTGAATATTCCGATAATGTGAATATTCACATCGTAACTTCTGATGATGTGAATGGCAGCGACGATGTCAATATCCACACCACACTCATGCATGCATCATAATATACAGAAGAACATCTTATTTTTACTAACAAAAAACACTCACAATTACATTTCGTAATACATATTTGAATATTCACATCTTCTGATTTGATGATGTGAATAGTTACAGTGATGTAAATATTCATGTCATCTACTTTGATGCTGTCAATGGTAACAAGAATGTGAATATTCACACCACAATAATGTTAAAAAGTTCAACTCATATGCAAGTATTCACCTAATGTGATTATCTTATAAAAGTGTGAATGTTCACATCATGTATTCATCCTTAACACACCAACAAAAATGTCAGTTTGCTACCCAAAAAAAAAGAAAAAACACAAATCAAATACTAATGCATTATTGGGTTTGCCAATGCATTATTATGTTTGCCAACACAACGTAATCTTATTACAACACTATGTTTGCCAACATAACACAATCTTATTTCACAAATCAATATAAGAATCTCATGTAAAATATAATGTTGAAATGAAAAAATGTACACCCTATATCAGCTCCTTGCATGATTTCTGATTGTGGCTTCCCAAATTTATCACATCTCTCGTCCCTTATTTGCTTCAGTTTCTCACCCCTTGACGGGATTCTATTCTTTTTCGGCCTGCCGGGTGGTCTTTTCACAGTTGGTGGGTATATAGTGAAGTTTGTGGGATCAAAAGGCGGCTTTTCCACCGACGGTATAGAGAATATGGCACCCAAATAGGTTGCACGATACCTCTGTACATGAAAGTAATGTTCCACACAATTATTGAGATTGTAGCGGCTCTTCTGAATAGCAATAACAGAATGGTCACATGGGAATCCATTGATTTTCCATTTGAAGCAAGAACACGTATGCCTTGCAATATCAACTATAACAGATGGTATAGAATGAACCTCAAACACATCCTCATTGGCTTTGCTTACCTGCCAAGACCTGCTGCCATTGAACGAATCAAGAAGCATTGTTTTGAATGTAGGACAAATAAGCTCATTCCACTTGTTTGCTTGGTCACGCTGCGCAGACATTTGCCGCATCAACTGAGTACGAATTATGTCCACCGTTGAGTGATAGGAAGATTGCGTGCTTCTTTAATCCAATTATTAAATGACTCTGCCGCATTGGATGTCATCTCTCCATAAGGCATGCCCCTGCACAACATCACAAATATTGTACAATATTGAATTAAATTTCTTTGAAACCGAATATGAAATTTCACATCGTCACAAAACATAACTGAAATTTCACATCGCTACCATTATAAACTTGACAAATGGAATACATCAGGAAACTACTATTACCTGAAGTATGAAATAATACATCAGACAAAACTAAGTTGAAATGTCGCCCAGTGCGCAGGTGCCAACTCTTTGAAAAAACTATGTGCTCGTTGCTTACCCTCCTCTTTTAATTTCTCAAGCTTTTCATGGAACCCTACCACAGTTGGCTCGTAAGCATAGTCACCCAAACTACTAACGAGGTGGTCCCTCAATCTATTATCAATTCCCTTCATCCGGTTTCTCAAATTGTTCTTCAAGTGTTGGAAGCAATAACCGTGGTTAGCCGATGGGAACACCTTCGACATCGCTTCTAACAGACCAAGATTACGGTCCGAAATAAAAGTAATTTGACGCTTACCATCAACAACCTTCCTAAGTTCGTGCAAGAACCACGACTAATTGCCCGTGGTCTCTGAATCAACAATCGCAAATGCAACAGGGAATAGACCTACAACACAGCACCATTAAACAACTATTCACAATATTCCAATGTGAATAGTAACACAAGTAGTTTACAAAAGCACTATAAAGCAAACAGGTCATGTGAATGTTTACACTATGTAATGGTCTGTCATATATCCACACTATGTTGCTCAATGTGAATATTTATATGGATACACAGCTAAAAAAATACTAACCATTGTTTCCATCTTTCGCTGTTGCCGCAAGTAGCTGACCTTTGTACTTTCCTTTGAGGAATGTTTCATCCAGGAATAATAAAGACTGACAAGAATTGTACCCAGAAATACACACAACGAATGATACAAAAAAAGACAAAACTGTTGACTACTCGGGTCATAATCAATATTGACATAACTCCCCAGATTGTAACGTATCACAGCATTTGAATACCACTGCAACTGGTCAAATAATAATGAGTGATCTCCATGAATAACAGCCTTTACTTTCTCCACGCCCAACCATACCATGTGGTAACTCACATCTAGCCCATAATCCTTCTTCAAAATAGTCACCACCTCACATAGCCGAGTTAACGGTTCGTCCCTCACAATTTCAAATATAGTACTCGACACCAAATCAGAACTAACTCTCGGATTCTTCGATGTCGAACATCTGTACCACAACTATGCACATCATTGAACCTTTTGATGTAGAAAAAACCATTTGCTCGTTGTGCTCTACAATATATAGCCCACAAGCAACCTCTCTCCTCGCGCATCGCACATACCGCAGTAACCTTTGTTGTCTTGTTCTTGACATACGTAAACTGAAACCCACATTGGATTGCATACTTACATAAAACATCACGAAATTCTTGTGCACCTCCAATAAACCGTTGTCCCGCATACGTAATACTATTTGCCCAAGGGGCTGACAACAACACCTTCTCTTTATGGTGGCAAAATCTCCGGAGTGCATCAATTTCTTCCTCACCCTCATACGCAGCGACCCAGAGCTACTCGATTGACTAATATCACTTTTCAACTCAACGACAACCTCTACATGTTGTACCCCTATTTGATTTAGCAAGCAATAACATGTTCTGAAATTCTTCCTCATTGTTTAAATCACACCTATTAATTCCAGGTAATTGACAGAATAATGAAATAGAACACGCAGACAACTCACCCTATTTTTTCACACAAACACTCCACCAAACGCGAATAACACAATGCGCGGGCAACATTTATTACAGTTGTACTGCAACTATATGTGCATACCAACATCATAAAGGTATCCATCTCCTATAAAAACACAATACTATAACAGTTAACAACCACATTACAACCATACAAACAACAACACATATAATAATCCAAACTATATGAAAATTCACATTGTGCAAATTTAAATGCCTATGTGTACAGTTCAACTGCTAAATCCATAATGAAAACTATCACCACCATCTTTACACAACATAAAACATTTTACAATATCAAAATGACACCACCAGAATGAGGTTACAGTACACAACATGCAAGCAACCCTCCATAACTTCATATTAACAAGATGTGAACATTCACATTGTTACATATACTCTAAATTGTCTCGCCCACACAGAGTCTCATTAAGCAAACATCAAAAACTCACCAAACAAACACTTGCATCACCATATAAATCAAAACATAAAATAAAATGAACATACAAAGTATATGCGTATATGTAAATTTTACACTGCCAAAACCAAACTCAAAATATCACCACTATCATTACAAATAAAATGTGAACATTCACATTTTTCACATAATCTAAATTACCTTCCCTCTACAGGGCTACGTAAAATGCATATAATTGAACAAACAGAGCATCCAATTCATATCAATCAAAAAACAGAGCATCACATCCATCATACAAATCAAAACATAAACTGAACATGTATTCATAACCAAAATGATACTAACCTTAATCATGAAATCCTACACTCGTTCTGTAATTCGAAAACAACTGATTTCAACTAGTTATACTCTAGAAAATGTCACAACCGAATACCGTCCAATCCGTCGTCTTCACTCCAAAATCACTGAACCATACTACAACAGCAACAATGAAATCCTAGCACATTAAAGCCTTGAAACGAGCAAGCAAAATAGAAACGTATCCATCTGAATTAGAAGAATGATCAAAAGTGTGAAGATAAAAACTACCAAAACAGAATAAACAAAAAAAATGAAACGTGGTATGTGTATCAACACTGTATATAAGGGCGTAATAGTCCATTTAAAAATATATAATTAGTAAAATGGACCTCATGGAATAAAAAAGATAAGTACATGGGACTAATCAGGCTATAATAATCTTTTGTGGACCTAATAGGTTACAACAACTATAAAATGGATTTCTTAATTAAAAATCCCATTTATAATTTATCTTTTCAAAATTTGTATATTTTTTTCCTTTTCAATTATTAAAATAGTACGAATGTCTCTATTTTAGAAAGTAGAAGTGATGTATTTTTTAAAATTGAAGGGTTAAAGTGTATGGTAAACTCATATTCGTTAATGAGATCTTATTGTAATAAATTTTAAAAAACAAAAAATTTGAAATATGTTTGGTGCGGAGTTCTAATCATAACTTCACACTCATATTTGAGTGTGGTGTTTGGATACAATTTAAAAAAATTAATTCCACACCTATTTTTAAAAACTTGTTCCAACGAGGTTTTGAATTTTGAAATTTGGCCTACCCGATTGTCCGGCCAGTTGACCAGAACATTGCAATTTTTTTTTTAATTTTTTGGAACAATTGATACCTGTTATTTTTATATTTTTTAAAATTGAAGGGTTAAAGTGTATGGTAAACTCATATTCGTTAATGAGATCTTATTGTAATAAATTTTAAAAAACAAAAAATTTGAAAAAATTTATGAGTTTTGAATAAAATTTTAGAGTGTGTGTTTGGTTACGAATTGTAAGTTTTTGAATCAAATATCATATGTTACATAAAAAATTCAAAACTCTTTTCAAAACAAATTTTCTACACTCAAATCATAATTTCAAAACTCACAAACTCAAAATATAACTCTATTCTCAAATCATAATTCTAAAACTCTACCAAATGTTACCTATATTTCACATTATTTATTTACAAAATTACATGATTATGGAGATGAAAATAGAGACACATGAAGAGAAATGGTAAGAAAAATAAATTTTTAAAAATTTATGTTTTATTTTGTAATACAAAAAAAAAAAAAAAAAAGAAAAAAAAAAGAAGGGAAAAATGAAAAGAAAAAGAAGCCAAAATAACTCAAAATAATTTATTTTAAGGCATTTAAAAACATTTTTGCATTTTATTATCAAAATTGCTGAGTTTCTACCATATAAAACATCTTTCTCTGTTTATTCTAATTTTTCATTCTAATACAAACTCTAGAATAACAATTCCGATTATTAATATTCACACTACTGATTTTTATTCAATAATTAATATCCAAATGAAAAAAAAAAAACAATGTGAGCTAGCACTCCGTTTATTTAAGCGAAAAATATTTTCCACATTTTTTGACGTTTAGTACAATAAAAAATAAAAATCAACAAAATATATTTTTCATTAAGTATGAATTCCAGCATACTTCATAAAATCTAGTACCTTATTTTGATTGATTCTCCTTCAGAGAGGTATGAGTTTATTAAAATGTAAATCTGAACACCAGAGAGCAAGCAATAATACAAAAGTAATTATGCAAATGCACATCTCAACGAGACCAAAAACAAAAAAACAAAGAGAGAGAGAGAGAGAGAGAGAGAGAGAGAGAGAGAGAGAGATTTCAAGTTCTATATTAAATAGCTCCCATTCATCCCACTTCTGTATTGCTACAATTTATTTTGCTCCTTTTTGTATCGTGCCCTTACGCTAAACCTTGAACAGCCACACCAGTGGGAGCTCAATTATACAAGAAATTCAAAATAAATTTTAGAGGTCAAGCTTGGCCACACTTAATCTAGAAACCAGGAAGTTTTCCAGTGAGGGATCAAGATTCAAGATGCAGCAAACCCGGACCAGATCTCAAAAGCAGAGCCTATTATTCATCAATATCCCAAACAAATGAATGCAGATCAAAGTGGGAACTCTTTCTGGAGAATATCAAGATTCCGGGAGTCACAAGCTTTCACCATGTCATCCCGAGAAGCACAGCTGCAAATACGAAAAAGATGGTTGAGAAACATGAGACGTAGTTGAATTGCATTGGAGCAATGAGAGAGATTTTTCTTTGATGGGTGTACCTTAGAGAAATTCTCAAATATTGCCAGGCATTATCTGCCTTTGGATTCATTGCAAGAGCACGGACATAGTAACGGATGGACTCTTCATACATACCCTAAATGCAAAAAGAAAAACAATGTTAACATATTCAACAAAAGAAAATATTCCAAGTGGAATGATAGGTTTTCTTGTTCAAATACCAAGAGAGCACAATGACATGATTTCATGTTCCACAAATATAAAGATCTTTATTTTATCTCTCTTTTCTTTTGTACTATTCATACCCTACTAAAATGCATCTCTTCTATCTCAACTAAACTTCTTCTCTAGTTTTTTCATCCACCTATATAGCTAACTCTTTAATATTTTTATAAAATTCAACCTCAAACCCCTTGATTTAAAATCCATCTATCCAACTGGACTCTAAAACTGGTTTTATAGCTGTTAAAGGACGTGTTGTAAAAACCATGCAGTGCCACTGGCTTTATTCAACTAACAGTAATCTCAAAATATTATATAAATGCTTCTAAAAGAAACCTCATATTACCAACACCCCACACTCAAATAGGTAAAAAGAACAAAAGGAGGACATCACATTGTTTTTTAAGCTTTTAGCAATGAAAGCCAGATATAGTATTCTGCATGAAAAGAAAGCACGGGAAAGAACCTGATTGGCATAACTGATACCCATGTTAGCCCATGCACGAACATAATTAGGCTTCAAATCTAGTGCCTGAGAAACCAGTAATAAAATAGCATAAGTAGCAAGAAATTGAATGAGTTACATGCCAGAAAAGAAACATGGAAATTTGATCACAAACGAGTCAAACATAGTTGCACACGTGCACTATTGCAGAAATACTGAGGCAGTAGAAGACGCAATCATAACTACAGTGTCTTGTTTTTGTTTTTTTGTCGCTATGTATAATTATTGGAAAATGCTACATATAAATCTCATTTCTTATCTTTCTTTCTCACTCCTAAACACAAGTGAATGGGTCCCATGTGCATTTATTGAATGGGTCCCACTCCTAGACACAAGTTAAAAACAATTAACCACATTACAGTGTTCAGCTTGCGAGCCATGATAGGTTAACATCCAAACCAAGTGAATTTTTTACTCGTACATTTTAGGATGAGAGTAAAGGAGCCTTAAAGTAACAGATGTCATTGATATAGCACAATTAAAAACTAACTCAGCATCAAAATATCAGGAGCTGCAAGGAAATCTGAAACTGAGAAGAGGTTTCAAGCTCAACTTTAGGTAAGATTTCAGTAATCCGAGAGCTGGAACTTGCAATAGTTTTACAATGTTTAACAACATGTGAATCTGGAAGCTCAATGAATAGTCATTTAAGGAGGAACGTAAAAATAATAAATGGCCTGATTTTTGTTTCATCTTGGCGTGGTATCCAAAAGGCTCTTAAGAGTGAGTACTCTCATTAAATAAGGAGTACCTGTTGATAAGCCTCTATTGCATCAGCACTCTGAACACTGTTAGCTTGTGTTGCACCGAGCTTGTTCCAAAGAGAGTAATCTCGTGGCTTGAGTGCCAGAGCAGTCTTAAAGGATGCAATGGCTTTGTCATATTCTCTGGATAAGTTAAACAATACACCAAGTACTATGTGTACATCCGCATCCTCGGGTGACATTTGCGCAGCATCATCGAATAATCTAGCAACCTGTATGCCATACACAAACAAAGTACTGATTCTCAGATGAATAACAGAAGCAACTAGACATGTGTCTCCAGTGGTGGTGTACATTGTACTGCTGACAAAAGAGTTTGGTGTTTAAATTTGGTAAAATAAATACGTACATCAGCATAATACAGAGAATCAGACATCTCCGGTTGGGCAAGCGTCCCATACTTTGGATGATGGCGTAACCAACTATACAAGTACTTCAATGCAGCTGGTTGTTCCAACTCTGAAAATTCACCCCCCAAAAAAAAATGATTGCCCATCATAGTGTTGATGATACTAGTTAAATTGGGTCTCTCAATGGCTCTAGACATTGTGAATTTTTTGCACAATAATTACTCCCAGAAACTTGAAATGTTTGACGGAACACTAAATTCAACCACGGACTAAACATCATAAAAGTTCAACTAGAAACATAGTGACTAATATTAGGATTAGCTGAATATATTTGCAGTTACAAACTCCAATTTTTGTGCACAAGGAGAAGCAACCACTAACCATTTGTGTGACTCACGCCGAGAGCAAGAAGCACTTCCAGGTTTGTTGGATCAACCTCCTGTGCACGCATCATGGCTGCAATAGCCTGTGACAGAGAAATTTTCCATCACAAAATTAGGGAATCATTGCTCCAATATCCAAAATCAAGACCAAAATTAAAACCTAAGGAATTTCAGCTTGATTTTAATGGATGATATGCAGGTTCCAACTGCACTATATACACATTACTGTTCAGGGTTTTGTTCAGAGAATGGAGTTGAGTACAACTACTATATATACATAAAAAATGTAAAAAACCAAAACTAAAAGGACACCAAATTTATGTAAATTAATTTCAAATAAAAATATTTTATGTATTTCATACATTAAAATCGAGTAAAAATTTTTAACATAGCTATTGAACTTCACAAATCCCGTGCGACTGCTGGTTAGTGCTTAAGGAGAAGATGCGTAAAAGATTTAAGACCACCATATGCAAGGAAGGACATTCAGAAAATAGTGTGCAATAATTATTCCAACCTGTTGGTCATCGTCATTCTCAGCATGGGCCATTCCAAGTAACCTCCAACCTTCAGCATTGTCAGGGGTTTTAAGAACTTCAGCCTCAAAAGCAAGTACAGCTTCACTCAAAAGCCCTTTGCGAAACAGCTCCTGACCTTCTTTCAATGGATTGGGGCGACCAACATAAGGATTCATATCAGAGAACTCATAGACCCCCCTCGAAGTGTCTGATCGTTGCTTGGAAGCTACTTGTTCGTTCAAGTAACTATCCATTGATTCCCCAAATGTTTCATGCAACAACAAAAAGATAAAACTCAGAGCAGAATTTGGAACTTTAGTAACAAATAAAAATAAATAGAGTCAACAAAAAGTCTTCTCAAGCATATAACCCAACATCATAATTCACAAGATACTTATTTCAATAAAAATAAATGTGAACTGTTGCTGACAATGTCAGGATTTGTGATAAAATCAATAGTGCAACACAATCAGATAGAATATTATTGCAACAAAGAAAAGAAATACGAAGGAAGATCAACAGCCTGGCAAAAGCTCACAGTGATGGGGAAATGGATGGTAACACTTATCAAAGGACCCAAAGACATTTCAATTCCTTACAAGAAAATAATTAGAGAATAGAGGCCAAAGGGGAAAAAAACAGGAAAAGAAAAAAAAAAAAAAGAAAAAAAAAAAGAAAGAAATAAGTAGTTTGATTCAGTTTTGTGAATTGTGACTCACAAAACTAGTGAATTCACCATTCATTAACACCTGAATCTTTTCCAAATTAAATAAACAAATAAAGAAAAATATAGGGCTCGTTTGGTTTGTGTTTGGGAAAAAAATTTCAGAAATTTTTTTCAGAAACAAGTTTCAGAAATTTTCTCTACCAAACAAATTTTCCCAAAAAAATTTCCCAAAACACACAAACCAAACAACTTTTCCAAACAAACCTCTCTCACACACACATCAAATCAATCACTTTTTCCAAAACTCTCTCTCAAAACAATTTTCCAAAACAAATTTCCCAAAAAACCAAACCAAACATGTTTTCGTACTTTTTTTTTCAGAAACATGTTTCTGAAACACAAACCAAACAAGCCCATACTTTTTAAAATCAGCATATGAAGGGTTTCTATGTGGATCAATAAATGTCTTCATCCTAAGGAAGATAGCATCCAAACTAATAACCTCACTCATTGCTACTCAAGCTTGAAGCATGCTCCTTTTGTGTAAAGCTGTAATGAACAAGATACAGAATATGATCACAACCAATTTTAAGAGAATCAATTGGTTGACTGCAAGCAATTGCCCATAATTGCTTCAAGAGGCATACCAAATTTCCCAATAGGATATGGCCAAGTAGTAAAAAGCTAAAAGAACATATAGGAACAATAAAGGATTGATAAATAACAAAGTATCAAATGATTTCTTATAACCCACTTTTGCGGCATAACTACTCAAGTTAGAAGGCATGCTCAGTGCTCCTTTTTTGAAGTTGTGGCAATTAGCAAACAAAATATAGGATATCATCATGACCAATTTGAAGAGAATCAATCAGATGATAGGACCAATTGCTCTTGTTGTTTCAAGCAGCCTCAAAATTTCAAACAGAACATAGTCAACTAGTTTAAAAAAAATTGAATCACTAAATGATCCCTTCAATCTCTCATTTCAAGTCAAGTGGACTTACTCATCGTATGCATTTGCCCAGTTATCAGTAGAACTCTCCCCCAATGCCCCTTCGCCGACCTGACGCCCAAATTCGTCCGCCCAGTCCTGCACATTCAACTTCGAAAATTCATTGACCCACTGATCATCGATTGACCCATGTAGCTCACGTTCAGCAGCAAACTCATTTGCCCACCCATCTGGTCCATGAGAAAGCTGAAAACCACAAAGCATTTAGGCTGAGATATTTTTTACTGGATACAGAATCAACGATAATGCTGACTAATTTAGGAGCAAAAAGAACATAGAAAACTGCTTATCTAGAGCAACCTCACTAACTATTAATGGTACAGATTAACCATGAGGATTAGGATAAATATAGAAGTCAACAGTGCGGGAAAAAATTTATAAGTAAAATTTATAAAAAGACAATCAACACACGGCATAAAGGAATAAAAATCCGAAGCTTCTTCCTCCTCTTCCCCACTCTAGCTCCCTGCCAACTATTAAGAAGTTCAACCACTCCATTGGGGAATGCCCACCAAACCACAAAAGAAGATTCAATTGAAGTCCAAAGTTTCCAAAGTTCCCTCGTCACTTGGCAGCAGATAACAAAGATGGTGCACTAATTAACTGTTCAATTTACACATACAACACCAACTCACAATCACTTACTTTGTCCATCTCAAATTATCTATAGTGACGATTTTAAATTATCTATAGTGAAGATTCTAGACCTAAGAGACTAAACCACCTCGACAATTCCTGGGAGCCAGAAATAGCAAACATGAGAAGAAAGGCATCCAGCAGAGAGCCGTCACTAACAAAGAAAACGACATCACCATTCCTCACTTGAAATCAAATATCTTCTGAAATTTACTCCTATACAAAGAAACCTTTCCACAACCACGTCAAAGGAACCCCATGCTTTATCACTACACTGTCCATTCCTACAACCATACTTTGACTTAATGAGAGAACACCACAAACAACAGTCTAGCAAAAATGTAAATATTTCATGTGCGCACACATGCCCAGTACCACCCATGGGATATCAACCATACAAAAGAGTCGATGCCAAAGATCCAAAGCCACTTGACAATGCAGGAATAAGTTATCCAAATATTCCTCACTACTACACATTATCCACCATTGAGGAGAAAGGAAGTGATGGTGTCTCCTCTTTTGAAAAATATTATTAGTAATGATTTTCCCGTGAGCCAAAGACCACATAAAAATCCTTACCTTTAGAGGCACTATCACTTTCAAAGTTTTCATTTTTCCTACATGCATGTATCGCTTGTGACAATTTCTTCTTGTTTTGATTAATTTTTGAACTTCTTCATTTCAGCACCAAGTTTCTTTAGATGACAACCCACTTCCCTCAAGTTCTCTAAAAACCTTTTTTTCTTGTCTTCTAATGCAAACTAGTCATCAAAAGAACAATCTTGATAGCAAAAATGATTCCTCACCCTTTGAAAGAAATGACATTTTTTTTTTCAAATAAAAGCAATGATTTACCAAGAGACTCACAACTTGAGCGAAATTAAACAATCAATTTTAATTATTTCTTTCGATTTTAATTAGCAGACAGGGATGTGAATGGGTTCTTGTTTAGGTTTTAGGTGGAACAGAATGGCAAAGTGAGCTGAAAGCCTGAAAGTATCCTAACACAGTATTGATGGCAAATAATAGGTGACTCGACAATGAAAAAATTAGTCAGACCAAAACTCCAAGAATATCCACTGATAATAACATGTAGTCAATAAGTAAAGCCGAGTCTAACGCTTCACATGTTTGTCAATTGCTTATATTTTTTATAAATACAATTTAAATATTGGCCAATTATTTATACTTGCCTTATCATGCACGAACTGGTCAGCCCATGCATGACCTCCATCATGCTGCTGTTGATATTCTGTTGCCCAATCCCCAGGTGCAGATACTGCAGTTGGCTTGACTTGATTATCCTCAATAAAAATTTCACCACGACTCATCTTCGACACAAATTGAAGAAACTTTGAATTCTGTATGCCCCAAAAATGTGATGAGTATTGATAAAATGGAAACAAAGCAATGCATATAATTTTTTGTTTTTGATGTTATAAACCATGAAGAAGTCATGCATAACAGCCTTTCCTATGCTTGACCATTTCAATTACCAATTACATGTTTTTTGGCCTACTTACAAAAAGTAATCTGTGTATTCTCTTATTTGATTAAAAGAATATACATATATATAAATACACACGTATAACTCATGTCTTAATCAAGCTTCATTACAAAAGTTTGGCCGTTTTGGTGACCGCTGTAATATTTCTTGTGATAATTCTTTTAGTCCTAAAATTTTTATTTTTTTTAACCAGCAGCTGCTATTTTTATTTTCCAGTGATATGGCATCTTATTGCCAAAATTAACTAACAATTCATCAGACATATATATATTTATCTGGGGATTTAATAATCAGTAAAATGTGAACCATGCCATAGAAAAATGAGTGCTAGATCTAAATATCCTACATTCCCTGCTTGAGATGAATGGGTGAATCTTTAAAAGTTAAAAACTGTTCCGTAGATTATGACTGAGTCGGCAAGCTCATTATGAGTGAAACTCCCTCAGAATATCAAGTTCAGTAAGTACTGGGTCCTATTATTTACATAGACGTGCAAATTAATTCTTCACAAAAACCAGCTTTGATTCTGAAAACCTTTTATATCAACACACGTCCAGGACAACACAAACAACAAAACAAAAAAGCACAAGCCCACCATGTGATCATTTATGAGAACAAATGTCAAAAAAACAGCATACAACCTGGAATTTAGGGTCATTATTTTGAGCTAATGTGTGTGCTAGCATACGAGTCTGCTCCATGGCAGCTAAGTTTGAGATATTTGCACCTCCCATTGGATTTAATGATGCAATCTGAGATTGTTCCTGTAAAAAACAAACAAATACCATTAGACTTCCATATAATTTATACCACAACATACAAGTAGCAAATATGTTAGCATGCAATTTATCCAATTATATGATAAATTAGACCGACAGCTACATATGTGAGAAAAGAAAATTCAATCAGATAAGGAACGCTTCAGAACAATTTAGGAACACATTAGGATAACTGAATGATGGACAAAAGGACATTAATGCAGCACAAATGGGAGAGGATTCCTAAACTGGGAGATTAAAACTTGGAAAAAGAGAATTAAATAATTGTAACTTTTCCACAATAATATGTGTTCAACATAATTCCCTGTCCTGGAATGTCTCCAAAATTGAGAACCCAACAAGGTTCCTTATACAGGTTTGGAAAGTGATACAAGTTTTACTGGCCTGTTGCCACACATTTAATTCAATATGCAGCTCTGACTTGACCTTTAACCAATCTAACAGTTAAGACGGTTCTAATACCAAATGACAGTAAAATATTCAATTCAATATCAACTAAAAAAGATGGTACTACCACTGCAAATCCTATATACTACTTATATATAACTTCCTTACATGCTCAAATTCAGAAGCCCAACCATTAGCACCATGCTGTCGTTCAAATGACTGAGCCCAAGCATTAGGGTCACCATGTTGTACTCTGTGTTGCGCATATTCAGCAACCCAACCATCTGCAGGAAGAGGCCCAGGTTTCAGCATACCTTGAGACTCATTCCAATACTCGTCCAGCTCATGAAATCTCCCAGGCAGAGGCCCCCTTGCCCGAATATCATTATCAATGTCCAAAGAAGATAATAATGCATTTACCTGACAAAGTAACAGAATTCAAATGAACTTCCAATCAATGAACAACAGAGCAGCAAAGGAAGTCAAAATACAGAGATCAAGGCAGGAATCAGATAAATGTTCCATCAGCATATCAGAGTATCCACATAAATTATATTAATGGTTCGCCAATGACCAAATCCATGAATTCCAACTCCTCTAAGATCCTATTCATGTGCTTGGAGTCTCACATCCCAATAACTTAGAAGGTCTGGACACACATATACAGGACTTGATGTCTCATGGACTACCCTCAAATCTAGTTGAATTACACTCACCTATGCAAAAGTATGATCTCCTCAGCCCATAGACAGCTTAGGGGTTGGTTAGGTAACCTTGTAATCAACTAGACAACAAAAAATAGTAAATAATTCAACAAGCAAAAAAATCTTCACCTAAAAATGTTTGGACCTATTTTTCAAGTAGGTCAATTCCAATAGTTCAAAAGAATTAGGGTCACTATGGCAGAGTTCATTTGAGATTAAGGTGCTGCCAGGCACCACTGGCATGTTAAAGATGACATGATAATACATTGGCCCTGTTTGGTAGAGCTATGGGAAAGTACTTATAGCTTATGCCTAAACAGCTTATAGCTTATAACTATAAAAATAAACTGATTTCTGACTTATAAATTAAGTATCTCCTGCCCCACTCAAAGAATAAGCTGATTTCTGACTTCCAAAAAGTTATAAGTTATAAGCTATAAGCCATAAGCTAAACCAAACACATCAAAATAACTTAAATTAAGCTGAAAGCTGAAATAAGCAACTTTTAAGCTGCACCAAACAGGCTGATTGTGGAGGTAACAATTATGGGATTGACAAAGGCATGGATGGTTGTGTGTGGTAAAATATCAAAGAAGTGCAGTCGTCGGAGTGGACCTGGCATGGAGGAATTTGGAGGTAAGAGGATGACATAACATTAGCAAGTCTTGGCAGGAATTGGTGCAGTGGTGGTGCAACGGTGGTCTTGAAAATCTAATATTACGTGGCAACAGCTAAGTGGCACTGGTAGTTGATGCAGTGCATATCAAGTTGGATTAGTTAATAGACAAATTAATTAGAAATTTGAATCTGGCGCACAACCTTGGGACATACAAATCCCAATTAATGCTTGAGATTCATGAAGACTAATTTCTCATGGTTCTTAAAGTTCATGAAACTATGAACGCAATGATTTCAAGCAGAACATAACATAACAAAGATAGAAAGAAAAAGAAACCGAGAATCCAACTGATTCCATATGATGAAAAAGCATGCAGATTTTTAGACTAAGCATGAGCACCAACCTGTGAATTGATGAAGTCTTCACTCTTATCAGCAAAAATGTGCCGAGCCATGATGCTGCTGCGATCACGTATGCATTTCTTGTCACCTTCAGACAACCCCAATACTGGGAGTGGAGTAGGATGTAATGGAATACCACCTCGGCCGCTATTAACAAATGAATGCAGAAAACTTGACAACACTCTTTGTGGTGGCCCTGGAACACAGGATGAAACAGAAAAATGATAATCCTATAGAACCAATGCCCTAGGTTGCACACAATCATTTTCCGGTGGCAATAACAAAATATCAAATTAATTAAAGGTCAACAATCTCAGCTAGTAAAATTGTTAGAATACTTATTTTTGTTCTTTTGTTCTCTTGTTAATATTTACGTAAGTTGAGAGTACGATGGTCATATTGCTATGTTAGAGTTTGTATATATATTTGGTTGATGTAAAGTTGAGAAACAATGATTATTCAACATATATAAAATTACTCTTTCTTCTTCTTCTTCTTCCTCCTAAATCCCAACCCTAAATTCCTTCATTTTACATTCTAACTTGGTATCAGAGCAATCTATTCTTCTTCAAAAAGGTTTCTACAAACTCTGGAGATCGATTTGAGGTGACCGAGACGTGCTAGTGTCATCAGCCGTACGATGACGTCAGCATGACATAAACACTGTACGGACGGGTCCTTCACCCCTAGACTCGAAATTGCCTCCTGATATTTATGGTGATTTTTATGGAATTTTTTTATCATCACTGATGTGAGTTTTCGACTTTTGAAAGTATTTCATGTTTTTTTAGACTGTTTTTCAAATTTGCTCTTAGGGCTGTTTTTTGCTGAATCTACTTGCTAGAATCCTATCTCTGGGAGCCGAAACTCCCTCTTTCAGTGTTATTTGCTATTATTTTGTTGATTTACTACTATTGGGTTGATGTTTGATTCAATTTTGGACTCTTATACATAGTTGGCAGTGTTATTTTCTAGCCTCTACCCACTGAAACTTACTATATAGGGGCTGGAAATTATTTAGCAAGGTCTGGTTGATCTTAAAGTGTTGATTTGTGTTGGTGGGTTGCTGTTTTTGGTTGAATTTGCGTCCAAATCTGTTTGGTAGACATAGGTTCTCCACTCATGCCTCTGTAATCTTGGATTCTTGTTGATTGAACTATTTCCAGTGGCTATACTCATGGTTGTGAGTGCTGATTGGTGTGGATAATTTCAATTTGCAAGAATTTTGCTGCTTTCCTACTCTTGTGTTGAGTATTTTGTGTAACTGATTGTCATGGCTGAAATTGAGACTAAGGCCAAGTTTGGCTAACCTAAAAAAGTGCACTTATTTCATCTTTTTATCTTTTTTGGGTCACATCAATCAACATCTCCTCTCTACTTTTTCTACACATAATACAATAAAAGTCAAAAAGTGCACTTATTTAGTCTTCCCAAACTTGGCCTAAGGCAATGGTTGTGAGTAAAGATTACGACATGCCCAAATCTATTACTACCAAGAAGTTGAATGGTGCCAATTATTTAGCTTGGGCTCACGCTGTAAAAATTTTCTTACGTGGTAAGAAGAAATCCCGCTTCATTAGCGAACTCCCTCCTACCACTGACGACAAAGCTTATGATGATTAGTGTAGTGAGGATTCCTATGTTATGGGTTAGATCTGGCATAGCTTGGAACTACAGGTTGCTACTACTGTGGAATTTTGTGATACCTCTAAGGAAATTTGGGACTCCCTTGCTGACTCCTTTTTGAATCAGAGCAATGTCTCTCAGATCTATGAGCAATATGAGCATATTTTTGCTATGAGCCAATCTAGCCGGTCCCTTTTTGATTATTATAGTAGTCTCAAGACCTTGTGGGATCAGTTATTACAGTATCAACCCTTCACTACTGATGTAAACAAACGGAAACAACATTGGGAGGAATTCATAATGGCTTCTTTACTCTCTGGCTTAAATCCTGAATTGCAGGGGTTCAAGGATCAGATTCTTGCTAGTGAGACTTTACCTTCTGCTGCTAATGCCTATTCTCAGCTATTACGTTCTTCTTTGGGATAGGCACAATGCACCTCCAGATTCTCTACCTTGTCATCTTCTGCATTAGTCTCAAGTAGTGTTGATCGTGGGTCTACTTGAGGGGGTTTTCTTGGCACATCTGGTCAACGGGGCTCTTATTCTGATTCACAGGGTTCTCGTGGGGCTGGTTCTCGTAGTGGTGGCTCCCGTGGTGGTTTCAGGGGTGGAGGTAGTAGTAGACCTAGTTCTCGCACACGTGGAGATCGCAAGTGTACTCGTTGTGGTTCCCAAGGTCATACTAAACCTTGGTGTTGGCGGAAGTATGGCAAACCTGACCATGTCCATCAGGTTATTGATGTTCCATCCTCACAGTCATCCTTGCTTTCCACTGGTTCTGTTGCTTCTCCGGTTGATTCACATGAGACACTCACTACTCAAATTATTGAGCTTACCGCTCTTGTCCAGTATCTCCGACCTAGTCTACCTTCATCCTCTACTGTTACTATAGCTAGTTTAGGTAATATTTCATGTGTGGCTAAGTCCCCTTAGCCTTGGCTCCTAGACTCTAGAGCTAGTTCCCATGTTTCTGGTAATTCCTCTCTTTTTGATACTCTTTGACTTGTTGATTATACAATTATACAATTATACTTGCTGATGGATCTTCTCGAACTGTTTGTGGTCAAGGTCCTCTTCATCCCACTCCATCCCTTTCCTTAACCTCTGCTCTTTATGTTCCTAAGTTTCCATTTAATTTGCTTTCTGTTAGCCAATTGACTCAAGCTCTCCATTGTTCGATAAAATTTTCTCCTACTTCATGTGTTTTGCAGGACCTCCAGACCAAAAGGATGATTGGTTTGGGGCATGAGAAAGATAGCTTATACTTTTTGGACACTAAGACCTCTCCTCATCCTCCATCTACTGTGTCGAGTGCTACTATATCTCCTCTTCAGTGGCATTTTCGCTTGGGTCATCCCTCCTTGGCCAAGCTCAAGTTAGTTGTTCCGGATTTGAGTCATGTTTCTCAAATTGAGTGTGAAGCTTGTCAATTTGGGAAGCATCACCGTAATTCTTTTCCTAGTCGTAGTGTTAGTTGTGTGTCTGAATCGTTTGCTCTTGTCCATACAGCTATTTGGCGTACTTCTAGAACTCCCACTGTTAATGGTTTCTTTTATTTTGTTATTTTTGTGGATGATTACTCTCGGATGACTTGGTTGTTTTTAATGAAACAAAGATCTGATTTGCCTTCCATCATCTCTAAGTTTTATAAAGAAATCTTTACTCAATTTGGCAAACGTATTAAGATATTTCGGTCTAATAATACCTTAGAATATGTGTAATCTATTGTAAGTACCTTTTGTGATACTCATGGTATTATCTATCAAACTAGTTGTTCTCATACATCCCTTCAAAATGGTGTTGTAGAGCAAAAACACCGCCATTTGTAAGATGTTGCTTACACACTAATGTTTAATATGCATGTCCCCAAACAATTTTGAGGCGATGTAGTTCTCACCGCTTGTTTGCTTATCAATCGAATGCTCTCTAGTGTTGTCCACCAATCTCCCTAATCTCTGTTATATCCCACACCATCTCCTTTTCCCTTGCCTCCTCGCACTTTTGGTTGTGTGGCCTTTGTCCATGTTCTTGACCCTGGTTTGGATAAGTTATCTCCTAGAGCACACAAGTGTGTGTTCTTAAGCTATTCTCGCACTCAGAAAAGGTATCATTGTTATCATCTTGAGTCACGTCGCTACTTTGTCAGTGCTGATGTTACCTTTTTTGAGCCTACTCCATTTTTTTCTTCCTCTGGGCAACAATTATCCACATATCTTCTCTCTTATTGTATGGGGGAGCTAGCCTCTCTCACTCCTACTCTTCCCACTTATGCCCCTTCCAGATCCACTCCTATATCCTCTACCTCTCCTCTCACTTCTACCCCTCCTTTGTAGGTTTATCAACGGTCTCAAGCTCATCACATTGTGTCTTATGGCCCGACCAGTTCATCTCTTCGTCTGAGGTCCCTATTCCACCTACTGATATGCCATCTGATGACCTTCCTATTACACTCCACAAAGGTAAACGAACTTGCACTCAACATCCTATTGCTAATTTCGTTTCTTATAATCGTCTCTCTCCTGGTCTTCACTCTTTTGCTTGTAGCTTGTCTAGTATTTTCATTCCCCGCTCCTATCAGCAGGCTATGTCCATCTCTGGTTGGAAACATGCCATAGATGAGGAAATGCTTGCTCTTTATCAAAATCAGACGTGGAAACTTACCCCTTTGCCGTCTAGCAAATCTATTGTGGGTTATCGTTGGATTTATACTGTTAAGTATCTTCCTGATGGAACTGTTAAGCAACTTAAGGCTCGCTTGGTAGCTAAAGGCTACACCCAGACCTATGGTGTTAATTACTTGGAGACCTTCTCTTCTGTGGCTCGTCTGAACTCTGTTCGAATTCTTCTCTCTGTTACAGTTAATAAGTCTTGGCCTTTATACCAACTTGATATCAAGAATGCCTTTCTTCATGGTGATCTCCAAGAGGAGGTCTATATGGATTAGCCCCCTGGCTATGTTGTTCCTGGCCAGGAGCATCTTGTTTGCCGATTGCGGAAGGCCTTGGTCTTAAGCAGTCCCCTCGTGCCTAGTTTAATCGCTTCAGTGTTGTTGTGCTTGCCTATGGATTTCACCGTTCTACCTTTGATCACTTTGTTCTTGTTCACCACTCATCTACTGGGAGCACTGTTCTTATTGTCTATGTGGATGACATCATCATTTCAGAGAGTGACTCCAATGGTATTGCTGATTTGAAGCAGTATTTGAGACAACAATTTCATACCAAAGACTTGGGCCAATTTCGGTATTTTCTTGGGATTAAAGTTGCCCGCTCTTCTCAAGGCTTGTTTCTTTCTCAACGGAAGTATGTTCTTGATCTTCTTACTGAGACTGGCCTCTTACGCACTCGCCCCAGTGATACTCCCATGGATTCTAGTGTCAAGCTTGATGGTGACACTGGAGACTTATTTCTCGATATTGGTCGTTATCGTCGATTGGTTGAGAAGTTAATCTATCTCACTGTCACTCGTCCCGATATTACCTATGCCATAGGTGTGGTCAGTTAGTTTATGCATGCTCCCTGCCAACCCCATTTTGTAACTGTGTGTCGTATCTTGCAATACTTGAAGAGTGCTCCAAGTCGGGGTTTGCTTTATCGCCCATCTTCCTCTATGTTTGTCACTGGTTTTAGTGATGCTGATTAGGCTGATAATAAGACTGACCGACATTCCATCTCGGGTTGTACCTTTGTTGGTGGTAATCTTGTTACTTGGCGTAGCAAGAAACAGACTGTTGTTGCTCGTTCTAATGTCGAGGTTGAGTATCATGCCATGGCTCATACTGCTTCTAAGATGCTTTGGGTTCAGTCTCTTCTCTAAGATTTTGGCTTTTCTGTTCCCACTCCTATGAGCATCTCTTGTGACAATCAAGCTGCTATCTTCATTGTCAATAATCCCGTGTTTCATGAACGCACCAAATATATAGAAGTTGATTGCCATTTTATTCGTGATATCTTACTCCGCAAGCAACTTGTGACTCCTTATGTTCGTTCTGCAGATCAATTGGGTGATATTCTAACCAAGCTGTTGGCTCCGTCTTCGTTTCATCGTTTATCCGTCAAGATGGGCATGTTCGATCTCTATGCTCCAGCTTGAGGGGGAGTGTTAGAATACTTATTTTTATTCTTTTGTTCTCTTGTTAATATTTACATAAGTTGAGGGTACGATGGTCATATTGCTATGTTAAGACTTGTATATATATTTGGCTTATGTAAATTTGAAAAACAATGATTAATCAACATATATAAAAATTACTTCTTCTTCCTAAATCCCAATCCTAATTTCCTTCATTTTACATTTTAACTAAAATCATTTTCTTCCATCAAATTACTTATAGGCTTGACCTCTGAGAATTTGAAGACTACATTTACTTGCTAATAACTAAATTATGTAGCTGTTCAAGCTAGAATTGGAGTTGGATATAAAGAAAATAAAATAATTTTTGAAGTCATGAAAATGTCAAGCAAACAGCATAAAAGCATCTATACAACCAACTTCTTTTCAATTTGACTAAAATCCTAATGACCAAGGAAATAGTAAATTCTAGACAATGTACAAACGCTCAACAAACCACAACAAAAACAAACAATCACTCCAACCACAAGTGTTTCACGTGGTTCATTGACTTTAGCACAATGCTCTCATAAAAAAATGATCAATCATTTACAAAGAATTGAAGTAATAAGAACTTAATTTCACAAATCCACAAACATTCTCAATTTTCTCCACCCAAAAAATGACAACATTCTCACACAATAAACTAAAAATGAAAATTAAATCATCAGGACCATTAAGTGGGAAACCTTTTCAACCAGAAACGCAATAAAGACTGCTCATATTCTTAAAGCGGTCATGCCTGAATCTGAGAAGCAAGATAACTATAAACTTCTCTAGTCCGGAAATGCAAGACAGACTCTACCATTCACATCTGAAGTTCACTCAAAACTAGAGAGGGCTCAAGTTTACCTTCCAAATCTGATTGAGGCCGAGGATTAACTCCTATTGGGTGCACCATCACAGGCAAGTTGCTTAGACTGTCTGGTTGAGGATTGTGTATCTCATCCCAAACACCATCAAGTCTACCCTCATCTGCAGGGCGGAAGCCCTGGAAAAATTGTGCGACCTGGCATAAATGAATATTGATGAGAGTAATCCAATGAATCCAGCAAGAAAATTCACCAAAGAACAAGATCAAAAACCTGGCCATTAGGCTGCATCTGATGATCAAAGTCTGATCCCGGGAGCATAGTTAATGGCTCATTAGCTCCCGGGTAAAAACTACCATCAGGAGTCGTGGTTGTTAGCGTAGGAATCTCCTTCAGCCTTTCCAACTTTAATATAGTCCACATGCAATAAGAATGAGTATCAAAAACTACAGATGCAGCAAACACTAACCAACCAATACTAGAAAATCCTGAAGCACTGATATAATACATAATACATCTTGTAAAATAGAACTTATTTGCACTTCACACCACTCAATGCTTTCAAAGAAATTATACTGGATATTGATTTTGATATAGAACATGAAATGAATGTAGAGAAAAAGTAGCATTCTCCGTAATCAAGTGCATATATTTCCACGACCGTCGTTGACTTAAAGATCATAATCAAGTTCAAAATAACACTTTTTGGATAACTTTCTTTTTAAAAGGTAATCAAGCTTTGTATAAAAAGAAAAACTACATGAATACACATACCCTAGACTATACAAAAACTAAACACCAAATAACCTAGTCCAATAATTGCTACTACTATCCATATCCCACACACCTAAACATAGAAACCCTAGCTTATCAGAATTCACCATTAGGCTTCATTGCAGCCACAACAGCCTAATCTAAAACCAAAACAAGCCCATCACGAGATTTACTTTGGATAACAGTTTTAGAATACTTGTTCAGTTTTTCTCCTCCATTTGGGAGTATAATTTGCTCTAATTTTTGCTCAACCAAACAAAATCTAAGCAAACCCCAACAAATTAGTAGATAATTCCTTAAATAGAAGCACAAAATTCCATCATTGGAGAACAATTGTAACTTCACCAGATTACCAAAACGATATAGAACCAGAATCAGCAAAACAAAAAAAAAAAAAAAATCGTTTCTTCGGCCAGAAATGCCATGTACAATAACATAACTTGGACAAATTTCAAAACAATTATCTGATTATCGAGAGAGAGGGAGAGACCTGGTTGGTAGAAGAACCGATAATTTTGTTGGCTAAAGCACCGAAGGGGTTTGAGGAAGAAGATGAGCCAGGAACAGCACAAGCCGCACCACCAGTCACAAGGTCTCGCATCGCCATCTCTCTCTCTCTGTCTCAATTCACAGCTCTCTTCTTCTTCTTCTTCTTCTTCAATTCGATTTCGAGTACTCGACCTCTATATGTGTACTGATGATGTATGTATATGTGTGTGTAGTATAATCAGAGCAATCAGACCAATCTCTCTCTGATCACCTCTGTTTTTGTTTTTTTGGTCCTTGTCTGGCTAGTATTTATCTTATTATACAGTCGAGGATTGAGGGAGGGTACATGATGAACACACCACCGGCTCGCCTGTTTGTGCGATTTAGGGTTGTTTTGGAAATATGGTAAAAAGTGATTTTTTTTTTTTTTTTTTTTTGACTTTTAACCAAGTTTTTGGTGTTTGTAGACAAATAATTTGGGAAGTTGATAAAAAGTGACTTTTGAATTTTTTGATTAATGTTTGTTTATGATGTCAAATTATAATAAAATGACTAAACTACTCTCATTTATTTAAAATATTTATAACTTCACATATGTAACACATTTTGACCAATGAAGGGTAAAATTATAATTTCACCGTTGGATAAAAATCAACTTCCCAAATGGAAAAAAAAGACAAAAAAACCAACTTTTAACTTTTGCTGCTAACCAAAAAAAGTGACTACAAACTACCACCAACGGACCCCCCTATGGCCGTTTTGACAAGCTGATAAGAAATTAATTTTTTAATTTTCTTAAGTTATATTATTTTTTTATTTTTTATATAAATGAAAAGTTATAAAAAAATCAAAAAATTAATTTTTTTACCAATTTCACAAAAAACTATTATGTTTTATTTTGCGTTTTTATTGTTTTGACTACTTTCTTATTTTGATCTTTAAAATCTATTTTTTTTACTTTGATTTTTTATATTTTAAATTTTTTATTTTACATCTCAAATTAATTTTATTAAAATTTAAACATAAAATGATATATTGATAGTTATGTAACATTAAAATATTTTATTATATATGACTCACATCTCTCATATAAATTTAAATTAAAATATAATAATATTTTTTTATATTATATGTCAGCTATTGTGACATTTTCCTTCTAATTTCAAATATAGTTAGTTTTAAGAACCAAGTGAAAAAAAATTAAAACATGAATGATTAAAATAGGAAAAAACAAACTTTAAGAGCTAAAATGAGAAATAGACCAAACATAAAATGGACAAAATATAATTTACTCTTTTTATTATTTTATTATTGTTTTTTAGATTTTTTTTTTTCATTCTTTCTTTCTTTTGTTTGGAGTGATTTTTAAAAAAATTTAAAAACTTTGTTCTACTCAATAGACCATAAAAGTAATAAATAAATAAATAATTTTTAAGCTTTTTTTACTTTTTATTTTATTGAATCTTTCGAAAAAATAAATTTGATCACAATTTTTTTTTAAAAACACTAAAAATAAAAATACATATATATATAATTTTTTAGTTGGATTGCAAACACTTACACTAGAGTATCCTTTGTTATTATTCATGCAATGATTTTAACAAATTATGTACCAAAATTTGTACAAGACATTCAATTTTACTTACTTTTATAAGATAATATATAATTCAATGTTTTTGTAATTTTTACTTGTTAATAGCCTCATATAATGTCACCTAGTGTTACAAAATTACTTAATAATTTTATTTCAATGTTTTAAACCTTTTAATCGGAATTTGAAACTCCTGACATTTAAAAATATATTTTAATTTTGCATATTTTAATTTTTTTTTAAATGATGCAAAATTAATGACTAATTACAGTTTTTATAATCATATTTTGTAGCATATATTTTTAATTGATAATATAACTTGTCAATGTAAATTTTATTGTGACTTAGTTTTTTGGTGAAATTACTAAGCAAGCGAGGTTTTCAAAAATTATTAAATTTTACTTACTTTTATAGGATAATAAATAATTCAATTTTTTTGTAATTTTTACTTGTTAATAGCCTCACATAATGTCACCTAGTGTTACAAAATTACTTAATAATTTTGTTTCAAAGGGCAGCCCAATCAGTTTTAAACTTTTTAGTCAAAATTTGAAACTCCTGACATTTAAACATATATTTTAATTTTGCATATTTAAATTTTTTTAAAATGATGCAAAATTAATTACTAATTAAGTTTTTATAATCATATTTTGTAGCATACATTTTTAATTGATAATAATATAACTTGTCAATGTAAATTTTATTGTGACATAGTTTTTTGGGGAAATTACTAAGCAAGAGAGGTTTTCAAAAATTATTACACATTAGTGAAAAAGTTCATAGTTTTAAGGGTAAATTACATTCACACCCTCTGATATTTACTTAAATTACAAATTATCCCATGTGGTTCTAGAAATTACATTATGCCACTACAATATATAAGACTTTTGGCGACCAATTATTTTGGTCCCTAAAACTATTATTTTGGTCTCTAAACAGTTTTTGTGACAAAATTAATTCCGTCACTAAAACAGTCACTAAAAGTGCGTCTAGGAAAGTCTTTAGCGACAAATTTTTGAAAATGCCACTAAAAATGACAATTAGCGACCAATTTTATATCGTCGCAAAATGTTTAATTTTACAAGACTAAACATTTGGTCGCTAATACTTCGTCATAAAATGTCCCAATTTGGTCGCAAAAAACAAAATAATGACATTTTTAACGACAATGATATTTGGTCGCTAAAAGACATATAACTTTCTCTACAACATATTTTCGTCGCTAAAAATCAAAATTAAAATTTTGTAATCATTTAATCTCACAGCTTAAAATGCACAAAATTAAATGTCATCCAATCATATTAAAAAAAAAATGACATTCACATATCAAACGCACTCTATTCCCAAACCATAATGAGTATATAGAAAGTAAAATTTTACAAAAATTAAAACTGAAAGTTTCCAAATTCAAATCAAAGTAGTAACAGTTTATATGAAGAATAGCAATAGTTTCTTTAAAGAGAATCTCTGAAAAAACATTTTCTCAACATCAATATCAGGCTTTATATCAGACAGCCTTGGCACAAGAGGCTTCAAGCTGTACTTAGGTGTGACACCCTTTAGACATCCCTGCAATCCAAAATTCAAAAAGAAAAATCAAATAATAAGAATCAACACAACATAACCTCATTAAATAATCAATAGTCATTCATAATCAAATAAGTTACAAATAATGAAAAAACACGTTATCTCAGTGTACTTGGAGTAGTAGTGAGCTATAATAAGAATCAACACAACAAGAAAGTGAGTCACCTAGAATCAACACAATAAGGTTATCATAATCTAAGCACGTAACCAATAGGTAGCCTTCTCTATATTGCCAAATACCAAATACACAGCCAGGGCAGCAAGGACATAATCTAGTAGCCACTTGTAACTCAAAAACCCCTTGGATGATCTAGTCCTAATCATTTACATTGTTCATTCTTAGTGCTAAAGATTCACAACACATGAGCCTTAGTCAAGTAATCATTAATAGGAAAATACTTATATTTAACATCAGAAAAATTCTTACATGTCTAATTTCAGCTTCATTATGGACCCATGCTTGCCTTTTCTGACTAAAGTGTGTCTTGTGATACAAATCAACAAGTCCAAGCTCCTTTCCATCCTTGTCTCGCTGTCAAAACCTTTATAGTTAGTATCCTATGGAGTACATACATCACCAAATAAAAGAAATAAAAAAAAGTGCCATGTAGACCTTATGATTTAAAGGTCAGTTGTTTACCTCATCGTATTGCACCTTTCTAAATGCCTTTGAGCCAGCTGTATGGAGGACTTTAAGCTCAAACCGATTTTCGTTGTTTTTCTGACATTTCTCCTGCATGAAGTGTAAAAAAATATTCAAAAGAAATCAAGTCCATGTGCCCAAATGCTTAGTAACAGCAGCAGCCTCCGCCACAGCAGCAACTGTAGCATCATCAGCAGCCCAAGTGTGTGCAAGTGCATTACAAGTGTGTTCAACAATTACCTGGTACGTCTTATCATCCCATAATTGACACAGGTATCGCCAAATATACAAAATTAGGTAAATTAGCTATGAAAATAATGTTTACAAATCAGCATTAATGGTCGGTTTGACCACACCTAATTGGTGTATAATTAATATGTATATATTGTACGGGGGAAAAAATCGCACAAAATTTCATCAACGCAACTTGGGTCATGGAAAGTCTAGCAAACATGACTCAAATAATCAAATCACATGTAGTCGAATAATTTTCTTCTATTAATACAGACATTAAATCACTGTTTCCACATTTATTGTACACACATATAAATACAGGAGTTGAAGCCTACTAGTGTGCACAGTGAACATGGCAACCATATCATGACTGTCGAACCCGTGTTACAATCCAGTGAACCTGTTGAACAAGAAAATGCAGAAAGAGTGCAGTGTTATTTTAATTTGGCTGTTAATTTGTTTCAAAGTGAGAAGATGGTTTGGTGGTGACAGTGAAAAGCAGTCGTTGATCTTAACACTTACAATGTTGTTTTCAAGGGCATTCCAGTAGAATCCTTGAATTGCTATTACAGCTAAGTTAGAACTTATGAGAACAAAAATACTGAGAGCATGTTTTCCAATCCACTCCAGCGCATATGTCAAATGTCTGTGACCATGAATATCTACCTGTAACAGAGAAAACAGGAAGCATGCCGATTTGATTATATGTCTTTGACAATCAGAATCAATATATGAAGAAGTAATTATAAAAGTGATACATTCGAAGTACAGAGCAACAAAATTAAAGAGGCCAATCAATTTGCTCAGCAGATAAAATCCAAATGCAACTACCAGAAGTAATCAATGGCAGTAGAAAATTTTCATTTGAGAAGTTAAACATTCATAGGTCATTCAGGCACTAAATGGGGAGTGATTCAGTGACATTTTGATTGTTCAAGTGGTTGACTAAAAAGAAAGTTCACAAGTCATGTTCTATGCCTTTAGCTCAATTAGTAACAGGAAAAATTCTAAATTTAAAAACTAGAATTAAGAGTTGAAAAAAGTATGTGGCAATGGAAGATAATACTGATCTTACTTTAATCATGTTCTATGCTCTTCTTCTTTCTTTGTTTTTTTGGGAAGGTGAGTATGTGGCAATGGAGGATAAATTGTGTCTTTACTGAATATTACTTTAATCAAGTTCTATCCCCTTTTTCATTTTTTTTTTTTAGGGGGGGGAATGGTGAGTAAAAGATATTTTTGTTGTCCAAATATTAACAATAAATCCACGAAGTGCTGTCTGAAAGTTTTCAACCATTCAATTTAATGTTATTGTTTAGAACTCACCAATATATACAGAGCAGAAAATGTAATTCCTGCAGATGCAGATGTAACCAGCATGTACCTGATTGTGTACAGAGGTTTGTTCAAAGGGATACCTGAAAGGAAAAGAAAAAGTCAAATATCAATATCTTGGCGATTGAAGCGTATAAATTTAAATCCAGATTTTAATTTCCTGGCATCCCTCTCAAACAAACAGGAGCACCTAAGGTCAATTTCAGCCAAGTAGAAAAAAAAAAACAGAATTCTAACGTTGGCGGTGCAGAAAATCCCCTTTAGCATTATCATTATTTCCCTTACTTTTTTACTTTTCCTTCTAATACCGTGTCTTCTTAAAAAGTAAAAATAATAATAAGTTAGGAGAAAAATGATGGTCATCATTAAGCATACCTACTAGGGCAAGGAACAATCCAATTCCCAAAAATGAAAATGAAAATATGCACCAATTGTATAACCGCTCTTTATGGTCCTGCAACACATTTCAGAAACGTTAGATTCCCTTTATTTATGTAACTGATAGGAACACAACAGATGATTTCGGCCATTCACAGTATGTATCTCTGAGATAAAATTGCGCCTCCATGAATGAATTGTCTTTTGAGTCATCTAATAAAGGGAATGCTTACATTCTAAAAGTGTAATATAAGGCATTAAGCAATTATATTCTTGCAAACTGTCTCATTTTCATCCAGGGAATGCACAAAAGTATTAACTTAACAACAATAACATATTGCCATTTATCTAGATTTATTCTTAAATCCTGCATGTATTGGCATTAATTTTTTTACAAAGTAAACTCACCAATTGATTTTTGTGAAATGCTAGGCTTCATGAAAAAAATATCAAGAAAAGCTTCATGAAAATTCTCGATCTTTAGATTAGTTTGTAGTGTTTTATTGTATGTCATGCAATCATCCTTAGATTAGTTTCATGAAGTTTTTCTTGATATTTCATTCATGAAGCATGGCATTACTCTTGAGTTTTCTAAGAATACACGTGTCCATTAATTTATCAAAAAATAAAATAAAATAAATACATGTGTCCATTAAAGTTTAGCAGTAAACACCAAAATTAAGAGAAAAGATAAAAAGTAGAGAACAAGGGAACAATCAATTGGTGCAAAGATGTCTTACCTGTAATTGTTCAAGAATGTGGCCATACTGAAGTCCAATTATTACCGGTAATCCACCCTCTGCATCAGTAGTTGTCAAGAGGTTAACATTATCCATGTCCCAAAATTTGATTACAAACTCGTCACCAGCAGCCAGAAATTTGTTTTTTGTTGTATCAAATTGCACAACCCCAACAGACCGCTTCCCAAGACCATGATATGTCTGCTTGACAGCTCCTTCACTTTCATTCCATTCTACAATGTATGATTCTCCTTCCTTGCTAGTCCCACATGAGAACAACCTACAGAGTTTTCAACATGATCAGAAAAGATGCAAATGAAGCATAGATCCTCTTGTGAATTAACAGCCTATCCTATATATACCTTGTCCCATCAGCACTGTAAGCCATTGTTGTGCAAGAATGTCCTGGGGCATCATAATCAGCTCTTGAACCCAAATTATCATACAACCATGCCTTAATCTTCCCATCAATACCCGTCGAAAAGATGAACTAATAGAGAAAAAGAAAGATCCTTAATTATAAGAAACAGATTGGAAAGGTCTAACAACCGCGTAGAACACCACTCATAAAGTGAGGATTTGAGTGTGACATTCCTCATATTTTCAGATAGATAACAGATGTTACAGAACAAATTGGAATAGCATTGTAAAATAGTTCAAACTTGCAAAAAAGTTTCTAATTCCAAAACATTTGAAACGAAGTAATAATTCATTAATATAAAAAATGAATAAAGGTTATTCTGAATTAGAAAAAGAAAAAAGAACTAAGGAGTTCTAACTTTGAACTCTTTGGGTAGCCCTTTTTTTGGTCAAGGTCCCTTGTACGGAAAGTCACATAGTAAGGCTTGAACAAAAAGGATACCTGAATGTTTTCCTTAGTATGTGGGCACACAGAATAAACAGGTAACTGATGACCCTCGAAAGTGTACTGCTTAGAACCAATGGCAACATCCCAGACCTGCAGACATGAGATTTTATGATTGCAGTCCACAGTTTCACCATTCCATGAAAGAAAATACCCAATAAACCCAAACCTTAATAGTCTTGTCCTCCCCACAAGTTATAACGCATAGTTGTTTGTTTGGGTGAGAGAAAGCAAGATCGCTAACATTACCAGTATGAGCATCAATCTGTCAAAACCATGAAGGCAACCAAAAATAATTTAATCCCAATTCAAGAAAGCATTAATCCCAATTCATTCTATCTAGACTTTTGAAAATAATTTAATTCTTAGGAGAGATGAATTAGTGCAATTGAGTATAGTAGTTTTCTTTTTTTTACTTAATTCTCCTTTGTTGTAGTATGATCAAAAAATTCTTCTCAAAAAAAAAAAAAAAAAACTTCTGGACTCCTTTAGAATTCATTAAAGTTGGTGACAATTGTAGAACTTGTTCTGCTTTGTTTATTTTCTGCCATTGTTTTCATTATTCAGCTTATGTATGTAACGTCATAGCATATTTCTCCACAGTTCATTAACAGTCACATATTATAGCAAGAATCTTCACCACCAAAATCAAAAGCACAAATCTAGTATACATATGCATGTACAACAATATATATATATATATATGAAATCAAGTACCTATATAGCTCTGAATGAATACAGAATTTCAAATTCAAGCAATTTGAATGAATCCAGAGGAGTATATATATAGATATGTACATGTATATATGATGTGTCTGTGCAGAGAGAAAGAGATTGAAAACATACCAAATCGCTATTTACCTTCGGATTGAAGCCAAAGAACTCAGATCGATTTAGAAATGAGGTGAAGATCGATTTTGATACGAGGCGGCACAAAGATCGATTCGGATTGAAGCTAAAGATCGATTGAGTCCTAGCTGAGATCGATCAAAGCTAAAGATCAATTGATTGAGTCCTAACTGTTTTGAGCACAAAGATCGATTGATCGATCGAAGCTGAAGATCGATTGATTGAGTCCTAGACAGAGGAAATAGCTGAGATTGATTGAGCCCTAGCTGAGACCGATTGTAGTGAAGGAAGGAATCCAGCTTAAGAATGCACGTATTTGACAACTGAAGGAGGGATCGATCGAGTAAAGCGCGTATTTGACGACCTTTAGCAACCAAATTAATTCGCCTCTAGCTTTTGCCAACCTCACACACGGGGTCAAGTGCTCAAATCAACATCAACTTTAACTTTTTTGGTCCCTAAAAGTCTTCAAATAATTTTTTTTAGACTATCATAAAAGATTATACGGTGTTTGTATAATTTTTTCTTCAAATTTATTTTGGTCTCTAAATGATGGTTTTTAGAGACTAAATTCAGTTGGTCTCTAGATATTAGTCCCTAAATCACTAATTTCTTGTAGTGTGCCCTCTAAAGTTTCTAATTGGGGCACTTTTTCATAAATCCATTTTCACCTACTTATATTCTATTTAATTCACATTATTTTCTCATATGCCAATAAGTCCTATAGGTGACATAATTATCAAAATACCCCTAATAATATTCACATTTATATTGTGAATGTTTCGTGATGTGAATGTTCATACCATCAATATGAATGTTCACATCGTCAATACAAATGTCCACACTATCAATGTGAATGTCAACATATCAATGTGAATATTTACATTGTCAATGTGAACATTCACATCACCAAATTGCTAACCGTTCAAAAAATATTTATAAGGGTAGAAATGTCCATAAAATACTTTAAATATGAGAATTAGGATTTGGTAGATTAAATGTCCAAATAATAGGACTTATTAGAATATAAGAATATCTTAGGGACCAATTGGGATACAAACACTTGAAAATGGATTTTCTAATAAATTTTTCTTTCTAATTTCATAACAAATAGGTCATTTTATTAATAAATTATCAAATTAATTAACAGTTTTTAATAATGTTAAAAATTTATTTCAATTAATAATTCAGATAATTTTGTTATTGTATAGGTGAACAATTAGAAATTTCATTTTTTCAATTAATTCTATTAAATAAAAAATTCTGGTGGTGAGGTATTTGTAATTTTTCAAACCACAGGGGACAATTTGTATTTTAAGCAAACTTAAGATGGTGTATTTATAGTTTACCCTAATTTTAATTATTAATATTTATAATGTCTACTACTTTTTATAAATATTTTCTGATAATCACTGATTAATAAGTCCTCTAGTTTTTTTAGTTATTGAAAAATATTAATTTTTTGTTTGGAAGGTTAATCTTTGATTTACATAAAGTCTAACTTCTATTGTCGATCATCTAAAATAATCAAAAAGTAAAAAATTCATTAAAAAAAACCTCTTATACTTTTATTTTTTATTTTTGATGACTCTCTACTTTTTTACATATTTTTTTTATAAGAATTAAAAAAGCAATTCAAAATATTTATTTCTCAAAACCGTCTATAGAAATAAATTTTAGTACATTATTAATGACTTCGTAAAACTGTGAATATTTTTTTTATATATATTTTTAATATGAGGTTTTATGAAATGATCCGCAATTTTTAATATTGTAATTTCTACACTAAAATAAATATAGACCCATACTTTTTTCCGTTGGTATTGATTGGTTTAGGATTGTTGAATTGAGAAAGATCACCAAATAGAAAGAAATATGAGTGACACTTCGCCACCTATTTTACTTCTTCTCTTAACTATTGTCTCATATTATTTTATCTTTCCCAACTGAAAATTACAACACTTAACGACCTCATATATGTATATATATTTTCAATTTAAACCTTTATATAATTTTTTTCTTTACAATTTGAACCTTTACAAAGAAAAATATGATTTAAGCTATAGGATAAAGTACACTTTACCTTTTAAACTATCACTTACCCTTATGTGAAAAATCTGTTACAAAAATAAAATAAAAATTGACACGCAACTTTCATGTAACATTTCAAATATTATAAAATACTAAAAATGACATTATTCTTTTAACCACAAGTGCAATAAAATAAAAATATTATATTCATGGAATTTTAAAAAAACTATTCAATGCTCCTGGAGCGTTACGTGTTCATATTCTAGGACTAATATTCATACATTATGCCATTCATGTTCCTCAATCATCTGATTCAAAATATTGTGCTCCATCTTCTCTACAAATTACAACACCTTAAAATATCACATGATCGTAGTCTATGAGCACCCAATAACCATTCTATAGTATAGATAGTATAGTTATCAAAGTAGGTATAACAACGGATTTGGGGTGCCTGCTGTGCACCCAGCATAGCAAGTACTGTTATGCAGCTTTATGGGTTTATTTTGGGGTCCTTCTTGATAATTCGAACCGTTCACATTTTAGGGTATATCAAATGAAATATATCTGTAAAAAATTAAGTTAATCGGATATCATTAACCCTTTCATCCACTCACATTTGTATTCATTTTAATACTTTAAATCACAATATCATTTATTTTTGAAGATACAAATGTGAGTGGATGAAATGATTAACGATATCCGATTAACTTAATTTTTTACAGATACGTTCTACTCGATATATTCTAAAATGTGAACGATTCGAATTATCAAGACGGATCTCGAAATAAGCCCATAAGGCTGCACAGCAATACCTGCTATGTTGGGTGCACAATAGGCACCCCAAATTATATAACAACCCAGGGAAAAAAAATTATGGAATGAGAAAAGTAGTCTTTTTAGGGTTGAAAATATATATTTGAAATAGATGGTTTATTTTTTTAGATACAAATGTAATAAAATAAAAATATTATAATTATCGGATCGTTTTAATTTTTTCATAGATAATATACCTTATGAGTCCTACAAAAATAGTTTGAATTATCGAAACGAGACTCGTGTTAGGCCCTACAAGTCCCTCAAGTTCTGGATACCAACAAAGTACCATCCGTCTTTTTAAACCGTTTACAAAATTCAAGATATTACATACGAGTTATATATTATATTTTGATTAATTTATAACGGATCCTTAATGAAATATTTACATTACCACAAATTAATAATTTTGAATGATAAAATGTAACGTTTTTAGTTGTAAAAGCGAGTGATAATTCAACGAAATAAAGTGTAATTTGCTTGTATAATTGGAAGTGTATTTTCATTAAATGAAGATAACCAATGGGAGAATGAACCAAATATGGGGGATGATTTGTAGGATCAACTCTCAGCCGCAGATCTTGAAGATAGAATGTATGGGTGAAAAAAAATATAAAAATACACCCATACATTCTATGGGGGATGATTTTTTTTTTTTTTTTTCATCACCCATACATTATATCTGAAAGATCTTCAAGATCTGCGACTGAGAGTTAATCGTAGAAATCATCCCCATATCTGATTCATTCTACCATTAGTTATCTTCATTTCCCACTAATGGTGACTCATGAGAGACGCCATGCTGATAGTTGGGATACTGACTTTCATCGACAAAGGTTTCTTTACTGAAGAGATATCTTGGGATAGCTAGGTTACAGTATATCTTTTGATTTCTATCTTCACAGACTAGATGACCATAATTTCCATTATACGCTAATAGAGAATTATTAGTAAATTTCCTCCATTTATTTAGTTGATCTCTGAGTGAAAATTTTCCGCATGGCCAGAGTATCCGATTAAGAAGTCCTAGATATCCCGGAAATGTTGAAGTTCCTCTAAGGTACATTTTATGTTTGGCTGGGATGCACCTTATTCCTTTCCATTCTAGTAGCTTGTTGTCAATTAATGCTTCTACATATGGATGATGCTCTTCCATTACACAAAGTACTGAATGTCAAAATTAGCTTTAGTTTCTACCTCTCGTATTTGTAACTTAAGTTCTCTTACTTGTATTTCTAATTCTCTAATTGTTAGATGTAATTCTCTGCTTTCTATGCTATGATCTTCTAGCATCTCGTTGCTATTCCCTAATGTTATCTTGTGTGTCATGTTTAATTTTTCTAGACAGATTACACAATAGGTTATACTGCATAATAAACACTGAGCTCTCTTATCTTTAGCTGGAAACTAATTACAATAACTGCATCTAGTGGTATCAAATCCTAGTCCTATTTGAAAATTATGCTGACATTCAGTATCTGCATTGCATTCCATCATAAAGAATGTGTCATGAGAAAGAGTCATTCCTATTTCTTGATTAAGTTGTCCTAAAAGATTATCTATGTCTGTATCACTTTCTAAACCATTATCTGAACTTATGGCTTCTATTTGATATTCGTAATCACTGACTATGCTGTAGACTTCTGAATCATCACTGTTTATGCTAACTATATCTTCTTCTAAATCCTCTATAATATGTAGTCTTTCTATTTGTTTATTAGTATTAGGCCTTTGTCTTTTTGGGTAGGTTTTTGCAAAATGATTGGGTTCTCCACATATAAAGCAATTGCATTTTTTACTATTAGGTTTTCTAACATATATTTGTTTTCTTTTATCTTTTTCTTCTTTAGGTAGTCGCTTATAATTTATCCTATTAAAAATTCTACTCTTTCTAATGAATCTTTGTTTTTTCCATGGTTTTCTATATTTCTTCTTCCAATATTTTTCTTTTTTATATTCTTCATATTTTTTCTTATTATATATATCTTCATATTGTTGAGGAGTATATATTACGCTGCTACAGAAACCATAGTTTTGTTTTTTCAAATCTTTTTGTATTTTAACTTCTATACATTTTTCTCTGAGCTTATGAAATGTAAAAACTATTCTAGATCCTATTCCTAAAGTTCCTCTTATTTTTACTTCTCCTGAGTAGGGGTGTCTGCGGTTCGGTTTAGGACGGTTTGCGGTTCGGTTTGGACCCGCCCGCATCTATGCGGTTTGGGAAAAAATCAACCCGCAACCGCCCGCAATGCGGTTTGCGGTTTGTGCGGATAGGATTCGCGGTTGTGCGGGCGGTTGCGCGCGGTTTGCGGATTGAATTTTTTTTTCCAAAAAATTATTTTTAAACCTTTTTTTTCCCCCATTTTGTCAATCTTTATTTTGAACCTTTTTTCTCATATTTTCTAAAAGGCTCCAACATTAATAATTAATAAACTAAAACTTATAAAAAACACTTATAAAATAAAAAACACAACAAATTCAATTCGTAACCTAAACAAATCATTCAAAATCTATATTCTATCATTAACTTGCTGAGAGGGTAATTTATATTTAAATTGGGCCGAGCTGGGATTATGGGCCTTTTTATGGGCCGTATTAAGATGCTTAGAAGGTGGGCCGTAGACGAGTGGTAGTCCGGTCCGGTGTGAGAGATTGCCGCCGAAGTATTCTAGTTCTTTCATGTATTTGGGATAGTCCGGTCTCAATGTTTAGAACCGATGTATGATGAGCTCGGCTTAATTCTTCTATGGATAGCTCGGCCTTTGCACGTGAGGCCGAGGTAGGAGAAAGGTTAGGTAGAGCCGAGGTGATCGTTAGATCGGTCGCGCAGCCGTGGTGAGTAGTTCGGTCAACAAGAGTCTTTATCTCTACTTCGATTGAGAAATGTGTTATGAGTAATTCGGCCTTCAGTTATTAGTTCGGTCGCGGCATATGGAAACCGAGGTATGCTAAGTCCTCTTAAGGACTCGGTTCTGAAGATAGTTCAGCTCAACTCTCTTATGGATAGATCGGTCATAGCATGGGAAAGCCGAGGTAAGGGAAAAGCATGTAAGGGCCGAACTAACAGCTACTTCGGTCATCTTGGAGTCCGGCCATGGAAAACCATCTCACTTGGTTTAAGCAGTGAGGGGGGTGTTGGAGGATAAGCATTATCCTTCAGGAAAATGAATCCTAGGAGGACTCTACATGGAGGAGTAAGAGTCCTACTAGGATTGTGCCACTCGAAACCTATAAAAGCTCACCAATATCACCTTTGAAGAGGTAATGCAACTTTTGCTCCCTGAATACATTGAGCTTTTGCCTACTTGTCTTGCTTACTGACTTAGGCATCGGAGAGGTTTCCGGCACACACCCGCCGGCCAGCTCACGTTTGTGTTTTCAGGTGATAAAGCGACGACGTACAGAGGAACGCAGACTTGATCAACAGGATTATACGAGAAGGTGTATCTCTTTCCCGTACAATTGGCGCCGTCTGTGGGAACAACAGACAAGAACAACCTCTTGATCAAGCTTTTTTCTCTCAAAATTCAATGGCGAACAACGAAGAACTACCTCAATCCGCCATAGACGGACAAACTCCAGACGGGGGTGCAAGGCGCGAAGGCCTACCTTTGGTCCCTCCCATGGCGAACCTGGAACCACAAAGACAAAATTCCAGGAGGGATGCGAGGGGACGAAGGAGGAATAACAGCCCTCATCCCTCTCGTTCGCAAAGCCCAGAAAGACAAAGGCGCAGGGTTGATCCTCAGACTTTGGAGGATCGCGTCAAAGAACAAGACGAATTGATACGACGGATAGCGGCAGATATGGAATCTCTAAAGCGCCAGATGAAGGGAAAAGAAGTGGCGACAGGAGAGGGGCGCAAAGGCAAGACGCCTCCTCGTCACTCAGAAGGTCGTGGTAGGAACTCCACACCCTCGCAAGCAGAAAGTAAAACCCTCAGGTCAGGTGATACTCTATCCAGATCTTCCAGGACTTGTCACTCCAGGTCTGAGAGGACGAGATCTGTGAGATCTCACACGGAAGGAAGCACATATTGGCCTTCACATACGCACCAAACAAGGTCCAGACAGACAGAGTTGCCCAGATCGTCCGACCTACGAACCGTGCTAGAAGAGAAGGCACGATGCAGGGAAGACGCCAGGGCACGCGATCCACATAAAGTTTCTGCCTTGCAGCGGTTGGCCCCTCGGACGCATGGAAGCGTCGAGGTTGGAATGCCACAACCGCGCCCTGCCTACGAACCAACGGACAAGGCATTGGCGAGGCTGCAGACCTCACCGTTTGTCCCGGCAATTGAGAACGCGCCTCTACCATCAAGCTTTCTACAGCCTAAGTTCACTACATACGAGGGGAAGACGGACCCCTACTTGCACTTAAGCCACTTCCTCCAGGTCATGGCTGTATACCGGCGGAACGAGGCCTTAATGTGCATCCTATTCCCCTCAAGCCTTGGTGACCTAGGCTTGACTTGGTTTGAGAAACTCCCAGAGGGCAACATAGCCTCCTGGGCGCAATTGACAGAAGCGTTTGTCACAAGATTCAGAACAAACACTAAAACCCCAGTGGAGATCGACCAGTTACTCTCCATCGACATGGGCGAGAAAGAGACCCTGAGATCATACAACAGTCGCTACTGGGAGACATTCAACCAGATTAGGGACTGCCCAACCAATCTCGCCATTGCGCAGTATAAAAGAGGACTCCCAGTCGGGAACAGACTAAGGGATTCGATCACCATGACGCCACCTCTCACCATGGAAGCCCTGATGGAAAGAGTGCATCAGCACATTAGGGTGGAAGAGGATGGCGCACGTGCCAAAGCAAAGTCTGGCACGACCGCAGGACCAGAAAAGAAGGCCTCAGCAAATGTCAATGCGGTAGACCGGCCGAACAGAAACGGGCGTGGCAGACGAGACAACGGCGAAGACCAGGACAAAAAATGGTTGAGGGTCCGCACTGCCATAACCACGGTCTTCAAGAAACTGATCTACCGAATACTTAGCGAGATTCGAGACGAGCCTTTCGTCAAGTGGCCAGCCAAGCTAGGCGAGGCACAGAAGGACTATGACGACAGATCACGGTACACATTCCACAAAGAAAAGGGGCACCGCACTGAGAATTGCACGCCATTGAGGCAGCATCTGGAGGAGTTGGTGGCGGCAGGTCACTTAGACAAATACATTGAAGGCGGGGCGCAGCCAGCCCCCCAAGACCATAATAACCCCAATGGGATGCCAATCGACGCTCCACCTCAAGGCATTATCAATGTGATACATGGAGTCTTCGAACCTGAGCGTGTATGTGAGCTCAGAGGTTCGATCAAGAAGGCTGAGCACTTAAGGGAGGTACTGAGTGCCCAACCTGTCGCCAAGAAGGGGAGAACAGAGACCACAAATGTTATGTCTTTTTCGGATAAAGACTTGGACAGAATATATTGCCCTCACAATGATGCCCTGGTCGTCACTCTCCGAGTCAAGGATTTTGACGTCAAGCGGATTCTGATTGACCAGGGTAGTTCATGCGAAATCATGTACTATGAGACGTTCAAACAATTGAAACTGCAAGACAAAGACTTAGCACCTGCAGTGTCACCCCTGAATGGATTTAACTCAATGCCAGAATGGCCAGTTGGCAAGATCATTCTTCCAGTCAGAGCAGGGAATGTGACGAAGCAAGTAGAATTCTGGGTGTTGAAGGTCCCCTCCACTTACAACATCATCTTGGGCAGAACATGGCTGCATGCCGTGCGCTCGGTGGCTTCCTCCTACCACCAAGTGATGCGGTTCCCCAACGACACCAGAGTAATAGAGGAAGTCTATGGAGACCAAATCATGTCCAAGCAATGTTTTGTCACGGTGAATGGAAGCCGCGCTGTGAAAGGGTATGTTCATTCGGTGGAAGAACCTGAGAGTAATGAACTATTCGCAGACGTTGGCAAAGCAACAAGCCAGAAGGCGGTGGAGGACTTAGTGGAAGTCAGAATAGATGAAAAGAACCCGGATAAGTTCTTTTTGCTCGATTCGTCGTTGTCCAGCGCTGAGAGGTTAGAGGTCTTGGAATTTTTGACCTCTAACATCGAAGTGTTTGCCTGGACTCCATACAACATGCCAGGCATTGATCCCAACTTCATCTGTCACCAACTCAATGTCCACCCATCTGCCAGACCAATCATTCAGCGCACCCGTAGATTGGCACTCCACCATGCCGAAATAGTGGCAGAAGAGGTGGGAAACTTGTTGGAAGCAGGGGCAATCAGAGAGGTGCACTACCCCAGATGGATCTCCAACACAGTTGTAGTGCCAAAGAAGAATGGCAAGTGGCGTGTCTGCGTCGACTACAAAACAGTCAACAAGGCGTGCCCGAAGGACAGCTTTCCCCTACCACGGATAGATCAATTGGTGGACCTAACTGCGGGGCACAACCGACTTAGCTTTCTAGACGCATACAGAGGCTACCACCAAATCGCCATGCACGAGCCAGATCAGGAAGTGACATCCTTCACAACTCCAAGAGGACTCTACTGCTACAAGGTTATGCCCTTTGGCCTAAAGAACGCAGGGGCGACATTCCAGAGAATGGTCACCAAGATGTTTGAGCCATTGTTAGGCAGAACAATGGAGGCTTACATCGATGATATGGTGGTCAAGAGCAAAGATGAGCAGGACCACCTCAAGGACCTAAGTGAGATGTTTGAGATCCTGAAGAAGCATAAGTTACGCCTCAACGCGTCGAAGTGTGCATTCGGAGTAGGATCAGGCAAATTCTTAGGCTTCTTGGTGACCAACCGTGGTATAGAAGCAGACCCTTCTCAGATCAAGGCAATTCAGGATCTGGAGAGACCAAACTCAGTCAAAGAGGTACAGCATCTCACCGGCATGGCAGCCGCGCTCAATCGGTTCATTAGCCGATCGTCAGACAGGCTACGACCATTTTTTCAGGCCCTCAAGGCTAAGTTTGAGTGGGACGAAGAATGTGACCAAGCTCTGCAAAGCTTGAAGGAGTACATGTCTTCCCCACCACTCCTTGTAACACCAATCCCTGGAGAAGAACTCTTCTTATATCTGGCAGTCTCGCAGCACGCAATCAGCGCAGTGTTGGTCTGTGCAGAAGGAACCCAACATCTGCCCATCTACTATGTCAGCAAGACATTACTTGGCGCCGAAACAAGGTACTTGCCACTGGAGAAACTGGCATTGGCCTTGATGATGGCCTCAAGAAAGTTGTCGCACTACTTTCACACCCACACTATAGTTGTCCTCACAGCTTTTCCACTAAAGGCTTTGTTTGAAAGGGCGAACTTCTCTGGACGAATTCTGAAATGGGCAGTTGAGTTGGGACAATACGACATCAAGTTCCAACCCAGGACCGCAATAAAAGCTCAAGCATTGGCGGATTTTGTCGCAGAATTCACTCCTGGAAGCCATCATATCTGCCCAGTCGACCTAACTGAAACAACCGAACTAGGGATGGAAGTTGACGTCGGAATAACGCAACCCCTGGTATTGGTTACTCAGTCAAGTCCCAAGGCAGATCGGAGTAATACAAACAAGGAAGAGGTAAACCATGCTATACCAAGTCCAGACTCGCCAACAAAGAAAGACTTGGTGCGATCAGATAGCAAGGGGCAGACAGCAAGCATGGACCTTGAAAAAGACATCAGCAACGTGGAAGATCCCAAGACATCAACCGATCCCTCCATTTGCTGGAAGTTGTTCATTGGAGAGATGTGGAAGCTCTTCGTGGATGGAGCATCCAACCGGCACGGAGCAGGACTAGGCATAGTCCTCATCTCTTCAGACGGCCTAGCAGTGGAGCAGGCAATCAACCTTGGCTTCCCAGCATCAAACAACGAAGCGGAGTATGAAGCGCTTCTTGCAGGTCTCAAATCAGCATTCTACATGAAGGCCACCGAGCTAATGGTTTACAGCGACTCACAGCTGGTGGTAAACCAAATATCTGGCGACTATGAGGCAAAAGATGACAGAATGGCTAGGTACCAAGAGCTAATCAGAACAGAGATCAAGAAGTTTGAAGTGGTGAGGATAGAACAGATCGGCAGGGAGGAGAATAGCAGAGCAGACGAACTAGCGGGTTTCGCCTCAATGGCAGATACCTCCATCCCACATCCTCTATTGATCGACTATCTACCTAGACCAAGTATTGAAGATCCAGAAGCAGAAGAGGGATGTTGTGCAGAGTTAGGCCCTTCTTGGATGGATCCCATCATATTGTTCCTGAAAGACGGCACCTTACCGGAAGAAAAGAAAGAAGCCAACAGAATAAGAGCAAAGTCGCAGCAATTTTGGCTCTCTCCATCCTTGGCATTGTACAAGAAGTCGTTCTCAGGACCTTACTTAAAGTGTGTTCACCCCAACAAAGTGGAAGCATTCCTGTTCGAAATACATGAGGGTGTATGCGGCAGCCATCAAGGAGGAAGATCATTGGCATACCGAGCTATTTCACAAGGATACTGGTGGCCGTACATGCAAGCGGATTCAGAAAAGTATGTTAAAAAATGTGAAAAGTGTTAGAAGTTTGCGCACCAAATACACCAACCTGCCAGAGAACTACTACCGTTGACTAGCCCATGGCCTTTCGCAATGTGGGGCTTAGACATAGTTGGGCCACTTCCAACAGCACCAGGCAACAGGAAGTTCTTTCTTACGGCAACCGACTACTTCACAAAGTGGGTGGAAGCAGAAGCCTTGGCATCAATCAAGGAAAAAGATGTGAAGAAATTTGTTTGGCAAAACATCATCACTCGCTTTGGCATACCAAAAGCACTGATCTCAGACAACGGCACTCAGTTCGACGACAGAATTTTCAGAAGCTTTTGTGAGGAGTACAAGATAGAGTTTCTACAATTCTACACCGGCATATCCCCAAGCAAATGGACAGGCAGAAGCTTCAAACAAAGTAGTCTTGGATGGACTAAAGAAAAGACTAGAGAAAGCTAAAGGCAAGTGGGCAGAAGAACTCCCTCATGTTTTATGGCTTACCACACCACGCCTCGACGATCGACAAGAGAAACACCATTCTCCTTAGCTTATGGCATGGAAGCAGTCATCCCATTAGAAGTTGGCCTCCCCACAATTCGAAGTGAAAACTTTGATCCAGACTTAAATGGCGAGGCCATAGCATTAGAGCTTGACCTTGTGGAAGAAAGAAGAGACATGGCATTGGTTCACATCGCCTCTTACCAACAAGAGTTATCTAGAAAGTATAACAAAACAGTGCATCCAAGACAGTTCAAGATCGGCGATTGGGTACTTCACAAAGTGATGGGAAACACCTTGGTTCTAGGAGATGGCAAGTTGGGGCCGAATTGGGAAGGGACCTTACAAAGTGGTCGGAATTAGCAGGCAAAGGGGGCATACCACTTGGAAGATGAGGACGGCAAAGCAATTCCTAGGCCATGGAACACTGCCAATCTTAAGTTATTTTATTTTTAGCTTTTTTATTTTTTATGTGTAATTTTTTACTTTCTCAATAAAAACAAGTCGATTCTTTTTTCACATAATTGTTTTCAGTAGAAGGTAGCTTTAGCAAAGTAGGACCATTGTAAACATAGTTGGCCGGAATAACCAACTATGAACCCTTCCTAAGCCCAGGATAAGGATCCAGGCTGCAGGACGTTTTGGTCGGAATAACCAAACACTTTATTCTAAGTTGGCTGGAAAAACCAACTTAGAGGTTGGCTGGATTAAACCAACACTTTGTACTCTTCAGCCAAAGTATGGGTATAGGCTGAAGAGTGGTTGGCTGGATTAAACCAACACTTTATACTCCTTCAGCCGAAGTATGGGTATAGGCTGAAGAGTGGTTGGCTGGATTAAACCAACACTTTGTGCTCTTCAGCCGAAGTAATGGGTATAGGCTGAAGAGTGGTTGGCTGGATTAAACCAACTTTGGGTACTCTTCAGCCGAAGTATGGGTATAGGCTGAAGAGTGGTTGGCTGGATTAAACCAACTCTCTGTACTCTTCAGCCGAAGTATGGGTATGACTGAAGAGTGGTTGGCTGGATTAAACCAACTCTTTGTACTCTTCAGCCGAAGTAAGTTTACGGCTGAAGAGTGATTGGCTGGATTAAACCAACTCTTTGTACTCTTCAGCCGAAGTTAGTTTACGGCTAAAGAGTGGTTGGCTAGATTAAACCAACTCTCTGTACTCTTCAGCCGAAGTATGGGTATGACTGAAGAGTGGTTGGCTGGATTAAACCAACTCTTTGTACTCTTCAGCCGAAGTTAGTTTAAGGCTGAAGAGTGGTTGGATGAATTAAACCAACTCTCTATACTCTTCAGCCGAAGTATGGGTATGACTGAAGAGTGGTTGGCTGCATTAAACAAACTCTTTGTACTCTTCAGCCGAAGTAGCTATATCGGCTGAAGAGTGGTTGGCTAGTAAGTTAGATAGCTAAAACCGAGATCACAGTTGAGCAAATGAGTTCATGGAAAAATTCATTACAAGTGCAAGCATACATACTCAAAATCGAAACAAGAATTGAAAAAGATTTTTTCATTGAAGTGCAAAGCAAGTACAATTGAGGGGCCGCAGCCCGGTTACAAAAGTTCAAATACAAAAGAAAAGAAAGAAAACAAAATCAACGGAAGAGTTCATCAAGCTCGGCATCGAATTCTGCATCATCATTTGTCCGGAGTCCGGTGTCAGCTGGGAGCACGGTTTGATCTGGGAGCTCGGTTTCGGCTTGAACCTTGGTCCCTGTTGGCTGTGTGTTGTCAGCTAGCAGCTCGTCAGTTAGGTCCTCAATGACCGGTTCCGACCGAACTGTCTGATTGTTTGGCTGTTCACTGACGGGCGGGGTGAGAGTTGGCTCATCTTCTTCAGAATCATCATCATCATCATCATCATCTTCATCTCCAGACCCCCTCAAGAAACTGCTTTTGGAGATCGGCAGCATATTGCGAAAGTGAGGCCGGAATAAAATACGTTGGAGCATTGTAGACATCAGTGTCAGGAGTACAACCGAGCCGCTCCACCGCACTCCTCCAGCCACATTTGAAGAATAAGTCCTTTGCTGCGTTACACTGGAGGGTGTAGGCTTCTTCGGCCTTCTTAAAACCACTTTTTTCGGCCTTCTTCATTTCGGCCTTCAGCTCGTTTATTTCGGCGTCTTTTTTCTTCTCAATCTTTGCCAGCAAGCGCAGATATTTGTCTTTGGCCTCGAGGGCAACCTTCTGCTTTTCGGCTTCGACCGAATTGGCAAGCTCAGTCAGCCGACCGTTCTCGGATTGGAGTTCGGCGAGCTGCTTTCTTGCATCCTCCAGTTCGGCCGTTTTTGACTCGGCCTCAGCCATGGCCTCCCTTGTACTTCTCCTAAGCTCCATGACCCTCATGTGAGTAACTTGGTTTTTTCTGGATAGCCTGCAAAGGAGAAGTAACTTTAGCCGGACTGAAAGTTGGAAAAAATTACATAGAAAGAAAGCTGTTTACCAGGATCATGGACTTAGTGGAAGACCGGATTGACTTCAGCTCGGTATTGAGTTGTTTATAATGATGCTCCATGTCCTTGGAAAGGCACACACTTCTGGCCAGGTTGAAAGCCATCAAGTGGTCCTTCTCAGCAACCACCGAATCTGCAGTAGTGATATCTCGGTTGTCGAAGGAGAGGACAGGAGCCCATTTGGTGGAAATGGCAGTCCGGTCGGATTGCTTCGGTTGGAGGCTTGGTTGAGGGCTTGGCGGAGGGCTTTGTGGCAGAATGGTCTCATCCTCGTCAGCAAGACGTGGCTCGGTTTGCTAGTCCGAGCACGCTTGTTTCGGCGAGAGGAGGATGGCTGTTGGGATGGAAGGGGCCACCACGGTTTCAGTGGTTTGGCCGGTTGGTCGCACGTCGGCTGGAGTTGTTGCGGTTAGAAGGGCCTTTAGCCTATTCTTCTTTGCCATTTCTTGTTCGGCAGTAAGGGGGCACAAGATTGATCTGGGGCAAGGATGGGTCCGGTTCTGGTGCCTCTTTAAGAAGAAAGTCGGTCACCTTCGCTTTTCGGCGACCGCTGTATCGGTAGGTCGGCTCGAAATTTAGAAGTTTTGCCCAACTTCTCTCCTTGACTCGTAGTGCGGCGCGTAGAAAACCGAGGTTGGGGTAGCCGTAGTTTGATAGGAGATGGGCTTTATCTGCAAAAAAGAGCCAAACTGTTAGTTCGGTTCAGAAGAGAAAGCCGAAGTAAAGAAAAGTGAAAGACACGACCGAAGTATGTATACCAGGTTCCCCTTTTTTCCAATTTATTCTTCAACCAGGAATCTGGGCTTGGAGGTCCTCAAAATTCCCAGAGACCCAGAAGAAGTCGTCGTCGTTCAAGTCTTTGTTCGGTGTATGTTTTATTATTTTCTCTCGGCCACGGCGTATTCTCAAATAATAGCACCAACCTTCGTTTTTGGATCCTAAGGAGTATTGGTGGAATATCTCGGCTAAGCCCAGGTTGAGACCGGTTTGGTGGTTCAGTGTGCTATTCCCATTATTATGCGGTATGTATTGGTGGATAGCTGGGTTGGGCATAGTCTGGTTTGTCTGAGGAATTCGCATATTAAAGGCTGGACTGGGAATCTAAGTCCAGTTTCTATTATTGATTGAAGTGTAAAAGGGACAAAGCCTTCATTGTCCCATGGGTCGACGTCTTGTTCGGCCAGGGTAAGGTTTACATCGGCTGGAATGTTGTATTCTTTTCTGAATTCGGCAAGGCCTCCTGGGGTTTCTACTAGGAACCTATATTTCCCCATTTATTGTATAAGTTAAGAATAAATTATCTCGGTCAAAAAAGTGTGCTCAGTAGCTCAGCTGAGTGCAGGGAAATGCCTGGCAACCTAGTCTGCAAAGTGGAAAAACAAGGTGTGAAGCACAGATCGTTGACCGTGGCTACAAAAAACAAAGCAGAGAAGACAAGTCCTACTTCGGCTACGCAATGTACTACGGGATCTACCTCGGTCGCCAGTAAGGTGCTTGTTATCTCGGTTCTGCCTATGGTTTTTGTTACTTCGGTTAAGCATCAAGGGGCAGCTTTCTGAGTTCGGTTTAGGAACTGAGAAAGCTGGCTTAGCCCCGGCTTAGCTCGGTCGAGGGCTGTCACGACCCAAACCCGGCCCTATGGGTTATGGCACCGTAACTGGCCAGTAATCCGTGATTACCAAAGGCCTGCTTAACAATCATACAATATAACAGAGTTCAGGGCCTGGCGGAAGCCAAAACAATAAATGAATAGTGTCCAATGAGCTGTGACAATCTGTATGCCAAAAAGTTTTTCATTCACATGTACATAGAACAGTACAGTACAATACGGCATACATGATATACATATACATAACAGTCGGTGAAAACAGGGACTTAACCCCTAGGACAGTACAGTAAACAGTAGCAGTCTATACAATGGTCCCACAACAGTACAAAACAGTGAGATAGTCAGGGGAAATACAAAAGACCCCAAAGCCATAGCATGGCAACACGGAACCTCGCAGTGAGGCATACAGGCTGGCTTGACAAAACTGGGGACCAATCCCACGCTCCTAGCTCCGATCTGGCTGCTGAGAACCTACATATATATATAAACAGTGAGCTAAAGCCCAGTGAATAACATAATGTGTAAAGAGGTTATGAATGAATGTCCTTACAGTAATGAAATCAATTCATTTAGCAGTATTTCAATCTTTCAATATTTCAATCAATCAGTATTTCGATCAATCAGCATTTCAATCAATCAGTCATATGTGGTACATCCATTAGCCTATAAACAATAGGTCCAAAAGGACCGGGCCTTAACAGACCCAACAATAGTGATGGCCATCAATCAATAACAATATGGTTCCACGAGGAAACCGACAGAGCTCTGTATCAATCAATAACAATGGGTGCTAAGGATGCCACAATACAGTTCGAAATACAGGACATACATTCATTCAATAAACAATATCAGTTCAATAAACATTTCAGTTCAGTATTCAAAAGATAACCATTTTGAACATATCTTTACACAGTCTGTTACTCACAGAGATTGGGCTATTAGCAGCTAGAGCGTGTCCCCGAGAGCCAACCCTAAACAATTAACAGAATAGAACACACACTAAGTTTACAGTTGGAAAGGATGTTAATTAAATCCCTAAATTTCCTCGGTGTGGTTCTATGTCTAAATCCTCATTAAGATGTCTTAAACTAGGCCTAAGAATGCCTAGGATGGGATGAGGATGCAAAAATACACTTGGAAGGCATTTTTCAAAAGTTGCTGAAAATAAGAGCTTCGCTCGAGCGAGCCTTCCTTCGCTCGAGCGAGCTTCCAAAATCAAAGGCTTCGCTCGAGCGAGAAATCCTTCGCTCGAGCGATCTGCATGAACAGTGAAAGTACTGGTTGCTGGAATTTTACGCGCGATGGTCGCTCGAGCGAGATTGAAAAATCAAAGGGCTCGCTCGAGCGAGGAATCCTTCGCTCAAGCGAGGAAGCCAAATCTGGAATTTCCAGATTTGTCTCCCAAGTTCGAACCAAGTATTCAACTATCCAAAACTCAACCTCTTGGGCCCAAATTCTGGGGAATACATCCCAACTCAATATATAACAAGTTTCAAAAGCCAATTTGAGAATTTAAGCCCCAAAGGTGAGTCAATTAAATTCCAATTCAAACCCAATTTCAAGAATAATTTCCAAAACATGCAATGCATGAGTTCCAAACCAATTTCAATCTTCAATCTTGCTCTAATGAGCTCCAATCTTTGAAAACAACTTAAAAACATGGACTATAATATAAACATGAGCATGCATGTATAATTTTCCAAGAATTCAACTTCAAAATGCAACAATATGGCCATGCATGTAACAATCAAACTTCAATTCAACATTTATGAGCAAATTCATGATTTACTTCTCTATAACCATGATGCATGCAAGATGGAACTTAAAGATGGCAAGAAGTTGATAATTTCACTCACCTAAGTCTTGTAATCAAGATGAACAAGCTCAATTATGCCAAGTCTCAAGCAATTTTAACAAGTTCTTTAACAAGTTCAACAATGAACCCAATTTTCTTCACTCTCCCTCTCTCTAACACTTTGGTCGGTTGAAACAAGAATAAAGGGGCTGATGAAGATGTTCATCTAAGTGTATAAGGCACAATAATAATATTAAACAAAATGTCCACTATGGATGGCAATTCGGTAAATACGCCTAAGTTCGTAATTAACTCGTTTAATCTAATTTAATCATTCCTAATAAATTTTCAGATAAATGTACCATTAAATCACATAAATTATGCTGATCACAAAACATCAAACGGTTTCTCAATCGGCCGCCGATAAGGCCTTCAATTAGCAATTTAAACATATAAACTCAAACAGATAATCACATAAATCAACAGATACAATATGCAATTCAGTAGATAACCTATTCAATTTCAGTTTCGATTTCAATCGGTCTATCCAGTACTTCAATCAATTCGATTATCAATCATTATCCATTCCAATTAGCAGCAATCAGTATATAATTCAGCGGTTATTCGGTAATCAGTACGAGGGTCGTTACAAGGGCCAAAATTTTCTAGTTCGGTGCGTTTTTATTTCGGCTAATGTGAATCAGTTGGTGGCCTATTGAAACTACTGTGATGTGCACAAGTGCCAGTCCGGTTCCAGTTTTCCTATATCATTATATAGCAAAAACAGTTTCCTAGTTCGGTTGGACGTGTTTTTTAGATCAAATAAGTGTTCTACTAGCTGTGTCTTGATGTTCAAGACGTTCTTATGAAGTTTTTCCAGAAACAACATGAAGTTAAGCATGAAAAGTGTTTTTGAAAAATGCATGAACAATTTGCTATGGATTGGACAAAAGCAGAAAAGAGAAAAATAGAAGTGGATTCATGATGCTTACCTGGTAGGAAGAAAGAAGGACAGGAGTTGAGAGCAGCAACAGTAATGGAGGACGAGTAGCTTCTTCAGAGTGCAAAATGAAGAAACAGCAAGAACTCAGGAGAGGAAGATTGAAGAATAGGATTGTTTTGTGTAAGGATAGATCGTAAAAATGAAGGATTGTTTTGTGTAGAAAGCGAAGTGGCGGGAACTGTTCAAATTTTTCGGAGTACGAGGGCGGCGTTACAGCTGGGGATAACCAATGAAAGCCTGCCACGTGTCATTGGAAGGACAATCGATTCAGTTTCTGCAAACTGAAGAGACGTTTTGACCGGACGTGCACAGTACGGCTCAAGTTTTAGCTCGGCTGGATAAGCTAAATGGTTTTTAGCTCGGCTGGATAAGTTAAATGGGTTTTAGCTCGGCTGGAGTGATTGAAACTGTAGCTCGGCCAATAGACGGGTAATCCCTATCATGCTTTACAGATGGAATTAAGGGGCAATTGAGAGGGTAATTTATATTTAAATTGGGCCGAGCTGGGATTATGGGCCTTTTTATGGGCCGTATTAAGATGCTTAGAAGGTGGGCCGTAGACGAGTGGTAGTCCGGTCCGGTGTGAGAGATTGCCGCCGAAGTATTCTAGTTCTTTCATGTATTTGGGATAGTCCGGTCTCAATGTTTAGAACCGATGTATGATGAGCTCGGCTTAATTCTTCTATGGATAGCTCGGCCTTTGCACGTGAGGGCGAGGTAGGAGAAAGGTTAGGTAGAGCCGAGGTGATCGTTAGATCGGTCGCGCAGCCGTGGTGAGTAGTTCGGTCAACAAGAGTCTTTATCTCTACTTCGGTTGAGAAATGTGTTATGAGTAATTCGGCCTTCAGTTATTAGTTTGGTCACGGTATATGGAAACCGAGGTATGCTAAGTCCTCTTAAGGACTCGGTTCTGAAGATAGTTCAGCTCAACTCTCTTATGGATAGCTCGGTCATAGCATGGGAAAGCCGAGGTAAGGGAAAAGCATGTAAGGGCCGAACTAACAGCTACTTCGGTCATCTTGGAGTCCGGCCATGGAAAACCATCTCACTTGGTTTAAGCAGTGAGAGGGGTGTTGGAGGATAAGCATTATCCTTCAGGAGAATGAATCCTAGGAGGACTCTACATGGAGGAGTAAGAGTCCTACTAGGATTGTGCCACTCGAAACCTATAAAAGCTCACCAATATCACCTTTGAAGAGGTAATGCAACTTTTGCTCCCTGAATACATTGAGCTTTTGCCTACTTGTCTTGCTTACTGACTTAGGCATCGGACAGGTTTCCGGCACACACCCGCTGGCTAGCTCACGTTTGTGTTTTCAGGTGATAAAGCGACGGCGTACAGAGGAACGCAGACTTGATCAACAGGATTATACGAGAAGGTGTATCTCTTTCCCGTACACTTGCATTCATCCTATCCTACATTCATCATTCATCATTTCTCATTTCTAACCTCCAAAAAAAAAAAAAAGAAGAGTAATTCTTCATTAACTTACATTCATTCAAAATGCAAAAAAAAAAAAAAAAAATTCATTAAGTTACATTCATCTAAAACCAAAACGCAATTAAAAAAAAAAAATTTGTTGTCAAACTTAAACTTCATTCAATACAAACCCATGAAATAAAATTAAAACACTTCTAAGATATCAAACTTCATCTTCATGAATCACATCCAATTCAACTTTCGCAAATTCCAATTCTAATTCCATGCATTTGGTTGATGAACCCTACACAAACAAATTGAAAAAATATAAATTTTAATCTTCAATTATAGATAGTAAGAAATGAAAAAATAAACAAATGTCTATATATTGCATCTCAATATAGTAAGAAAATGTGTTGATATGAAAAAATTACCAATGAGCAAATGGATATTAGACATCAATTATAGCATCAACATTATAGGTTGAAGTTGAAGATGAGCTTGACTCCAAAGTACCTAATTAGAAGTCAAGAAGAGAAGATTAATAAAACTTACATTAGAAAATGAATAATAATACAAATTAAAATAAAGATAAATAAATTTTCATTTACCCGAGTCATATTGCTCAAATTCTTCCACATCATCCATCGCCTTTCGAAGAGAAATTGGAAGGTTGGTTCGAAGCCAATTTTGAGTACATACAAGAGCTTCAACCATAGAAGGCGAGAGTGAACTACGAAATGGGTCAAGAATACACCCTCCCGTACTAAAAGCCGACTCCGATGCAACGGTAGAAATAGGCATGGCCAACACATCCCTAGCAAGTTGTGATAACACCCTATATTTGGTTGCATTCAACTTCCAATAATCCAAAATCTCAAATGTTTGATTCTTTGCAAAATGTTCAACCTCGGATAAATATTGTTCCAATTCCGACTTAGATCCACTAGTGCATCGCCCCTCCAAATAGGAATTAAATTGGGAGTCAACTAAAGAATAGGGATCATCATCATCATCATCTTCCACCATATTCACAACTTCACTCACACTTGGAAGTTTCTCATTTGAAGGATAAAGTGTGACATAATGGCTATACAAACGACTCAAGCAACTCTTAACCTTGTCTACCATCTCTTCCACCTTCCTATTGTCTCCAAGAAATAAATTGGAAAAACAAAACTCCAAGTATGTCATTTTTTTGGTAGGATCAAGAACCACCGCAACATACAACAACAAATTGATTTTGCTTCCATCCCCCCAATACTTGCTAAACTTTAGCTTCATAGTCTTTGCCATTGTGCTCAAAGTATCATCCTCCTCCAAAATTAATTGGTTAATTTTGCTTTCAATAACAAACATCTCTTTGTAAAAAGCATTGGAAGTAACAAAGAGAGACCCCGAAAATCTCTTGGTTGCAACATAAAATAATTTTAGAAACCTCAAAAAAATTCTACACTTTTTCCAATCCAACTCATTCGGACTTCTTCTTATGCCCCCATCAACATCCTTAAAATAAGGTTCAAAGTTGGAATCCACTAACTTCAATCGGTTAAAAGCCTTCTCATACTTTTCGGCGGCCTCTAACATCAAATAGGTAGAGTTCCACCTAGTTGGTACATCTAGGCATACAAGAGCTTTTGAATCAAGTTTGAGTGTGGCCGCACACTTCTTAAAAACATCATGCCTATGAGGAGAAGACCTCACATAACTCACCGCAAGTCTAATGTTGGCAATAGAATCATCCATTTCTTTCAACCCATCACTCACAACGAGATTAAAAATATGTGCACAACAACGCATATGAATAAACTCATGTTGCAAAATAGTCCCCTTCCAATCTTTGGTTATCGTTTTCAAATATTGAATGGTAAGATTATTTGAACTAGCATTATCAACTGTTAAGGTGAATATGCTATCAATGTTCCACTCAATTAAACACGACTCAATTTTTCGACACAATGTTTCTCCTTTGTGATCCTCAACTTGTTGAAAATTTATGATTCTTTTTTGAAGTTTCCAGTTATCATCAATGAAATGAGCAGTCAAAAACATGTAACACAAATTCTGAATAGATGTCCAAGTGTCCGTAGTAAAGCAAATTCTACGACCCTTCATGGCCTTCTTTAACTTATCCCTTTCATTCTTGAATATATTGAGCACTTCTCTAGATATGGTTTGATGAGAGGGAATTGGTGTGAATTTGGGTTGCATGACATTACAAAATCTTCTAAACCCAACACTCTCCACAAATCTAAATGGCAACTCATCAATGACCACCATCTCCGCAAGAGCCCTTTTACAAGTATCAAAATTAAAAATTGTTGCTACAACCTCAACACCCTCTTCATTTTGCTTCGGTTTAAGATTTAGTGTTTGTTGACCATCTGTATCCCTATTTAGATATTCTTTACAATTTGGTGTATGACTCCTCAAATTACTAGTCCCATGAGTTCTAGAGTCAGCCATATACTCTTTCTTACAATATTTACATACGGCTCTACGCTTCCCATCGGTCCCTACAACCTTGTCAAAATGATCCCAAACTGTGGATGGTGCTCTCCCCCCTCCACTCTCACTCTTTCTCTTTGGGGGTTTAGGAGGCTTAGGTTCAAGTTCAGGTTCGGGTTTGACTAAGAGAGGATTCATTTGAGAATTAGAGGATTCCGGAGGTACAAGATTGATTGCGGAAGATTGAATACCATCCTCCATTTAAACTGGATTACAAAAATACAATCACAGAATCAATTTTACAGACATTAAATAAACAAATAGAACAAACAGATTCTATAATCAATTATGACAATTATAGTACATTGTTATGACAATTATAGTTTACCCAGATTCTATAATCATATGCCAACTTATGGAACTTTTTTCATTGTCAACTTGCTAATATAATACTATATTGTTTTGCAATACAATATGGTAAAAACATAAATAAATAAATAAATAAAATTGATTTGTAATTTAGAACAAGGTTTTCATATTTTGTTCTAAATACTATAAAAATGTAATTCACTATAATTGAACCAAAGCTCTTTATCATCAAGTTGACCTTCATTATTCCTTACTGCTGGGAAGAGGACCAAGAGACTTCCAAATGTTTTAAAACATAAGTTATAGTCTATTGAGATTGTGAGTAAGAGGAAGGCTTAATGATAACGGAATGCAATTCATGATTTTTATTTTTTTAGTCATTGGTTAATTGTTAAGCCTCTCCTTAAATGAGATTTGGTGGCCAAAGGATTACTCACTTATGCTATGACCCTTTAGTTAATGCAATTCATTATTTATGATAAAAGTAAAAGTTTACACACCTATTTTTTCCATATTTACTGTCAGTTGGTTATAAATTTGGGTAGTTATATGGAAGAGTGATAGAACAAATTCTGTATACATACAAACTTTTTTGGGGAGTAGTATGCATATGGTGTTACCTGTGTAAACCATCTCCAATCATTTACCAAAATTTTTATCTAATTTGATTCCAAATTTGAGTACAAAGCTTGATTTCATCAAACTAAAACCACAATCAACATGTAATAAAGAGTAATAGGGGCAAAATAATCCTAGAGATAAGTTCAAGAGGTATTGCAAAAAATCAGATCCTATCAGATCTGTTTTGGTCCACAAAAAATCAGATCCCACAACAAAAATCAAAAATCAGAGATGAAAAAAATCAGATCTGTTCATCCACAAAAAATCAACAATCGGGAGAGAGAGAGAGAGAGAGACAGAGATTGAGAGAGAGAGCTCACCTGTGAAGCAGATCGGTTGTGCGATGATGATCGGTGCGATGAGATGAGAAAGAGAGTGATCGGCTGTGCGATGAAAAAAATCGGCTGTGCGATGATGAAAAAAATCAGAGATCACCTGCGAGATCACCTGTGAAGTAGATCGGAGATGACAAAAATTAGTTCTGTTGTTCATCCACAAAAAATCAACGATCGGGAGAGAGAGAGAGAGACAGAGATTGAGAGACAGAGTTCACCTGTGAATGAAGTAGATCGGCTGTGCTGTGCGATGATGATCGGTGCGATGAGATGAGAGTGATCGGTGTGTGCAGAAACGAGAAGAGAGTGAGAAAGAGAGACAGTGAGATGAGACTGAGAGAGAGTGAGGGAGGAGAGGAGCCGATTAGATTATTTTAGGGTTTCTTTTTCTTTTGTTTTGTTTGTTATAGTATAGGTGAGTGAGAGAAGAGATGGACGGTTTAGATTTAAAAGAGGAAAAAAAAAATTTATTTAATGCGAGCGGGTGCGGTTCAAACCCGCAACCCGAAATTTATATAAAATCCAAACCGCACCCTACCCTAATGTGTTTGCGAAACCGCCCACATGCGTGCGGTTCGGTTCGGGTAGGGCGGTTTGGGCGGGTCGGATGACCCTATGCCCAGCCCTACTCCTGAGGCTATTTTTGTTGGTAAGTTTGCATAATAAATTGACCATTTATTTTATATTTCTCTTCCTAGCTCTCCAGGTAATTTTCTAAAATATTTATTTCCTATTTCTTCATCAAAACTTTTTCCAGTTCTGGTTGCTATGGCTAAATATTCTTTGCTAAAGGGTACAACATATTTTCAACTTCTTAATGTTATCTGATCTAACTCAGTTAATGCTATGCTTTGAGTATAATCAATTCTTCTAGAAGGGTCATATCCTATAAGTATTTCTTTTATAAAGCTAGTAAAATTCCATGGATTATCTCCTAATCCTTTAAGCTGTCTAAATGTCTCCTCATATTTTCCTTTAAAGGTTAAATATATATTAAAAGCTGAATATCCTAAAAGTATTTCCATATATTCCCACATATCTGTTGATTCAAAGAGATTACTCATCCATGCTTTTATCGCATCTTTTTCCCATTTTTCTACTACTTCTTGCCATATCTGAGGGTCAAATCTAGCTAAATCTAAAAAGGTTCCTTGGTTATTTGCTGGCTGTAATTGTATACTCATGTCTGGTTGTCTATGCTTTCCATGAAATCTATAACTTTTATTTGGGTCTGCCTTACTACACCCTGTATTAGCTAATGGTCTTCTTCCTCCTACTGCATAATGCATTGGTTCTACTAGATCTTCTACCGTTTGTTGTGGGTTACTAGTTCCTGTACTTTCTGTGTTCATATAAAAAGTATCTTCTAAGTTGGATTGTTCTGGTATTCTAAATATTTTACTAGGATGTATTTTATCTTCTATGATATCATCTACATATTCAGTATGAAATTCTTGGTCAAAAAATGACACTGCTTCATCATGGGTATCTCCTCTAGTTATGTATTCATAGTATCTAGTATCTAATATTTTATTCATATCGCTTAGGGTGAAATTTTTCAAATCTATCTCATCAATATTTTGTGATATTGTTTTTTCTTCTGTCATTACATAAAGCTGATTTATGTCACTATGATTATCTTGATTTTCTTCCCTATCTATACTACTAAATTCATCATTTTCAGATTTTTCTGGTACTACATACGTATATTGAGTAAATCTTACTGCATAGCTTCCGTCTGCTTTTTGATATAATAAGTTATCTTGAGGGGCTAACCTTTTTTGTCCTAGAAAATCTCCTAAATTCCAATCTAGTGCTGCATTATCTTCAGAATTATATTTTTTAGCTGGTAGTGCCTTTATTCCTTTTGCGCCTAATATTTTAACCATTTGATCATTTGTAAGTCTATAATGAGTATTACTTTCTGAGACTGCTAAGCCTAAAAATCCTATGCAAACTAATAAATTTTTTTCTCATTTTTTCATTTTGTGTCCTCTACTTTTTATCCCTATTTTTATCTTTTTATGAAAGGTCGAGGTTGGTAGTAGGAAATCTTGTGTAAAATAAACTATTCCTCCTTTTGAATTCATATCTAATTCATAGCTGCCTAAAATACTTTGTCCTACATCATTAAACCTATCATCATAAAGACATACAAAAACTTTAGTTCCTAAATTTTCTCTAGTTAAAGCCTTAACTCCTACTACAATTAATCCTAAGTGAGTCATTTTGAGGTGTTCATTTATAGTATATTTATAACTTTCTCTATCTATTAAATTTAGCTCTATTTTTTCATCTTAATGAGTTATACTAATCATTTGTTCACCATAGTGTTTAAATAGATATTTGTTTTTATGAATCTTTCCTAGCTTATATACATATTTAGCTGGAATTAGTTTTTCCTTTTTTAAATTTTCTATTTGTTGTTCTACATCTATAAATTCTTGCATTTTAACATCTCCATCCTCATTATGCTTTTTACTACTACTTCCTTTTACTAGCTGTTTAAATATCTTTATTTTTTGTAAGTTCTACAAACAAGTTTCTTTAGTAATTTAAGTTTTTCGAAATATCTAGCTATATCTTCTTCGTTTATTTGAGATTGGGGTTTGTTTGTTGGTCCTTCTACTCCTTTTCCTTTTTAAAGTATTATTTTTTCTAAAGAAGCTAAATGATTTTCTAAACTATGTAGTTGTTATGATAATTCTTCAAATTTTTCACACAATCTGATTAGAAATAAAATTTCTATATTATTTTGTCTTACTGATATTTTACCAGACTGATTTATTCCCTGTTGTAACACGCCCGCGGGGGACACCGCGCTACAGTTCGGACTCGATTTGTGTCACGGTTCTTAATCTGAACCAAAGAGTCCAAATCCGGCAAATCGTTTTGAGAAAACAGATTTTTGAAAAGAAGTGCCAAACATGGACTGCTTTGCCAGATATAGAGTCGCCACCTAAATATTTTTTTTTAATGGGGAAATTTAGGAAACCCTGACTCGGTGCCAAAGGCCACGTGTCCGTCATCACCAAAGTTGCCTCGGCTCGGGAACTTGGGTACGATTGGGGAAGGTCAGCTATGAGCACCCCCTCTCGCCCGGTCCGAAGACCGGCCTCTACTAACCATGATATCCATTTTTGAAAACGTTATGTGTTCTTATTCCAGTTAATTAGCCTAGAATTACTATGTGATGCGCCCAGCATACAAGTATAGACTAGATCGCCTAATGTGGAAACAAGCATTGCATATCCGTTTGTTTTAGAAAACGCTTTGGGATTTGCTACTCGCAAGTAGGCTAAAACACGGATTTCGATGAGTTGTTCCAACTCAAACAATTCAGCCTTCACCCACAGGCATTCAGGCAGTTTATAACACATAAGCAGCTAGCTCATGGTAATCATGCTGTTATGTTAACATTCACACGCATGCGAGATGCTAAAGCATAAATGCTTACCGAGTACTCCAAGCCAAAACAGAAACTAGTTAGTAATCATATGCATGATCCTAGTCCATGTTAGGTGCCTAATGCATCGCATGCAAAATGTCATTCGAATAGGCTCGGCTAATCTAAGGATGACATGTCAAATGTACAAACAACATGTATTCGAGTTAGATTTGAAATACTTATGCAATTAGCATGATGCGCCGAGCCCGGTGCATGCAAGACTGATGAATGATGCACGCATGCATAGCATAAGGTATGTTAAATTAAATATGCCCTAATACTAACCATCAAAGCAGGTAAGTAAAAAGGAGAAAGAAGTGGGGGTTGGAAGACATACACACACTCACCCACACTTATTACAGATTCCCCCTCGCTCGGAGGGACCAAAAGAATATACAGATAATTAACCTACAAGCTAATTAAAATATTACAGTCCATCTAATTAGTTAACAAATTAACCATGCTAGAAGAAACAGTGAACCGCCTCGGAAAGAGAGCTCAATGCAATGCATGCTCTGTCTTGCTCGAAAGTGCACGGCCATGCGCAATCTGCCTCTGTTTTCCCTGCTATACTCCTCTGAAGACTGCCAAAATCTCAAGGTTGCCTCTCTGAGCACTGTGCAGTACCACCGGCTGGATAGAATGGCCACCGGCCGTAGGAGATGTTCGTCGGCTGAGAATAAATCCATCGGCCACAAATTGTTTGTCGGTCGGCACTATGTGCAGCCGATCGGCAAAAAGTTCCTGCAGAACCTGTTTGACAGCAGCAGAGGACAGAGCTTTGCATGGCAATGCAATTCAAGCCATGTATGCACCGATCATATCCCTTATCATGTGTATGACTCAAGGGGGGCATGGTCCTTGGTTCTCGGACCATCAACCGCGCATTTCAATGCGTGATGGCCCAAGAGAACCAAGTGTGCTTTGTTTTATTTCAAATGAAATGCAAACCAACAAATAAAGGCCCAATCCCTATCACTAGATCAAGGGACAAGACATGCATGCTTATGTAATGCAATCCTAGGCATGTTAGCTGGTATGCAACATGGCATAAAAGGGAGCATGCAAACATGCAATGCCCATTAGGTTCACAACCCAAGCAACAAAGCAAGCAAGCACGCCATAACTATGCAAACTACTAGAGCATACAAGATGCAATCTAATCATACAACATGCTAGCAATTTGACCAAGGGAATACATGGCACATGCAAGTGATTTCAAGCATGCAATACATGCAACCAAAGCATGCAAACATGAGATAATGTAGCAACACTTGAATGGCATGCAAGGGATGAACTTACACTAATTGGACAGCCCTAAACTAGGCCTAAAACAGTGGCCAAATGCCATGGAAAAGGAGACCAAAATGCATACAAACATGCAAGTCCACATGATCCAACACTTAGGCATATCGAAGCAACTTTTAAGCACACTTAAAAGGGACAAACATGGATATATAATCAACATGTTAGACACTGAAAGCATGCTAGAAAAGGTGCCCAAACAAACAAATCATGCAAGTAAGGCATGCTCGAGGGGTCAAAGCTTAAGGCATACAAGAGGGATCACACGGTGGCTATACAAAGCAAGGCATGAATGACTCCAATGAATTAAAACAGTCCCTTAGCACACCAAATCATGCAAATAAGCTTCACAAAGCTTGGCCAAAACACAAAAGCATGATAGTCTAAATGCTATGCATGTATTGAGGCAAATCATGGCATTACAAGGTAGGTATGCTAAGCAAGCATGGTGTACCAAAACCAACATACAACAATGCTATTTCATGGCAAAATAAGCATAAATGACAGCCAAGGCATGGTCAACAAAAGGCTTAGCTAGGTGCTCATTAAAGAGGCAAAAATGGCCCCTTTTAAGGACAATAAGGAGAGGGGGTGGCCCTCTCCTTCTTGGGACTTCAAAGCACCATCCTTACCACTGAAATCCCTCAAGATTTCAGTGATGAGGAGGCCCAAACACCAAAGTCCCGGAGCTCACTCAAAATGGCACAAAATGGGGCCTCTCAAGGCTTAAGAGGGGTCAAACACCTCCAAACCACAAAACACCCTAAACAAACTATTTAGAGGGCCCAAAACAGAACTTTTTTATGTTATACACTAAGCTCAAAAACAGTTTTAAGATAAGCTAACAAGCTATGCAAAAATGGGGGAAAAGGGACTAGTTTATTACCCTTGTTGACCTTCTTCACAAGTGATGATCTTGTGGCTTCCTTGAACTCAAATCCAGCCAAGAACACCAAGAACAAGCCTCAGGTCCCTCAACAATCAAGAGAAGGTGTAAGACTATGTGTTTGTGTGCAATAGTATGGACAAAAGCACCTAGAACACACACAAGAGAGAGTTATAGAGATAGGAGATATGTATCAACCCTAAATCTAAAACCAGAGCTTCTCTCACAACTTTTCTAACGTTTTTGTCTCTAACCTAGAACAAGGGAGAGGAAGACTCCTCTTATAGAGAAGCCAATCTTGTAAAGCTTACTAAGGAAGCTAACAAGAAGGCCATCCTTCCATACACGTGTATGGAGGGGAACAAAATGCAAGATAGCTGTCTTAAAATATCTGCAAAAGCAGATGAACAGTAGTCGGCTGCTCAAAATTATCATTTTGACAAAATTAACTGCCGACCGGCAACAAATAATGCCGACCGGTAATATACATTGCCGATGGCAACAAAACACCAGCCGGTGGCCTCTAGCCATGGCCGGTGATGTGTGGGGATGCCTCACAAGGCATTCCCTGCCCCTCCAAGGCAAAACACAAGTGTTTGGTGCAAAACCAGACACTAAACAGTCGAGTTCGGAGATCTTGAAGCAAGGCGCGTAGCCGAAACCTTCGGGAACTCCAAACGAACACAAACATGGATGATCACCGGGTGTTCAAACGGTGACGTCCAAGTCTTGAGGACGGTCAAAAATGGGGTGTCTACACCTGGTAGCTACTAATTCCTTCTGGGTTATTATGAAAGTCTTTTGCTTGTTTTAAAATAATCTGGTAGTCCCTATTAGCCTTTTTATCACTACTCATAAATTAAAATCTTATTAGTTGTCCTAAAATTTCTAATTTCTGTTTTAAATTATCTTGAATTTGGTTGATTTGTTTTATTTGTTTAGCTATTTGATTTATCTAACTATGAATTTTTTCAATTAGTTGTTTAAATTCTAACTCTATTAGCTTTGAACTGCTAGTATTTGTGGCGGAAATTAGAGTTTCTATTTCTAGCTTAGTGGGAAATTTTTCTAAATTTAAATATATTCGTTTTTGTAGGATAGAACTACACTGATTTTGGATATAATCTAATTTTTTGTCTTGATCTTTAATTATACTACGAGTATTACGAAGATAGTCTATAAATAAAGTAAAAAGATTACTAATTTTATCTATGTCCTTTTTAATATTTTCTGCAAAATTAATCTGATAATCTATAATACTATTTAACTGAGGATTATATTCACTATGGAGCTGATGTGTAAAAGTATCTTCAAAAGTACAACGAAATTTATTTTTATATATATTAAGACGATGGTTATGATTGCTGAGTTCTAAATCTAAATATTCTACTCTTTTCAAACACAAAATTAAATCCTACTTTAAAATTATTAAAAGCTACTATCATATGGAATTTATAACTAAATTGTCCAAAAATAAAAACTACTCTATTTTCATAAGCAAAATGCATAAACTAAATTAAACTGTCCTAAAACCGAACACTGCTCTGATACCAATTTTTTGGATTGAGTTAGTGGTCTACCACTATTTGAAACTGGGCTGAGAATTATCTAATTAATTCTACAGTTATGCTAATAAATCTTCAAACTGTTGTATAGCTAGCTGAAAGGCTTCTTATTTTATTGTTATCTGTCTATTTATTTGAGTAATTTTCAAACTATAATTTTCTAGAGATCTACCGGGAGCTAATGATAATAGAAATTGATATCTTAATTTTTGATCTTCTAATTCTTGTATAAGCTCAGTACTGGTCCTGATTTTAATTCTAAGTTCTTCTTCTAAAGGCATAAAATTTTGATTATTAAAATTCTTTTATGAACAATATTTCCTTAATATTTCTATTCGGGTTGCTCTCCTTATATTCTAAAATTCTTTTTCTTTGGCAAAACTATTTTTAGGCAATGTTTGTTTTCATTACGTGTACTCCCACCTTGAAGCTAAGCCTCGTGCAACATAGTATATTTTTATTTTCTATTCCTTACCTTTCCCTTTCTGCCTACAATTTGCCCTCAAACGCCTAACCACGGCTCACACGGGCTCTTCAGCTAAGGTCACTCAATAATAAAACAGAAAACAGCAGTTACTATGAAGGTGCAAAGCATGTAATATTAATGAGCAAACAAGCATTCCATAAACTTAGTTTTTCCAAAAAGAAAATAAATTTTAGAATAGAAGAGTTACCCTTTTGAAATATCTAAAGAAAAAGAGAGACTACTCACACTTCATATTAATATGTAATATACTTACAAAGATTATGTTCTAGACTTTGAGTTTCTGAAAGACTTGGAACACTTAGAATTTTTGAGAGGAGTTGGAAATTTTTGCAAAGAGAAGTTGAGAGAAATTTTTCATTGCTTCTTCTGTTGGCATGAATGCCAATTTATACAATACAAAAGGAAGATAAAAGCAAAAACTCAAAACCTAGACTTAATGCCTTACGTTCCAACTTTTCCTAAAGTCTAAGACCTATTCAAGCCTAGACATAGGCTTTTTCAAAGACTTTCTTTAAGTAATAAAGACAAAGACTATGCATACAATTATATGCCTATTTTGACAAACTTTCTACACATATAAAAATAAGTAAAGGGTTTGGATAATGATGTCGGGTACTGCTTTGGGCCCCATCGCACATTATTCAATCCTCCATTTTTGATAAAATTTTGACATTATAATTTATTACAAGACACACGTAAGGATTCTCACAGCTTTTCTTTAATGAAGTAGGGTAGGGGTCATCTGTTTTATTAAAGTAGTGAGTGAAGGAGAAGTCTTATCGCTGATAGACATAAATAATTACAGACATAAATATTTACAATAGCTATTTGTCGTTTCTTGGCGTGCTTTTCTCTGGTCATTGAAGGGAAGCTTTATCTTCTACAGATTTTGTCCTTTTCTTCTAAGAAGCCAATAATTGATGTAGACACTTGAATGGTGGATTGAATCTTCAAGGCTGATTTTTCATAGAAAATTTACAAAATTTCAAAGAGTCAAAAAATTAAAGTCTAGAAACAAGGACTTTGTGACTATAATACTATAATACTTCCAAAATATTACATGAGTCCTTAATTATGGAGTGCACTGTTTTTTTTTTTTTTTTTGGAAGCATTAATTGATAGCAAGCTACCAGAATAAAAAGGAATAAGGTGCATCCCATCCAAACATAAAATGTACCTTAGAGGAACTTCAATATTTCCAGGATATCTAGGACTTCTCAATCGGAAACCCTGGCCATGCAGAAAATTTTCACTCAGAGATCAGCTAAATAAATGGAGGAAATTTGCTAATAATCCTCTATTAGCGTATAATGGAAATTATGGCCATCTAGTCTGTGAAGATAGAAATCAAAAGATATATTGTAACCTAGCTATCCCAAGATATCCCTTCAGTAAAGAAACCTTTGTCGATGAAAGTCAGTATCCCAACTATAAGCATAGCGTCTCTCATGAGTTATTATTAGTGGGAAATGAAGATAACCAATGGGAGAATGAACCAGATATGGGGGATGATTTCTATGATCAACTCTCAGACGCAGATCTTGAAGATCTTTTAGATAGAATGTATGGGTGAAAAAAAAAAAAAAACAGTGCACTCCATAATTAAGGACTCATGTAATATTTTGGAAGTATTATAGTATTATAGTCACAAAGTCCTTGTCTCTAGACTTTAATTTTTTGACTCTTTAAAATTTTGTAAATTTTCTACGAAAAATTAGCCTTGAATATTCAATCCACCATCCAAGTGTCTACATCAATTATTGGCCTCTTAGAAGAAAAGGACAAAATCCGTACAAGATACAGTTTCTCTTCAACGACCAGAGAAAAGCACACCAAGAAACGACAAATAGCTATTGTAAATATTTATGTCTGTAATTATTTATGTCTGCCAGCGATAAGGCTTCTCCTTCACTCACTACTTTAATAAAACAGATGACCCTTGCCTTGCTTCATTAAAGAAAAGCTATGAGAATCCTTACGCGTGTCCTGTAATAAATTATAGTGTCAAAATTTTATCAAAAATGGAGGATTGAATGATGTGCGATGGGGCCTAAAGCAGTACCCGGCATCATTATCCAAACCCTTTACTTGTTTTTATTTGTGTAGAAAGTTTGTCAAAATAGGCATATAATTGTATGCATAGTCTTTGTCTTTATTACTTAAAGAAAGTTTTTGAAAAAGCCTATGTCTAGGCTTGAATAGGTTTTAGACTTTTAGGAAAAGTTAGAACGAAAGGCATTAAGTCTAGGTTTTGAGTTTTTGTTTTTATCCTCCGTTTGTATTGTATAAATTGGCATTCATGCCAACGGAAGAAGCAATGAAAAATTTCCCTCCACTTCTTTTTGCCAAAATTTCCAACTCCTCTCAAAAATTCTAAGTGTTCCAAGTCTTTCAGAAACTCAAAGTCTGGAACATAATCTTTGTAAGTATATTACATATTAATATGAAGTGTGAGTAGTCTCTCTTTTTCCTTAGATATTTCAAAAGGTAACTCTTCTATTCTAAAATTTATTTTCTTTTTAGAAAAACTAAGTTTATGGAATTTTGCTCATTAATATTACATGCTTTGCACCTTCATAGTAACTGTTGTTTTCTATTTTATTATTGAGTGACCTTAGCTGAATAGCCCGTGTGAGCCGTGGTTAGGCGTTTGAGGGCAAATTGTAGGCAGAAAGGAAAAGGTAAAGAATAGAAAATAAAAATATACTATGTTGAACGAGGCTTAGCTTCAAGGTGGAAGTACACGTAATGAAAACAAACATTGCCTAAAAATAGTTTTGCCAAAGAAAAAAAATTTTAGAATATAAGGAGAGCAACCCGAATAGAAATATCAAGGAAATATTGTTCATAAAAGAATTTTAATAATCAAAATTTTATGCCTTTAGAAGAAGAACTTAGGATTAAAATCAGGATCAGTACTGAGCTTATACAAGAATTAGAAGATCAAAAATTAAGATATCAATTTCTATTATCATTAGCTTCCGATAGATCTCTAGAAAATTATAGTTTGAAAATTACTCAAATAAATAGACAGATAACTATAAAACAAGAAGTCTTACAGCTAGCTATACAACATCTTGAAAATTTATTAGCATAACTGTAGAATTAATTAGATAATTCTAAGTCCAGTTTCAAAATAGTGGTAGACCACTAACTCTACCCCAAAAATAGAGTAGTTTTTATTTTTGGACAATTTAGTTATAAATTCCATATTATAGTAGCTTTTAACAATTTTAAAGTAAGATTTAATTTTGTGTATGAAAAGAGTAGAATATTTAGATTTAGAACTCAGCAATCATAACCATCGTCTTAATATAGATAAAAATAAATTTCGTTGTACTTTTGAAGATACTTTTACACATCAGCTCCATAGTGAATATAATCCTCAATTAAATAGTATTATGGATTATCAGATTAATTTTGTAGAAAATATTAAAAAGGACGTAGATAAAATTAGTAATCTTTTTACTTTATTTATAGACTATCTTCGTAATACTCGTAGTATAATTAAAGATCAAGACAAAAAATTAGATTATATTCAAGATCAGTGTAGTTCTATCCTACAAAAACAAATAGATTTAAATTTAGAAAAATTTCCCACTAAGCTAGAAATAGAAACTCTAATTTCAGCCACAAATACTAGCAGTTTAAAGCTAATAGAGTTAGAATTTAAACAACTAATTGAAAAAATTCATAGTTAGATAAATCAAATAGCTAAACAAATAGAACAAATCAACCAAATTCAAGATAATTTAAAACAAAAATTAGAAATTTTAGAACAACTAATAAGATCTTAATTTATGAGTAGTGATAAAAACGCTAATAGGGACTACCAGATTATTTTAAAACAAGCAAAAGACTTTCATAATAACTCAGAAGGAATTAGTAGCTACCAGGGAATAAATCAGTCAGGAAAAATATCAGTAAGACAAAATAATATAGAAATTTTATTTCTAGTCAGATTGTGTGAAAAATTTGAAGAATTATCAGAACAACTACATAGTTTAGAAAATCGTTTAGCTTCTTTAGAAAAAATAATACTTTAAAAAGGAAAAGGAGTAGAAGGATCAACAAACAAACCCCAATCTCAAATAAACGAAGAAGATATAGTTAGATATTTCGAAAAACTTAAATTACCAAAGAAACTTGTTTGTAGAACTTACAAAAAATAAAGATGTTTAAACAGTTAGTAAAAGGAAGTAGTAGTAAAAAGCGTAATGATGATGAAGTTGTTAAAATGGAAGAATTTATAGATGTAGAACAACAAATAGAAAAATTTAAAAAGGAAAAACTAGAATTAATTCCAGCTAAATATGTATATAAGTTAGGAAAGATTCGTAAAAAACAATATCTATTGAAACACTATGGTGAACAAATGATTAGTAGAACTCATGAAGATGAAAAAATAGAGCTAAATTTAATAGATAGAGAAAGTTATAAATATACTGTAAATGAACACCTCAAAATGACTCACTTAGGATTAATTGTAGTAGGAGTTAAGGCTTTAACTAGAGAAAATTTAGGAACTAAAGTTTTTGTATGTCTTTATGATGATAGGTTTAATGATGTAGGACAAAATATTTTAGGCAACTATGAATTAGATATGAATTCAAAAGGAGGAATAGTTTATTTTACACAAGATTTCCTACTACCAACCTCGACCTTTCATAAAAAGATAAAAATAGGGATAAAAAGTAGAGGATACAAAATGAAAAAATGAGAAAAGAATTTATTAGTTTGTATAGGATTGTTAGGCTTAGCAGTCTCAGAAAGTAATACTCATTATAGACTTACAAATGATCAGATAGTTAAAATATTAGGCGCAAAAGGAATAAAGGCACTACCAGCTAAAAAATATAATTCTGAAGATAATGCAACACTAGATTGCAATTTAGGAGATTTTCTAGGACAAAAAAGGTTAGCCCCTCAAGATAACTTATTATATCAAAAAGCAGACGGAAGCTATGCAGTAAGATTTACTCAATATACGTATCTAGCACCAGAAAAATCTGAAAATGATGAATTTAGTAGTATAGATAGGGAAGAAAATCAAGATAATCATAGTGACATAAATCAGCTTTATGTAATGACAGAAGAAAAAACAATATCACAAAATATTGATGAGATAGATTTGAAAAATTTCACCCTAAGCGATATGAATAAGATATTAGATACTAGATACTATGAATACATAACTAGAGGAGATACCCATGATGAAGCAGTGTCATTTTTTGACCAAGAATTTCATACTGAATATGTAGATGATATCATAGAAGATAAAATACATCCTAGTAAAATATTTAGAATACCAGAACAATCCAACTTAGAAGATACTTTTTATATGAACACAGAAAGTACAGGAACTAGTAACCCACAACAAACGGTAGAAGATCTAGTAGAACCAATGCATTATGCAGTAGGAGGAAGAAGACCATTAGCTAATACAGGGTGTAGTAAGGCAGACCCAAATAAAAGTTATAGATTTCATGGAAAGCATAGACAACCAGACATGAGTATACAATTACAGCCAGCAAATAACCAAGGAACCTTTTTAGATTTAGCTAGATTTGACCCTCAGATATGGCAAGAAGTAGTAGAAAAATGGGAAAAAGATGCGATAAAAGCATGGATGAGTAATCCCTTTGAATCAACAGATATGTGGGAATATATGGAAATACTTTTAGGATATTCAGCTTTTAATATATATTTAACCTTTAAAGGAAAATATGAGGAGACATTTAGACAGCTTAAAGGATTAGGAGATAATCCATGGAATTTTACTAGCTTTATAAAAGAAATACTTAAAGGATGTGACCCTTCTAGAAGAATTGATTATACTCAAAGCATAGCATTAACTGAGTTAGATCAGATAACATTAAGAAGTTGAAAATATGTTGTACCCTTTAGCAAAGAATATTTAGCCATAGCAGCCAGAACTGGAAAAAGTTTCGATGAAGAAATAGGAAATAAATATTTTAGAAAATTACCTGGAGAGCTAGGAAGAGAAATAGAAAATAAATGGTCAATTTATTATGCAAACTTACCAGCAAAAATAGCCTTAGGAGAAGTAAAAATAAGAGGAACTTTAGGAATAGGATCTAGAATAGTTTTTACATTTCATAAGCTCAGAGAAAAATGTATAGAAGTTAAATACAAAAAGATTTGAAAAAACAAAACTATGGTTTCTGTAGCAGCGTAATATATACTCCTCAACAATATGAAGATAAATATAATAAGAAAAAATATGGAAAATATAGAAAAGAAAAATATTGGAAGAAGAAATATAGAAAACCATGGAAAAAACAAAGATTCATTAGAAAGAGTAGAATTTTTAATAGGATAAATTATAAGCGACTACCTAAAGAAGAGAAAGATAAAAGAAAACAAATATATGTTAGAAAACCTAATAGTAAAAAATGCAATTATTTTATATGTGGAGAACCCAATCATTTTGCAAAAACCTACCCAAAAAGACAAAGGCCTAATACTAATAAACAAATAGAAAGACTACATATTATAGAGGATTTAGAAGAAGATATAGTTAGCATAAACAGTGATGATTCAGAAGTCTACAGCATAGTCAGTGATTACGAATATCAAATAGAAGCCATAAGTTCAGATAGTGGTTTAGAAAGTGATACAGACATAGATAATCTTTTAGGACAACTTAATCAAGAAATAGGAATGACTCCTTCTCATGACACATTCTTTATGATGGAATGGAATGCAGATACTGAATGTCAGCATAATTTTCAAATAGGACTAGGATTTGATACCACTAGATGCAGTTATTGTAATTGGTTTCCAGCTAAAGATAAGAGAGCTCAGTGTTTATTATGCAGTATAATCTATTGTGTAATCTGTCTAGAAAAATTAAACATGACACACAAGATAACATTAGGGAATAGCAACGAGATGCTAGAAGATCATAGTATAGAAAGCAGAGAATTACATCTAACAATTAGAGAATTAGAAATACAAGTAAGAGAACTTAAGTTACAAATACGAGAGGTAGAAACTAAAGCTAATTTTGATATGGAATGTTTAGAAGCAGAAAATAAACAACTTAAACAGCGGTTAGAACAATTTCATACTAGATACCCCTTAAAAGATAAATTGGTTGAAGAACATATGAACTCTTTAGAATTAGTCAACCTAGTTGATTCTCAACCTTTTAGACAATACTCCCAAGCACAGTCAGATAATACATATTTACCATGTAATTGCCCTGTTATACCCAAGCCAAATTTAGTTGAGATTTCTTGTGTTATCAAATTTGCAGAAAAAACCCTTAGTATAGATGCCATGATAGATACAGGAGCCAGTAAATCATATATTGAACAACACATAGTTCCATTAGAATGGAGCACAGCTTTAACAATCCCAGCTTTAGTTAGTATAGCCAATGTTACTAAACAGACATATACACATTGCATCAATGGAGCACAGATTAGTTTTCATCACATAGGATCTCGGACTCAACATGTAGAATAGTTTCCTTTGCCTCAAGTTTGGATTGGACATACTCGACAAAACCATCCTTTCATCTTAGGACTTAACTTCATACTTAGTTTACAAGGCGACATGTTTATTAGCCAAAACAACTTCAGTTTCTTCAAACGAACTGTACATACACCCACAGCATATGCCCTTAGCACCATTGCCCATTCATCAGAGTTGCGTGCGAAGCGTGGTGGTACCATAAGAGTAGATTCAATTCCCGCTAGTTTTTTATTTCCTAGTAGAAATATTTTTCCTGAACTAGCCCAAAAGTACATACCAAATGAAGAGATAGCAAATACTTCTTTAGAAAATTTAGACATAGAAGATTTTGAATTCAAAAATATAGAAGATTTTGAATTCGAAGAAAAATGAGACTATTGGAACCTAGAGGATTTTCAACAAATTATTAACCTATAATTAATTCTTGCAAAAATAGGAAAATTAAAGAAAAAACCAGTATACAGAAGAACATAAAATGATTTAGATGAAATAATAAGATTAGTTGAAACAATAGAAATTTTAGATGAATAGCCTATGAAATACTGGGAAAGAAATAAAGTTTTAGCCAATTTAGATATAAAAAATAAAGATTATAGGATTACATCAGCATAAATAGATCATACGCCAGCAAATATAGAAGAATTTAGGACACAGATTAAGGAGTTATTAGATTTATAAGTAATTCGACCTAGTAATAGCCCGCATAGGAGCGCCGCATTTATGGTAAGAAATCATGCAGAGATAAAAAGAGGAAAAACTTTAATGGTTATAAATTATAAAAGATTAAATGACAATACAGAATATGATAAATATAATATATCAGATAAAGATCAGCTCATAAATAGAATACAGACATCAAAAATATTTAGTAAATTTGATTGCAAGTCGAGATTTTGGCAGATAAAAATGGAAAAGGAAAGCATACCTTAGACAACCTTTTGTTGCCCACAAGGACATTATGAATGGCTAGTCATGCCTTTTGGACTAAAAAATGACCTTCCATATTTCAACATAAGATGGATAGTATATTTAATAAATATAGTTTTATGCTGGTATATATAGATGACATATTAGTATTTAGCCCAGATAAAAATAGTCACATAGATCATTTATATATAGTATTAGAAGAATTCATAAATAATGGAATAATACTTAGTAAGAGAAAAATGGTATTAAATAAACCTCATATAGAATTTTTAGGAATGGAGTTAGGAGATGGAAAAATTAAGTTACAACCTCACATAGTTAAGAAAATTTTAGATCATCCAGATAAATTAGAAGATACAAAACAACTTCAATCATTTTTAGAAATTTTAAATTATGCACGAATGTACATTCCTAACCTTAGTAAAATAATAGGACTCCTATATAGTAAAACCACACCTACAGGGAAAAAATATTTCAATCAACAAGATATAACTTTAGTTAGGAAAATAAAAGACATTTGTAGAAACTTACCAGACTTACAACTTCCCTTAGAAACAGAATATTTAGTCGTAGAAACAGACGCAAGCCAACTAGGATGGGGAACAGTATTATTAGCTAAACCTAGCAAGTATGATAGTAAAAATAAAGAACACATTTGTAGATATAGTTCTGGAAAATTTAAAGAAAAAGCCACAACCATGACCAGTCTAGATTTTGAAATATTAGGAATAGTATATGCAATAAACAAATTTAGATTATTCCTACATAAGCCCTTTACAATTAGAACAGACTGTGAAGCTATATTTAGATTTCATAATAAACTTAATGAGCGCAAACTAAGCACCAGAAGATGGGTAAAATTTTTAGATTGTATAGTAGGATAAATATATAATGTAGAATTTGAACATATTAAAGGGAGTGATAATAAATTAACAGACTGGCTAAGTAGGAAGATTTATTTAGAAAAAGAAAATAACCAGTTTGATTTTTGTGCAGATAATGGAGAACAGCAAAACAATGAATTTTGGGGGATTTGCCATTCCCATTTATGAAGGTAGAAACAAATTCAGACCATTAACAGGAATCGAACTAGATCCAGTTCAACAGTGCCTTTTAGATAACCTTTGGAACAACCATAACCACCCAGCTAAACGTCTGTCAGCCTTAAACTCTCTCAGTATATATTTTTCAAAAATCCAGAATAAATCTTTGTCCAAAAGCTTTTCTTTTTATGTAGTAGCTAAAGGAACCAAGCCTGGTATTTACCATGATTGGGTAGAAGTTAAACCCTTAGTTAAAATTTTTTTCCATATCTCAGTTTAAGGGATTTTATGATTTCGAGTCAACCAGTACATATGCTCGTAGACAAATAGAAACCAGTTACTTTATCAGTCAAATAGCTAAAGATTATCTGGACACATTGGGCAAGATGCAGTCAACCATTCTTGCTACTAGTGGAGTTCCAGTTAGCCAGATAATTGGAAGCAGTAGTACTAACCCTCAGACAGATTCTCAAAATCCTCTCCAAATGTGCATACATTGTAAAGGCCTTACCAGAAATTTCAAGAAAATTATGGATAAAGGCAAAAAGGTCAGTGAAGAGCTAGACTAGCTCCGAGATGAAGAAAAACAATTGAGAGCTACCATTCGAATCCTAACCAACCAGCTTAAAAAACTAACTCCAGAAAAAGCATCCACTCCATTTCTTGACCTAGAAACCAGACAACTCACCAGTGAGGAATTTGAACAATTGAGTGCTATAATGTATTTTTTCAAGCATTTTATCATTCAATCTTTTTGTGAGAAGAGCCAAGAAATAGATGACCTTAAACCCTATATATACACCTTAGCCGAAGATAGCAGAAATATTGAGTTAATCACTATACAGCAATTTCTACATGACCTCTCCATAGCAGGAGTTCAATGCCCTGGTATAGCTTATCAATGGACTTATCTCTATGAGGATGAAGAGTAGCCCTGCTTACAAGAGGAAATATGTATAGACAGGCCAGAATATTTTGATAGATGTCAGTGTAATTTAGATTTCAACATCTGCCTTTGCCAAATAAATCTAGCAACGTTCGAGCCATTGGAGATAGAAATTAGGGGTAAACCGCGTTATCTAACAGCCTCACAATTGTTAGATTATGGCTTTGTCTCTAGAATAATTTTCTCAGATCTAGATCAGACAGATAGTTTTGGAAATAAACTTACTCATTCAGTACTTTGTGTAATGGAAGAGTATCATCCATATGTAGAAGCATTAATTGATAGCAAGCTACCAAAATGGAAATGAATAAGGTGCATCCCAGCCAAACATAAAATGTACTTTAGAGGAACTTCAACATTTCCAGGATATCCAAGACTTCCTAATTAGAGACCCTGCCCATGCAGAAAATTTTCACTCAGAGATCAGCTAAATAAATGGAGGAAATTTGCTAATAATCATCTATTAGCGTATAATGAAAATTATGGTCATCTAGTCTGTGAAGATAGAAATCAACAGATATACTGTAACCTAGCTATCCCAGGATATCCCTTCAGTAAAGAAACCTTTGTCGATAAAAGTCAGTATTCCAACTATCAGCATAGCGTCTCTCATGAGTCACCACTAGTAGGAAATGAAGATAACCAATGGGAGAATGAACCAGATATGGGGGATGATTTCTACGATTAACTCTTAGCCGCAGATCTTGAAGATCTTTCAGATAGAATGTATGAGTGAAAAAAAAAAAAATTTCCAATTAATAGAAAAGAGAGGTTAAGTATTACAAATTGTAAAATAGAAAAGAGAGGTTAAGTATTACAAATTGTAAAGTATGATTTGCCCAAAAAAATAGCTTATTAGACCATGAAGAGAGAGAGAGAGAAAGAGAGAGAGAGACAGAGAGGAGAGGGACGAATGGCTTCGTCGTCGAGCAGTGGACTGACATTCAAGCTCCACCCACTGGTAATAGTAAACATCTCCGATCACTACACCAGACTCAAGTCTCAGTCTCAACCTCCACCTCCTCACAACCACCGCAACGGCGGCGAATCCACCACCACCACCTCTCCTCCTCCGCCTCCTCCGCCGAGGGTCTTCGGCTGTGTCATCGGCGTCCAGAGGGGACGGACGGTTGAGATCTTTAACAGCTTCGAGCTCCTCTACGATCCCTATTCGCACTCTCTCGACCGATCGTTCCTCGAGAAGAAGCAAGAACTTTGTCAGTATATCTATTCATTCGTATATATATGATTTTCTCGCTCTAGGGTTTTTTCTTTTGATGTTGAAAATTATGCTTGTGATTTTTGGAACAGATAAGAAAGTATTTCCCAATTTTTATATACTGGGATGGTATTCTACGGGGAGTGAAGCTGAAGAATCAGATATGCATATCCACAAAGCTGTAAGTTCTGAAACTTGCTTCAAATTAAATATTATGAGTGTGGTGGATGCAAATATTTTTTATATGAATACTTTAGTGTATACTTGTAGCGAAATTCTATTATAGAAGTCCCTAAAGAAGTGTATAATGAATGCCCTTTCGTAATTACACCATAATGACTCATGAGACCATCTCCAACCCTTCACCAAAATTTTCGTCTAATTTGATTCCAAGTTTGAGTAAAATGTTTGACTTGATATGAACTACTCCAATCCTTTTATCAAATTTAGATCAAAATCTTTTTAAAAATTACCCTCTTATTCAAAATCTTCCATTTCATCAAATTTGATAATAATAATAATAATAAAATCATCTCCAATGATTCATCTTTTGAAATTTGATGAATTCTCAATTGATCCCTAAATTTGATGAGCATTTCACAAAAGGATTGGAGATTATATTTATGTTTTTTTTCATCAAATTTAAATTTGATGAAAGAAAAGATGAAGGATTGGAGATGCTTAACTTTATACTGTTCATAACATAATCACAATAATTACATCATAATGATTCATAGCTAACACTAGTTGGACCCATACTTGTATTGGTGTGTTAATATATATTTTCATAAAAAGTGTGTTAATAGTTCGTGGCTATGATTGGAATTTCTACTTAAAACATTGTTTAGGCTCCATTTGTTGTTGTAATTAGATTTTTACAATCTTTTCAAGCTTCATTGTTATAAATACAGGGGAGCCAATTCTGTGCTTTTGTTCGCTACCATCTATTTGTTGGCTCTGGTGGTTGTGAAATAAATCAATATGCAGTTTCAATTTCAAGTGGAATGGCAAAGATTCAGCTATCAATGAGAATATATGATATATATTATTGTAATATGCAAGGGTCTGCAAAAGTATGTGCAGGAGGGCTCGTATATGAAGCACGGGTACGGGTACGGGTACGAGTATTGGTATTGATACGATACGGGTATGTCGATACGGTAAAATTCAAAAAAAGTAGGATACGGGTACAGATACGGCTTGGTACACTTGTAAAAAAATATTTATTTTTAATTTAGAATAATGCAAAAATTAATTAAATGGTTTAATTTGTTAAGATTCAACCTACAATTAATATTTAATGCCAAAAATAAAGGTATAAATCAAAATTAAATGTGAATATATTAAATAACTTACAAGCCATAGTTCAATTTTAAAAACATGCTAAGCATAAAACTAAAAATAAAAAAGAAATCTAGTAAAAGGAGTTTTATCTCTGTAGTAGAAGAAAATATTGTTTCAACTGAGGTACGGTACGGGTTGGGTATATAGTAGGTACGTTTGGGTATGCCAAAAATTAAGAAGAAAAAATTTGGGTACGTGTTTTGTGTACCCGGTATGTATGCAGAAGTACCACATGAGGTCCTATACGCTGGTAAGTACCCGATACGGGTGTGACATGTTTTTTGAAGTACCCATGATCTCGTACATGGTTTACTAAATATTTCTTTTTGCATGTTCTTAAGTATGAGATTCATTGAAACTGCTTTGTGCTAAGAATGTTTGCCAAATCATTATGATTATGATGAATGCCTTTTCCGTGACAGTTGATGGATATTAATGAAAGCCCTGTTTATGTTCTTCTCAATCCTTCAATCAATCATGCACAGAAGGATCTTCCAGTGACTATCTATGAAAGTGGTATGTAACCTGCATTATTACCTTATATTGTTATATATTACCCTTTCTCTTTTTTTTTGGGGGGACTTTTTTTGAGGAATTGTACATCACTGTAGATATATAGGGAGTGATACCTATACCTTGCATCTCATTATTTATTTATTAGATATGTATTTGTAATATTTTCTTGAACAGCTCCTATATTGATAGCATGGCTTATCCATGAAGAATGGTGTTGTATGTTGTAATCCACCACATTTGGCAGCACACATCATGTTTTACCCTTTAGAATCTGCATTTTCAGCTAGCTTAAGCTCACTGTCTCTTCTTAGAAACTCTGATTAGGTCCTTTCCATCCCCACACTATTTAGTGCATTGTCAAGTGAATTATTTTGTTGCCACTGCTGTCAGGAGACTCATGATTGCTCTTTTCGTACAGTAAGAAGTTAGCTGTTTGTTAGTATTGTTTCTGAAGTAAAAATATGCAAACATTATGACAAGCAAGCAGTGATTGTTGCAGTCTTGCAGATGCTAGAACCATTCAAAATTTCTTGAGATTTATACCCTAATAATGGTATCACGTGACTTGTCAAAGTGATATTAGTGAGTATACTGACAATAGGATATTGCTTGACTTATCTAGCATGTCTGTTTATTCTAGCACAAATATTATTTATCTAATTTCTGAACTCTTCCTAAATAGTCAAATAGTTTGTAGAGACCTTAGACACGGCTTTCTAATTTGTCCACCTTGTTAAAGGATGTAATGGTTTTTTTGCAGACTATGTTTTTTGAATCACATTTGGGAAAATTATTTATCACATGGCTATTTTAGGCGTCGTAGCATCATTACTTCATATGTGTATTAATTGGGCGCTGTTTTTTTTTTTTTCTACTGTTATGGATGCGCTAACACTTTCTGTTATTGTGGGGACTAATCAATGCAATTCTAGAGCTGCATGTCATAGATGGGATTCCACAGCTTATTTTTGTTCGTTCAAGCTACACTATTGAGGTTTGTCTTGTTTCTTTGTTATATCATTCATTTCACGCAAATGTTACAAAATGGAGTGATTAATCATTTTCTTGTTGCTTCAAAGACCGTAGAAGCAGAACGGATCTCAATTGACCATGTTGCCCACCTTAAACCATCTGATGGAGGTTCTGCTGCAACTCAATGTGAGTACTTCCCCCCCTTTTTTTTTGTAAAAGTTTTTTCTTCTGAAACGGAAGTGTGGAGGACTGACAAACTTGTGTTTCTTCTGTAGTGGCTGCTCACCTTACGGGTATACACAGTGCCATCAAGATGCTTAATAGTAGAATCAGAGTGCTTCACCACTATCTTCTCGCTATGCAGAAAGGTACAAGTATTTGAGAAACAAACTTCTTTAGAAAGGACGTGGTGACCAAGACAAACTTGAGCAACAAAAATATGAAAAGGCAACTGTAAACTAGAAAGTTAAGTTCTAAGAAGGCAGTGGTTTCCCATTTAAAAAAAATAAAAATTCCTCCAAACTTGCAAATACTATTGAGTTGGTTGTTATGTTGGGCAGCTTGAAACAAATTAATGCTTTACAAACATCTAGAGCATCTTATGATATGTTTAGCGAGCCTCCTAGAGAGTTCACCTCCATATTTGAGATAGTATTAAAGCCGCCTCTTCTCTGAGTAATGATATGAGCACTTGGTTAGAATGCATACAGCCATACATGTTTACTTTGTTCATCAAGCTAGGAAATGGATTACTGTGAAAAAGAAAATAACTGAGCTAAAAATATGAAAAGGCAACTGTAAACTAGAAACTTAAGTTCTAAGAAGGTCCATATGAGCACTTGGTTTGAATGCATGCATGTTTACTTTGTTCATGAAGTTAGTAAACACGTGAAGTGGGTGATGTTATGGGAGAAGGGCCAGAATTGATAATATCTATCTTTCAAATGCAGGTGACATTCCTTGTGAAAATTCATTGCTTAGACAAGTTTCTAGTCTCTTGAGGAGATTACCAGCCATTGAATCAGAGAAATTTCAAGATGATTTCTTGATGGTCAGTGCTTTCAACTCCTTGGCCAGTAAAAAGTTATTATTTCTTTAGTGCATTAACTAATCATTTTTATGTGTTTGGTTTAGTTAGTTTATCCTTTTCCAAATGGCTAGAGAACTCTGCAGATGGAATTGGTTTTCTTTAAGTTTATTTATTTTTAATTGTATTTGGGTGGAGGAGAGAGGGAGGGTGGGGAATTTATTAGGTTATTTTTAATATGATTTACCGTATTTGTCATTTAGAGGTATTGTACTTACCTGCTGATTCAGCCGACTTCTGATCATATGTTTGATCCCATCACTTCTGTTTGCAGGAATACAACGACACATTATTGATTAGTTACCTGGCCATGTTTACCAACTGCTCGAGGTTTGAATTCTGCTCTCTTGCATGGAGTTCATTTTTATCAGTATCAAACTCAGTGCTTGATAAAAGAAAAAGGAAATTAAAATACTTCAGTGCCAATTACTTGTTTTTCTTTTCCGTGTGTGTGGTTTTTGTGTGTCTTTTATTTTTTGAGTTTTGAGTTGGGTGGCATGAGGAACAAAGCTTAGGCTGGTTTATTTTATAGCAAAGACGACTGTCAGAATATGTGGGTATAGTGCTTCTAAGATTGATCAGAGTACATCTAGCAAGGGCTGCAGGCTTTTTTTGGAAAAAACCTGTAAACTTGAAATGTTAGGGAGCACCATTTTCAGCCTAATTAGTAAATACTCATAGTATTCTTTCATAATATGTGTACATACACATAAATGAAAGACTCATTTTCTGTATATATTTTAAACCTAACAAAAAATACTTGATTTTGTTGAGTTGAACGGGACATCTATTAGACGTTTCTTGTATGCTTAATGAAAAAAACTCATTCAAATAAAAAGTAATGATATTACATCTAATATAATTTCCACAATAATGGATTCATACGTAATATATAATTATATTACTATAATGGGTTATTTACACAAAGATCTCCTACCTAAACTATTGAAAAGTATCACTTTACCCCTTAAACTATAAAAACGAACAAATGGATCTCCTAAACTATAAAAATGTTCCAATTGGACCCCCTAATAGAAGGGGTCAAAGTGAAACACGACAATAGTTTAGGGGGTCCATTTGTATGCTTTTATAGTGTAGGGGCAAAGTGATACTTCTCAATAGTTTAAGGGGTCCATTTGTATGCTTTCATAGTTCAAGGCTCAAAGTGATACTTTTCAATTGTTTAGGGGGTCTCCATGTAAATAACCCTAATATAATTAATGACAATCAAACTCATTCAACCTTATTAATTGTAGAAAATACTTGTATAGCTCGTTACTACTTACAGGTATCATGTGATATGTTTGTGTGTATTATTTTTGTGATATTTTCCAATAAATTTATTTGGTTAAATGACAAGCAAACTTATCTAAAATTAACCCACCCTTGTGACAAGCAAATTTATTTGGTTAAATGACAAGCAAACTTATCTAAAATTTTATATTAAGGCCAAGTTTGGGAAGTTACAAATAATCCATCTTTTTATCTTTTTATCTTTTTTCCATCACATCACCTCTCTACTTTTCTGCACATCTTTTCGTAAAAAGACAAAAAGTGCACTTATTTAGGTCATCCGAAATAACCCCTAATAGTTGAGATATGAAATAGGAAATCTAAATAAATAAATTAACCCACCCTTGTCAAATATTGGAAGAATAAACAAAGAAAAACATGAATTTGCTTATGTAGAACTTTTATTTGGTTGTTTGTCAAAAGCATGTTTTATAAAACTAACAAATACGCATTTAAATTCGTATTTTTCGCATTCTCTTGTTTCTGTGCCCATTTTTTCAACGTACTCTAAAAGAAATTCACGTTGAACTTGAATGTATAATCTACCATTCTTCTGCCACCTTGTATTGTACTAACCGTGATCCTCAATACGCAATTTGTAAATCAAATGTATGAAATATGTCTTAATGTATTGTTTTTCCCCATTTATCTCAATCAAAACCTTTTGAATGTGGTAAGTGCTATTGGATGTTCCTGACATAATCTTTTATTTTTGTGTTTTTGACGTCCCAATAATGCAAGACACGAGCACCCTTTTTTTTAATAATATTTTGTGTCTATCCGATTCAGTTGGCAAAACCCAAATCAAATCCTTTTATTTATCAAAGAAGAAAAACAAAGAAAAGAAAAGAAAAACTAAATCCATCCTTTTATGATTGGTATAGTCTTGCATCCAGTAATCAATTTATTTTTTCTCTTGAGTGATGTTATTTTGACTTGCAGCCATTAGATATTTCATTTGTCATTGCACTTATTTTGTTTTGGCAGTACAATGAATGAGTTGGTTGACAAATTCAACACTGCATACGACAAGCATAGTAGAAGGGGAGGACGAACCGCGTTTTTCTGAAAGCTGCTCACTATTGTCAGTCCACCTGCTTACTTGATATGGATCATTTTGTGTGCATAGCACATAGGAAGTTCAGGAATCATATAGCTTTAGACCTTAGAAGGCATGGCAAAATAGGGTTGTGAAGAGTTTTGGTTTTCCATTTGGCATGTTGTCTTCTTCTGTTCTGTTTTTTTTATTTTTTTCTTTTTTGTTGGGGGTTTAAAAAATGATTTTGGACGGGCATATATGCTGTTAACTCTGGTTGAGGATCTCCACACCCCCCCCCCCCCCCCCCCCCCCCCCCCCCCCAACCCAACAAACTACAGGCACTTTCATTATTCAAATTGCTTATTGTATCATTTTTCATTGTAGAAAATGCATTGATTGCTGGTGCTTTTTATGCCTGTGCGTGCACAATTTAGCAAATAATGCCTACAATGCTGCTTGTTAATTTTAGTTTCTGGGCATTATTGTAATGTGTGACAGTCAAAAAAATTCTCCTTTGCCAGATCAACTTGATCTTAGATCACCAAACATTTGAGTAAACCAAACATCCCTTAGGAGGACCTGCATCATATATTAGTGAAGAAGAAGAAACTGGATTTTTATCATGACAAAAATGTCTGTTCATTTCATGCAGGAGAACAGAAGTGAACAATCTGACTTACTAAATCAATTGATCTTTGCATTCATAGTACTCTTATTACATCACACGAATAATTTCAACTCTCCAACAACAGCAGCGTAATTTCCTGCAGATTCAAACAGACAACTCAGTTTTTGAGACAAGAATCCCATCACTATCTGCATACCACCATTCACCGTCACGGATCAATGTCCCAGCAAAATGAACGGTCAGATGCTTTTCGGTAACCCCTTTCTTATTCGGTTTCTGGGGATGTGATGCCAAAGCTCTAACCCCAATATCAAAGTTGTTGATCTCATCAACATCTCTAATGCAACCATTGATTACAATGCCAGCCCACCTCATGTTCTGAGCCAACTGTGCTAAATTCCCTCCCAACAACGCGCATCTTTTGCTTCCTCCACCGTCTATGACTAGAACTCTGCCTTCGCCTTTGGTTTCAAGAAGCTCTCTGACTGACACATTGTGTTCGAATACTTTGAGGGTCACGATTGGACCTGAGAATGCACGACGCTGACCGTATATTTGGAAGATTGGCTGCAGACAACGGAGGTCGCCACTTAAAAGAAGCCCTGCATTTGAATCACAAGCTTCGGCAGTTACTAAAGAAGCCATGTACTCTCCTGCAAGCAATGATGGATCTGGGATTTTAATATAGGGGCGGTGAACACATATACTAAGATTTTAAAAAAAGAAGATAGGAACTACAGTATCAATTTATTCATATAAAAGGTGAAAAATAGGATAGTTTTATTGTATTTTCCAAAAACAATTTACTGACATAAATCATACAACCAAGTTTTGAAAACAATTTACTTTTGTTTTCGAAAATTTGATATAATTATGGTAACTTCTTTTTGAAAGACTCTCAAGCAACATCACTTCTAGGCAAGGAAGCATAGATTCCTTTCTGGAGATGATGTAATGATGTGTGGGGTTGTTTGGGGTGTCCTAAATAAGTGTACTTTTTGTTTTTTTGGACAAAAAAATTGAGGAAGAAAATATAGATGTTTGGGTTAACTTTTTGACTTTTTATGGAAAAATGTGTAATAAAAAATTGTAAAAATTGATTTGTAGAAGAAAATTAGGATTGAGAGTTGTGCAGCAGTAATTGTTAACTTTTGGTGAATAGTGTTAACTTTTTAACTTTTTGAGTAACTTTTTGACTTTTCCTGGACATGTCAAACTTGGCGTTAGTGTCGGATACAGTTGAGGAAGTGTAATATATATATATATATATTTGTCGGACTGCTAAGGGAGTGATTTCACCTTTTTATTTCTATTTTTATAATTTTTCAGGAGAATACCATACTTAAAGTTGATAAATTAAATAAAAATATTATTCAATATAGAATAAACATATAATATTCAAATATATGACATGTAATAAATATAAAAAAGTTATTTGTCATCATATCTTACAGTCGCTTCTTACATTCTTACTAAAGCCCAACAATTACATACAATCATGAAAGTATCAAATGTTTTTTTTTTTTTTTTCATAGGAATTGAACTCGAGATTTTACGCAACAAAATGCAGTGCCACCATGTATAAATAGATGCAATTAATAATTTACAACAATACTACATACTTTCAAAAAACACCACTCCCACTCACCTATGATTGATTTAGGAAGGAAAGAAATAAAAATAAAAAAAACAAAATACATGATTGGTTCACATAATTTTGAGGTCATAGGGTCCCCAATTTTGAGAGTCCCAATCATTTTTGAATACTTAGAGCATCTCCAACAGTTCACCTAATTTTTCACCAATTTGAGTAAAAAAATGACTATTTTCTCAATCTGATATAGAATACTTCAATGGTTGATTTTCATCAAATCTGCTCCAGGGACAACCGGTTGGTCGACCGGTAAGGCAAATTTTTTTTTTTTTTTTTTTTGAATTGTTTGAACCTACCTATTTGAACTGTTTGAACCTTTTAGTGGCCGATTGGTTGGTCGACCGGTAAGGCAAAAATATATATATTTTTTTGTTTGAATTGTTTGAACCTACCCATTTGAACTATTTGAACCTTTTAGTGGTCGACCGGTTGGTCAACCGGCCGGACAACCGGCTGGTTGACCGGTGTAGCTCTTCCAACGGTCAGGAACAGTAATTTGGTAAAATCTGTACCTTGTTCTCAGTTTGATGATTTTTTTGTTGAATTCTCATTTTGATATCAATTTGGTGCAACGGTTGGAGCACCAAAAAGTATTTTTTTCACAAAAATTTGAATTTGATGCCAAGTTTGGTTCACCGTTGGAGATGGTCTTAGAGCATCTCCAATCGTTTACCAAATTTTTCACCAAATTTGAGTTAAAAAAGACCCATTTTTTCATTTTGATACAGGTTGCTCCAATGGTGGGCATCAAAATAGGGGTCGACCGGTCGACCAGCCGGTTGACCGGTAAGGTATATATATATATTTTACCTCTTTGAACCTTTTGACCTGTTTGAACCAAATTTTTTGCAAGGGAACCGGTGGACCGGTTGGTTAACCGGCCGGTCCACCGACTGGTTGACCGGTTGCTCTCCCCAACGGTCACGCACAGTGAAATGGTGAAAGCTGCTGCCTGTTCTCACTTTGATGAATTTTTTGGTGAATTCTCAATTTGATACCGATTTGGTGCAATCGTTGGAGCACCAAAAGTGACTTTTTCACCAAAATTCAAATTTGATGTCAAGTTTGGTGAACCGTTGGAGATGGTCTTATGGATAAAGGGGAAAAAATGATGAGATAATGTAGGGGATAAATTTAAAATTAACCCTATATATGGTGGTGTTTGGCAAGTGGTTTTGGGGCTAAAATAGTCACAAAAAACAAAATAGGCTATTTTAGTCACAACAAACAAAATATCACATCCAACCCATAATCATTACACTCTTCTCTCATAAAAAAAAGTCAAAAAAGTCATAAAGTCAAAAAATCCTTCCCAAACCAAGCTTTTTAGCCCATGTTAAAATAGTCAAAAAAGCCAAAAAGTCAAAAAGCCAACCCACTTCCCAAAGGGAGACATAGTAGTGTTTTGAGAAGATGATAAAATATTGATTTTTTGACTTTTTTTATGTAAAAAAATAAAAAAGTGATATGATCTAAAAAATAAAAAAACTAAAAAACTAATCTTCCTAAATTGCCCCATAGCCACAAAGAAGTAGGGGCTTTACCTCTCAAGAAAACAGCTGGACAAGGAAAGAGCTTCTTTGGTATATGATGTGTTGCTTTGCTCTGTTTTTTCACTATGTTGTTGATTGTGCAAATATATAGATAGAAGAATAGAGATAATTATGATGAGGAACACATAAGAAAAGCCCACTACCTACCAACCAGACACTATCTTCAGAGTACGCAATAATGAGCTACAGCGCCACGGTTATTGGAGATGTTAAGTAATTGGTGACAGGGTGAGGTTTATAATTTTTTTTTTTGTGATTAAATGTTCAGATTGATCTCAAGCTGTTGCTGTACCACTAGATTCTCGTTTTCGGTGGAGTTAATTGGTGTATTTGATTAACCACCACTGTTGGTGGCCTAGCGGAAAATGTAGTGCATTCCCTAACACTGAGTCAGGATCGATTATTGGGAGGGAGTGTTTGAAATCTCTTCAGAGAACACGCCCTGTGCTCCCCTCGATAACCTGTCCTCTGTTGGGGCGTGTGGTTGCGCCCTATTGGTGCCCTAGTGATGGGTCCCTTACTTGGGGGGTTAATTTCTGACTGGTAATCGGTTACCTCGGGGTTAGGGCTCACGGGGCCGTGATGACACCACAGAGCTCTTTTTTTCCTGTTCCAAAAAAAAAAAAAGAAAAAAAAAGAAAAAAAAAAGGTGTATTTGATTTATGTTTTGAAATATGTTTTTGGAGGAAAATTTTTAAAAATATGTTTGGCAATAAAATTTTTTTAAAAAAATTTAAATTTATTTCTCTCTCTCTCTCTCTCTCTCTTTCTATTACATATCAATGAATCACTTTTTCTCTTTCCTTTCTCTTTCTCAATTATTTTTTCTTTCACATATATTTACTCAATTACAATAAAATATTAAATTATCTCAAACTCTCAAATTTCAAAATTATTTTTAAAATATACAACCAAACAAATTAAAAAAATTCTAAACTCTCTCCCCAATTTGTTTTTATAAAAAATTTATCTCAAAATACAAACCAAACACACCCAATAATTTTCGGCTCTTTTGGAAGAAAGAAAAATAAACAAATCAAAAGTCAGCTTTTAATTTATTTTAGGTCACATCAACTCTCATATTTTTTATATATATATTTTAAAAAAATTTATAAAAAAATCAAAAAAATTAACTTTTAACCATATTTTTAAAATTGCCTTTGTAGTAGATTATAAGGAATAATAAGGAACATAGTATGTGATAATTGGTGAAAGTATTACTAGGTGAAGTTTTTAGACCACCAAATAATTTTTCCTGATAGTTAGGTCTCCTTTCATAGGGTTCCTTTTAGATGTAGGTTAACTTTTTGACATTTTGATTTTTTAGCTATTTTAATCTGGGACTAAAAAGCCTCGTCTAGGATAAGTTTTTTGACTTTTTTGACTTTTGTGAGAGAAAAAATGAAATGATTATGGTTTGGATATGACATTTTGTCTCATTGGGTTAAAAAGTCTATTTTATCTTTTTGTGACTATTTTAGCCAAAAAGTCCCATTTTAATTTATGCCAAACGAAGACATATGTTTTGCAAAAATGCTACAGTGGTACTCTGTAGAATATTTTGTATTTTATTTGAGGTATTACTCTATTTTTTTGGATTGAGTTTTTTCAAATCTAAGATTTGATGGTCCGTGAACCTATCATATATCTCGTTTTAATGATCTGAATAGTCTATTGTATAAGACTCTCCGCATATATATCATTTATGGAAAAAAAAAAAAAGAAAAAAGAAGTTGATTTGATAACCGTAATTTTTTTTAAAATTTTATTACATTTGTTTTGGAAAAATTAAACGATATTTATTTTAAAAATATATTTATCGTTCATTTTTTTTAAACAAATGCAATAAAATGAAAATGTTAAAATTATCTGATTGATTTATTTTTTTCATCAATAATATATATTAAGGATCTTACCAAATGAATGGTACAAATCATCAAAATTAGATTAGGCCTTACAAACCCTCAAATTATTACGAATTCAAATTTAAGGCCAAAACTAGTTACATTAACATAATTGTATAACATGAGTATATGAAAGAACAACTCCTTGGCTTATAAAGTATTTAAAACAAACATTTCTAGTGTATATAATTAAATTGTAAAATAGTACTCAGAATACTCACATAGATAAATATTGTGGATATTTTCTTATAATTTAATTTCATATCTATATTTTTATATATAAAAAAAATGTGAATATTATGGATATTTTCTCATAATTTAATTTCATATTTATATTTTTATATAAAAAAATATAAGAAGCAAAAATGCTAGAATAGTGTGGGATGAACTTTGATTGCGGTCACATTTTTTTAATTTACATTAGCAAGGAAAGACAAATTGAACCCATAATCTCAATATGCCAATTGGACTAATCACAAAACCTAGCTCAACTTTTTTAATTTTTTGTTATTATTTATATTTCAGTATCTTTTTCTTAACTTTTGACATTTCAAACCGGCCAAATTATAAGCAAAGCAATGACAAAGGCAATAATATTTCATAGTATTTTAAATTAGTTTAGTATCTTGGCATTTGCATAAGTTGATTAATTACATGAACAATGATAGAGTATAATGTCGTTTAAATGGTTATCGAGTTAATATCGACAAAAATTCAAAAAATTACAATGATTAAGGAGACCATGTGTTTAATGTGTTTAGGATACACTTAAACTTGAAATATTAGAGAGTAGGGCTGCAAATGAACCGAGCTGTTCGTGAACAGGCTCGGCTCGGCTCGGTAAGGGCTCGGCTCGGCTCGTTTAGTAAACGAGCTGAGCTCGAGCTCGATTATTGGGCTCGTTTCGTTAACGAGCCGAGTTCGAGCTCGCATGTGTTCGGCTCGGTAGGCTCGGCTCGTTTATCTTTAATTAAATTATATAATAAATATATTATTTATATATTAAATAATATATAAATATATATAAATAATAATATAAATGCATTTTTTATATATTAAATAATATAAATAATATTTTTTATTTAAATACTTATATTTAAATAATATAAATAATATTAAAAAAAATTTATTGAGCCGAGCTGAGCCGAGCCGAGCCGAGCTCGAGTTCGATAAAAATTAACGAGCCGAGCCGAACTCGAGCCCAGTCCCTTATCGAGCCGAGCTCGAGCTCAATAAACGAGCTCGATAACTTAACGAGCCGAGCTCGAGCCCAGCAAAGCTCGGCTCGGCTCGGCTCGGCTCGGCTCGTTTGCAGCCCTAATTAGAGAGTACCATCTTCAGCCTAGTTAGTAAATACTCATACTACTGTCGCATGATATTCCCCCATTTATCTCAATCAAAACCTTTTGAATGTGTAAGTGCTATTGGATGTTCCTGCACATAACCTTTTATTATGGTTTTTGACGACCCAATAATGCAAGACACGGACACCTTTTCTTTTAAAATCCTGTGTGTCTAACATAATCAGTTGGCAAAACCCAAATCAAACCTTCTATCTATGAAAGAAGAAAAAGAAACGAAAAACTAAATCCATCCTTTTGTGATTGGCATAGTCTTTCTTGCATATTTGTTTTTTCTTTTTGCGTGATGGATGTTATTTTGACTTCAATCCATTAGATATTTCATTTGTCATTGCACTGTTTTTGTTTGTTTTGGCAGAACAATAATTAGTTGGTTGACAAGTTCACTGCATACGACAAGCATAGTAGAAGGGGAGCATGAACCACGTTTTTCTGAAAGTCGCTCACTATGGTCAGTACACCTGCACTGCATACTTTGATATGATGGATCATTTTGTGTGGATAGTTCGTAGGAAGTTCAAGAATCATATGGCTTTTGGCCTTGGAAAGCTCGGCAAAATAGAGTTCTGTGTTTGGTTGAGTTTTTTAAAATTAATTTTACTTTTATGTTTTAATGTTATGTTTTGATTTGGGTTTTTAAATTATGATTTTAAAATATGTTTGGTAAAGTAGCCAGTTTTGGAATTTTTAGTCTACTTGATCGTCCGCTCAGACATCTTTCCGAATGTCTGGCTTATTGATCAGAACAGTACTTTTTTAAAAAAAAAATGCCAATCGCCACCTGTTATTTGAAAAAAAAAATATATTTGTTTCTGATTTTTTTAAATATAGAAATTATTTTTTTTAGATCAAAATGAGAAATTATTTTTTTAAATTGAATTTTAAAAAGAGTTTAACTATGAGTTTTGAATTGAATTTTTAATAGAATTTTGAATTGTGTGTTTGGTTATGAGTTTATTGGCTTATTTTTCCTATGAAGGAAAATATCATAAATGCGAGCGTGCCAGCAAGGATTGAAAAATCCTTACAAATTAAATTCATGCCAATTATCAAGCGATTGCGTTGACGGTTCTTTTGCCTCAACGAAGAGGACTTCAAAATTGCCAAGTGTAGCGAAAAGAAAAATTAAAAGAAGAATGAGGGAGACGGAGAAAGACAATTGAATGAACAATCAAAGTAATAATTACTTACCTCTACTCCTATGCTTCGAAAAGAAAGTGCATAAAATGCTTCGAAAAGAAAATGCTGAAAATAAATGCTTCGAAAAGAAATCTATATTAAACTACTCCTAAGATAAGGAAAATGACAAGAAATATAGAAATCAATTGTCTTCGATTTGAATTCTGGGTCTTTACAATGTAGCCATGAATGGCTATTTATAGGTAAATATTTGTAGGAAAAAACTTCCAGCAATAACTACCCAATAATCACCTAAAACTACCCACTCTTCCATCTTCATTCTTACAATGCCACATATCTCTCCATGTCTTCATAACTTCCTTTAACCTCCAATTCATGCTCCATGTTCTCCACTTTATTCTCTATCATCTTTTTCACATTTCATAACTTCTCATAACCTCCAAATGAGTAGGAGGATGCCACATGTCCTGTAATTATATAAATAATAAATAATAATAAAAATTACAGATTTATGGTGCCAACATTACCCCCCGCGACCCTTAAAAATGATGTTTACTTGAATTTTTGAAGGACCGAACCAAGCACATGACTAATCTAAGCAATAAAATGCTTTGAATAATATCAACAAAGTGCTTCGAATAATATAATAGCTCCAATAAAGTGCTTCGAATAAGTATGAAATTATGACTAGATGATTAATAACAAGCTTCGAAGGTGGTATAAAAGACCAAATTCATCGTTCGAAGGTCTTGCAGCACAGTTTTGAAGGAACAACATCACCCCTCGAAGGTTGGAAGCATTGATATAGGATGATGATACTTACAATGAAGTTTCAAGGTTAGGCTTGACGCTTCAAATGTATCTTCGAAGCTTTATACAGTTTCGAAGGTGAAGTAATCAACCTTCGAAACAACTCTTGATGTTTCGAATGTATCTTCAAAGCTTTATACAGCTTCGAAGGTGAAGTAATCAACCTTCGAAACAACTCTTGATGTTTCGAATGTATCTTCGATGCTTTGATTGTGTACATATAAATAACTGGCCATCAATTTGAAAAGATAAGCCATTCTCAACCACTTATTTAAATGCATAGGCTTTTCCTAGCCAAGTTCATGCATTTTAAATGGGCATCCCCTGTTCTTAGTGCTTCGAACTCATAAGAACAATTTGTTAATTTTATTAGCCACATCATCAGAATTATATTTTGGTGTGATCCACAAATCCAAAGTAGGTTTTGAACACAAAGAACCATAGTACAAGATGGCCTTAAAAATTCAAACAATTTGACATTTTGAACAATTTCAAAAAATTCAGATTCATGAACATTAAATTGTTCATCATTCTTAGCCATGTTTGGGTTGAGAATATGTTCTTTGGCCAAATAACTTTTATCATTCATAGACAAATGGGGCTGTTTTTTTATTTTAGCGATTAATGGCTTGTGAAAATCCTCCATAGACATGTTTTTTCCATGGCTTGACTTTCTAAGAATGAATTTTTCAACTCCCCGAGCCTTATATGGAACATTATTTTTAACCATATTTGGCTCAACAACATACTTTTTAGCCATGTTATTTTCATAAATTGGCTCTTTAAAAATGGGTTTTTCGACCCCCCGAGTCATTGATGAAATTATATTTTCACTAATTTCAGTCACAAATGACTTAAAAACATTTTGTAAAACCCCACAAAATTTAGTCATTAAAGACTTGACAAAAAGGGTTAACAACTCATGTCTCTATTGGCAAATTTCCACATCAAGTTGATGAGTTACTCTAATTAAGTGGTGTATTTTTTCTTTTACCAAATAATATGGTAATGAAGAAACAACTTGGAAATTTTTTTCATCAAGAAAATGGATCGTTTCTTGAAGATCCAAATTTTTTCTTTCATGCTAATATATTTCATATTGACAAGTTCGAATGGCGAAATCCAAATCGTTTGTCATTTCTTACAGTTGGCAGTCCCACTGGGCGTGCCAAAAATATATGTTGGCTTTTTTGGCTTTCGAAGGTTATTTTTGTAATTGTAAGAGTGCCAGCAAGGATCAAGCAGTCCTTACAGAATGTTAATTGCCAACCAATTATCAGACGATTGTGTTTTAATTCTTTTAGCCTCAATGAAGAGGACTTTTACTGGTGGCTTTATTTAGGAGAATTAAGCAAACAATGATTAAATGAAGAGCAGTTGTAGCATTTCATTAAGTAAAAATGAAAGACTTACAATGATCCAATTCAGCCTCGTAGAGGTTTACAGCAACAATCTACTTGAAACTACTCCTATGAACGAAGTGCAGTGCAGGGATTTTAAAGTACAGAAATGTAAAGAACAGGAAATGTAAAAACTAGAAAGGAAATAAAGTTGATAAAACTGGTTTTTTGGATCTGAATCTGGGGGTTTTTCTGGGGCTTTCTCTGCTATTTATACTTCTCAAGGATAACCATCGAACTGCACTTCTAACCGTCGAACTACTCCTCCATGATCGTTGATCATGTTACCTTATAGTTAGCTTCACTATGCCAATACCTGCAGTTAGGCTTCCCTCCTGATTTTGAATTTAAATGTGAGTAACCGTTGAAGCCACATCACTTTGCATCTCTTTGCTGATTCAGTATTACGCAGATCTTGTGAAAACCAATACTAACTGCCACGTGTACGATCACGATCGAAGATTTGAATTGTCTTCCTGAATTGCCCTTATCTTGCCACATGTCGAACTGTGATTAGCTTATACAAAATATATAGCCAACATTACCCCCTGCACTAATATAACTAATACTTGGTGATATTAGTGGATCAAGGTATTTTATCCACGTCTTAGAATGTGCATGGGCTTTTGCATTTCTCAGAAATGCAACTGTCATTTATCATTTGCATTAAATTCTCGTCTAACCCTTGAACACTCCCACTATCTCAGTATTCGAAAAGACTGATACATCTTTTATGGCCAAGCCAATCTTCTCTTATATTGATCATGCATACGAAGAGTTATTTGATGACACTGTTCATCCTCGAAAGAACCTTCATGCTTTGATTAGCCATCTTTATCCACCTCTATTTATACAAGTTATGAAAGCTTTTGCAAATCACCGTCCTTCGAACCAAGAACCTACTACTTACGATTCTCTAGAACACAAATTTGCAATCATGGATATCGAAAGCTCTTCTTCTGGAATGAAACTATCCGCGTGGGACGAAGCTGCTGCTGCTTCTTCTTCTTCTACGACTTCTAGCTGGGGAACTTGGTCCACTACTACTCAACCTCAGACAAGGGAACGCATTCATCATCGTTTCCCTGAATTCGATGACCCTTTTCACATTTCTCCTTTCAAACGCAGTTCAGTAGTATATCCATATGTTTCTATTAATCGTAGCCGCAGTCTTGAAGACAATTTGCTTACATTATGGTACATTTCTACCTTGCCATCTCGGATGGTTCAAAGTGTCCCATATCCCGTTGAAACTCTAGGGATCAGCCCTACACTTTTAGCCAAAAAGGCAAAACTTTACCCCTCTGATTGGCTAGAATGTGTGACCAGGCCTGAATTTCTGGACTCACACAGGGAACCTCCGATTGCTCCTCCTCTCCCTTCTAACCCAGATTGGATTAATGAGTTGAAGCTCACTCTCTCTGAGGGCCAATCTTTTCCCCCTTACAGAGTCCCAGTGCCTCTAACTCCCTATCAGCAATTCAGGGCTCAGATATTGCTTGCTGTATTCTCTCATTTATCCTTCGAGGTCCTTTGAAATGATATTCCCTACCAAAACTTTCTATGGGCTTGTGACATTATGTCTCGAAGCCATCTCCTTAACCCTGTGGCCCAAATGGAGCTCCATACCTTTTTAGACCAACTTCCCCTTCTGCTTAACTGGCACTTCCATGCTTCCATTACCAGTGAAGTTCTCGATGAAGCCAATTCTGCTCGAATCCAGGTTCAGTATGAGGCAGAGAACCTTCTTGATGAGTATGAATCCTTTAAAAATCAGGATTCTGAGTATAGGGAGGATGCTATTATGAATGAAGTGCATGAAGAGGGGGAAATGGACGCCACAGATAAAGCCTTAAAGCAAATAGAATTCGAAGTGAAAGCCCAACAACTCACTTCTCAATTAAGGGCTTACCAATTAGACAAGCCAAACTTGGACAAGATAGAAGATAGAGTAGGAAAAGAATTTTCGTTTATTGAATTTTGCTGGACTAAATTTCATGACCTTGTAACTCTGTCCATTTCGTATTTCTACAAAATCAAGAATGTAATCAAATGAACTCTAGTATCAACAGCATTTATCAATGAAACTGAGCTTTCCGAATTTCATTTGTTAAATTCTGATTTAGCACTCAAATTATGAACTACGTGGTTGATGTGTTTTAACTCCACTTTGGCTCAAACTCTTCAAAAGTGTGAAGTCTTTTCTTTTGAGAAAGCAATTTTTGTCTTTCCTACCGACCCTAGGGCTAACATAATTCTTCACCCAACGGCTTCGAATTAACCAACCTTGCCCTTTGAAACTTTATTTGATCACATTCAATTTCCCAACATATGGTTAATATAATCAAATGATTTCGAATCAATTAATTTTCTTTCGAACAAACAGTCTATATTTTTCAAAATATGGAAACCTCTGCTAAGTATTGCACTGTTTTATTTGGAAGGAGTAATTTCTTCTATATACTATCAAACCAGCTATTGGTTTCAAAACTTGGAACAAACAATTTCCAGCCATGAGGTATTTCAAACTTTTGCTTCGAAGGATACTACTCTCATTAAGAAACCTAAAACAGGTCTTTAATCCCTTTGAAGTAAACAAATACTTAAGCATTCTTACATCCTTAGGTGTGGAATGTGCTTCGAAGTCGGCTTCCCAGTTTTGAAGCTGTTGTTATTTGACTTTGGCGCCAAAATCTGGTTTCGAAGCCAAATATTTTATTTCGAAGCTGACATCAGCATCTGAGATGTGTTTCCCTCCAAAAGTATCAATATTGAAGGAAACTCTTCGTATCTGTACTTTTAGTACTTCTTTACGAATTACACGATATATTTTCCAGACACAAAGGTTTTAGAACCCTTTTATTTCGTGCTCTGAATTCACTTGTTTGCTCAACACACAAACCCTTCCCCTCTATTAACCCTCTCTTCCTTGCTGCTTGCCACCAATGGATTCTTCTTCTCTGAAAGTACCAACTGGCGATCGTATAAGCCCAACAATGGCTTTGAAGAGATGTATTGAGGAAGAGATCGCCAAATTTACAGCTGATGGGTCAAGTGCCATAGACGGACGCCTCTTTGTTCCTCGCCATAGCGATAAACAAGAATATGTCCTAGGTCCCATCTTTCGAGAAGCTCCCGTTCAACTTCCAGCTTTATACCCTCGTTTGGAGGACCACTTTCTTCTCTATAAAGGGGGGCTCGACTGGGGAAATTGGAAAATGAACCGACCTCACCTTTGTTGGCCGACATTGAGGGCTGAGTGGGAGGAATGGTATGACAGAGTTGCGTCTGCAAGAGAATGTGACCTACAAGAGCTGTGTATTCTCGACGCTATTCGTCTTTCCAGGTTTATCATTCCTGAAGACCCTTTTTTGATTCCTGCTGCTCTTTGCTTTTGGAACATGGCTTTTAATTTTTTTCAGTTTCGGTGTGGCATGATGGCCCCCACCGTTCTTGATATTTGCCATCTCTTAGGGCTTTCACTACTTGGTACTCCTTTTACACCCAGCTACCCAAACCTTTCTGTTAAGTTTTCCCTTCCACCCTTAAATTCCTCCTACAGTGATTTTGTAAAGGCTGAAAATAAAAGGGAAGACCCCGTGAGAGATCGAGAACTCTTTTCCTTTATTGTATACTGGTTGTGTAAATTTCTCTTTTGTACATCATCTGAGCGGATCATGCCTGAGTTCACCCCACTTGCGAAGGCCCTTGTTTTGAAGAAACGAATAGCCTTGGCCCCTTACCTTTTAGGCCATGTCTATAGAGCCTGCTCCCAATTTTGTGAAAGACCTCTCGACATCAATCAGGGAGGCCCCCTCTGGGTGCTTCAAGTTTGGCTCTTTGCATACTTTACTGACCTGCATCCTAAGTGCTTGAAGTTTTTAGTTCAAGACCCTAGTACTTACGAAGAAAAGTATACTAGAGTTGCTCTTTATCCTACTTCATTTGCCTACTACCTCACATTTTTTCATCAACTTCCTATTTCCCCAACTGCCACCTTCTTTTGCCCCTTCGATGCCAACAAAGGACCAACTTGGCTGCAAACATTCTTGGCTGATAAAGAGTGTTCCATCCCATCACACAAAGATAAGTGGGCTTTCATTTTGTTGCCGAAGGAACTGTTCATTGGTACTTTAAACCCTTGAGCCTACAAGTGCATATCTGAGGTATATTGCCCTTCTCAGTTTGCCAGACAATTTGGGCTTACTCAAGGAATTCCCATTCCACTCTGCAGTCTCTCAAATGTCCATCTCACAGCCAGAGATCTAAGAGTACCCAAAATCAAACTAGAGGAGGCAACATTTAAGCTGTTAAAAGACTTGAGTGAGTTCAAATTTACACCCTTCATCCCCTCTGGTTTAGCTTTAAAGAGATTTCAAAATTGGTGGACAGCCAATATGGAAGTGTATCTGGCCATACATCCTCATGATTTGCTGATAGGACTAGGTGTGTCTTCTAAGGCTAAACCAACAGCAGCCGGGAACATTCCCTCTCTTTCCATAGCTGTCAAGACTGTTCCTGCAGCCTCATCCCCTTCTGCTAGAGTTACCAAAGCTGCTTCCAAAAGAGGTATGTATTTTCAGGTTTCTTTTCTTTAGACTTTTCTGTCTATTTCCTTTACATTCATACCTCTTGGTGAAGGGTCTCCACAAGAAGAATCTCCTAAGAGAGCTGAAGCTCTAGCTACTCTCAAAGAACATCAACAGAAAAAGAAAAAGAAGCTAATACTCACTCCTGAAGAATCTGAATCTCAGATTGAAGAGAGAGAGATTGAGAAAGAGCAGGAAATACCATTACAGAGAAAAAAAAGAAAGAAGATGACTGTCTCTCCTTTTGATTTGGTCGAAGACCCCACTCATGAGGAAGCTGCCAAAGCAGTAGAAGAGGAACTCACTCCTGAAGAATCTGAATCCCAGATTGAAGAGAGAGAGATTGAGAAAGAGCAGGAAATACCATCACAGAGAAAAAAGAGAAAGAAGATGACTGTCTCTCCTTCTAATTTGGTCGAAGACCCTACTCATGAGGTAGCTGCCAAAGTAGTAGAGGAGGAACATTCCAAAGAAATAATTATTTTTCAAAGAGCTGGGAAAAGGCGACAACAACAATTACTAAGGGATGAAGCAGCTGCCACTAATGCAACCCAAAGGGAAATAATGAGAAGGCAACACACTACCGAGCATTATTCCTTCCGTAATTCTCCCGTCATTGCCACCACCTCTGAAACCAGTAATTTTCTTTCATGTCTCCACTTTCTTTTCCCAAATTGTTGATATTGAGACTTAACATTGCTTTGTACCTCTTCCTTTGCAGTGACAACTACTGAGCCTATTCTCCTAATAAGGACTCCCTCAGTTTCGATTGAAGTTGATCAATCGCAAAATGTGAAGTCTATTCAGATAATACTCCCACTTTCTAGGCCTATATTCTCCGTACCCTCCTTGTAGCCAAGTATCCCTGCTCCTCTTTCTTTTGATTTAACTCCATAGCTCCCTTATTTGTCATTCGATTTTACTCAATTTGATTCTCTTTCGAGCTTTACTTCTCCTCCTCCTCCTAAGGAAATTCCAGCTGCTACTTCATCTTTGATGGTAGCTGATTCCTATAGAGAAGGTACTGGTAGCTCTCCAATCCATCATCCATTATTTTTGCCTAGCTCCAGTCCTTCTTCTCTTGACCAACTGGTAGCCAAAACTATAGAGACTGCTAAGGATACTCCACCTTCTTCTCTTATTCCTATACAGTCATTTCTTCCTTCTACCAGGGCTCTTTCTGCACCTTCCATGTCAATGGATGAGGTGGATATCTTTGAGGCTGGACTTGCTAGTCTTTTTGACATACCTTCCACCTCTCCAATGACTAGCAATGAGACTAAGCCATTAGTTCTAGCTGATTCTCTGCTAGAAATTTTTGAGAGCTCTTCCTCCAGTGGTAAGACTTCCTTGCCTTCGATAGACTTGGACAGCTTTCTGGAACTGCTGGCATCTTTTTTGAGGATTCCTTTTGAAGCCTTACAGAGGCCTATAATAAAAAATGGCTTCCTCCAATGTTGCAAGATTGCTGAGCAATCCGGCATAGCTGTCTCCAGTTATTTGTCTCAGACAGCAGCCACCATTGATTTCTACATCAACATTTGTCATGCTGCCAAGGTTGCAGAGGAGAAATTGGTGAGGGATTAGAGTTTTGTTTCCAAAGTACATATTGAGGTGTCAGAATTGAAAGAACAACATTCCTCTGTCTCCCAATTTCAAGCTCAACTGTTGGAAAAGAAGGCTCAACTTGAGGAAGAATTATCAGCAGTTAACTAAGCTTTGAACTGGACTACTACCAAGCTGTAAATCACTAATCAAGAGTTGGCTGATCGAAAGCAAGAAATGAACACATCCATTCAATTGTTTCCATCCCTCAAGAATAGAGCATCTATTGTAAAAGAACAATTTAAACACTGTACTGACTTTTGGGCCAATCTATGGCTACATGTATTTGACTCTTTATGAAATAAATTCTTATTTATCATTGAAGTGTTCTCATGTTCTTTTATTTAGCACTTATTCTATTCCTTGTGTTTCCCACACAGTTGGACAATAAGGCTTCAAATATCTGTCATTAATCTTTTTGGGATGTACATATCCATTTAAATTTCTCAAATGGTATGCTCCAAAAGGCAGGACTCTATGAACTTGATATTGTCCTTCCCAGTTAGGTGACCATTTGCCAAACTTATGGCTTTTAATCCCTATTGGGAGTATTGTCTTCCATACCAAATTACCTTCATCAAAGCCAATGTGTTTGACTTTCTTATTATAGTTTTTGGCTACTTTCTTCTTTTGGAAAAAAATGCTATTTAATGCCAGAATTCTAGCTTCATCTATACTTTCTAACTCCAAGCACATACTCTGATGGTATTGCTTAAGATCTAACTAGTCTTGGCATCTCACCCTCAAGGACTTAACATTAATTTCCACAGGTAGCACTGCATCATGCCCATACACTAAGGCATAAGGAGTGATTCCTGTGCTTGACCTTGGAGAAGTTCTATAAGCTCACAATACATCCAACAATAAGTTATGCCAATCCTTAGGATTGTCTTCTACAACTTTCTGTATTCCTTTTTTCAAAGACTTATTGGATGATTTAGCTTGACCATTGGCTTGTGCATAATAGGGGGTGGAATTAACAAGGCTAATTCCAAACTCTGCCACAAAAGACTTTACCATTTTCCCATCAAATACAGTCCCATTATCAACAGTTATAGTCTGTGGAATACCAAATCTATAGATTAAATCCTTAATGAATCCAATGACTTCAGTTTGGTCTACAGCCTTGTATGGCTTAGTTTTAACCCACTTAGTGAAGTAATCAGTGGCTACTAAGATGAAACAATGATGCTTCGAAGAGGGTGGGTGTATTTTCCCCATCATATCCATGGCCCATCCTCTAAATGGCAAAGGCTTCACAACTACATGCAGGTCAGTTATACGCACGTGCCTTATTGTGCCATGCTTTTGGCATGCCTGGCAACCTCTTGCATATTCTATGCAGTCTTTAAGGATAGTTGGCCAATAGTAGGAATACTTTCGAAGCAGCCATCTCATCTTCACACCAGGCTGATGAGCACCACAGATGCCTTCATGAACCTCAGCCATAGCTGTCAATGCTTCCTTCGGGTCTAAACATTCCAACAATAACCCATCTCCCCCCCTTTTGTAGAGAGCATTACCATACATTATGTAATGCATAGACTGCAATTTAATTTTTCTGCTGGCTTTCGAAGATGGGCCAGCCAGATACTGCATTATTGGATGCCTCCAATCTTGTTCTTGTAAGTCATTATGATTGATTTCCAGGACCACATTCCTTTTATTCAAGGGTGGTATTATTTTTCGATATGTTGTTTGGCTTATATCCCTTCGAGTATTATCCCTTCTCTTGAAATTCGAAACTTTCTGAGCCACATCATTAGCTTTATTATTCAAGAATCTTGGGACATGAGTTACATTTGCTATCTGAAATTGAGAAAGCAGATGTAATGCAACAACATAGTATAGCAACATGCTTATACTTTGACATTTGAAAATCCCTTTCACCTGGTTAACTACCAATTGAGAATCTCCAAATATGTCAACTGCGTGAGCTTGTAATCCAATAAGTATTTCCAGTCCCATTATTAAGGCTTCATATTCAGCTTGATTATTGGAACAAGTAATTTCATCTACTCTGAAACCATGCGTGGTTTCTACTCCTTGTGGTGACTTAATTACTATACCAATTCCAGTTAAACCATTGGCTTTTGATCCATCGAACCACATTTGCCATGGTTCAACACTAGCCATACCAAGTTCCATTATCTCTTGGCTTTCTGTTTGACATGGATGGTCTGCCAAAAAATTAGCTAAAACTTATCCTTTTATTGCCTTTTGGGGGACATATTCTAGATGAAATTCTGATAAAACTAGTATCCATTTGCCAATTCTTCCCCTCAACATGGGTCCAGATAACATATATTTAACCAAATCTGTGGTTGCAATTACCAAGACAGTTGTAGGCAAAAGATAGTATCTTAATTTCATTGTAACAAAATATAATGCAAGACATAGTTTTTCTACAGCTGAGTATTTACATTCACAAGAATTTAGAAACCTACTAAGGTAATAAACAGCTTGCTTCTTACCTTCTTCATTGTCTTAGGCTAAGAAAGCTCCCAATGAATCCTCTGCTGCAGCTATGTACAACTTCAAAGGCTTATCACCCTTTGGTGGCATCAGCACTAGAGGGTTGGCCAAATAGGCTTTGATTCCTTCGAAAGCAGTTTGATACTCTGCTGTCCACACAAACTCCTCTTCATCTTTTAGCCTTAACAAGGAAGAAAATACTTTAGTTTTCCCTGCAGTATTAGAAATGAATCTTCGAAGAAAATTAACCTGTCCAAGGAACTTTTGTAATTCTTTCTTACTTGATGGAGGTTTGGCTTCAATGATGGCTGTGGCTTTATTCTGGTCAATCTGTATTCCTTTCTTGTGTACTACATAGCCCAAGAAGTTTCCAGATGATATGCCAAAAGCACACTTAAGATGATTGAGTTTCAACTTAAACTTTCTCATTCTTTCAAAAGCTGCTTCTAAGTAAAACAAATGTTCCTCCATGGGTTGAGATTTCACTACAATGTCATCAATATAACACTCTAAATACCCTCCAATGCGGTCATGAAACATAGTGTTCATAGCTCTCTGATATGTAGCCCCAGCATTCTTTAGGCCAAATGGCAGTTTAACCCATTCGAAGGTGCCAATATTCCCAGGACATCTGAATGCTGTCTTATGGACATTTTCCTCTGCAATGCAGATTTGGTTATAACCAGAGTGCCCATCCATCATTGATAAAATTTGATTGCTGAACTATCTACCAACAAATCTACTATAGGCATAGGATACTCATCTTTTGGAGTTGCTAGATTCAAGTTTCTGAAATCGATGCATACCTTCATTTTACCATTCTTCTTAACCACAGGCACAATATTAGATAGCCATTCAACGTACCTGGCTGTCCTAATAAAGCCTGCCTTGAGGAGTCTAAGAATTTCCTCCTTAACTTTTTGAATCACTTCTGGACTCATTCTTCTTGGTTTTTGCTTGTATGGCTTGAAATTAGGGCTCATAGGGAGCCTATGTTCCACTAATGATCTATCCAATCCTGGTAGTTCATTATAAGACCATGCAAAACAATCCTTGTATCTTTTTAAGACCACCAACAACTGGTCCTTGTCAAGAGCATTCAAACAAGCACTTACATAGGTGGGCTGCTGTATGGAACCTTCCCCTAAGTCCACTTCTTCCAAGGGGTCTTGTATCTGAGAACTTACTGATGCTCCTTCTTTGATTCTTTCTGACTTCGAAGCAATCTCCTTGTTGTGTTTTGCTCCCAGCTTCTTTGATTCAACATTTTTACCCTCCTCCTCATAGACAAAGTCTGTCCACAAGGCTTCTTCCTCATGTATCTGCTGGACTTTTGTTTCAATGTCCAAAGCATCATATTTATCTAAGGCCAAAAATCTGACCTGTTGCTATTCCTTCTTATAACCAATCATCATGGCTTCTTTCTCTTGCTCTTACATTTTCTGGACTATTGATTTTACATCCAATACTGAGAATTTAATTAGAGCCAAAGACCTGGTTTCTTGGGTTTTATCTCATTGCCTACAACCAGGCATCATTGTCATCCTTAACGACAAACTCTTCATTAACACTTTCCTGGACCAAGTGCTTTAGATGTGCAAATTCCTCATCAGCCGTCACTTCGACTGATCCATCAGGTTTTCTCAGTATACTGAGTGGTGCCACTCCTTCAGTGGCCCTGTTCGGTAGGGCTTATTTCCAGCTTATTTAAGCTTTTAGCTTAATTTAAGCTATTTTGATGTGTTTGGTTCAGCGTAAAAATACAGTTTATAGCTTTTTGTAAGTCAAAAATCAACTTATTCTTTGAGTGGGAGAGGAGAAGCTTAATTTATAAGTAAAAAATCAGCTTATGTTCACAGCTATAAGCTAGAAGCTGTTAGGCTATAAGTTATAATCACTTTCCCACAGCTCTACGAAACAGGGCCAGTATATAATTTGGCCTCTGCGAAATCTGCACAAGCTATGAAGGGTTGAGGATCTGCATTGATCTCCTCCGTCTTTCCATTGCACAAGGCCATCATGATTTTCTGATGTAAAGAGGAAGGCACACATTTGTTGGCGTGAATCCAATCTCTTTCAAGTAAAGCATTATACTTAGCATTGTTGTCGATAACAAAGAATACTGTCATGCAGTCCCTGGTTCCCATACTCAAGTTGATGGGCAAAATACCTTGGGCCATCTGTTTGTCTCCAGCGAAACTAGCAATGGCTGTACTGGTTGGGATTAGTCTGGGGTTCTTCTTTCCTAGTTTCTTCAACGAAGATTTTGGAAGCAGGTTTACTGCTGCCCCGTTATCCACCAGCACCCGATTCATCTGTATTCCATCGAAGAAGGCCTTGATATACAAGGGTTTGACATGCTGTGTCATGGACGTCGTGGGATACTCAAAAAGGGTATGAGAGGTTAATACTTACCTCTTCCTCACTCTCATCTTCAGTTTCCATTGGTGTGGCTGCTTCGGATTCGTCTTGTACCATACTTACTTGTGAGTCTTCACTGGAGACTGGAATTGGGTCAATCTTCTGACCTTGGTTTTCATCTTTAGCTTGAAACTCCTGTGGTAATATAAGCACCATATTCACTGACACTGGAGGGAACGAGCCAAATTGGACGACTGGCTGTACTTGCTTTCCTTCTTGGTCAACTTGTTCAATTACTTTAGAAGCGTCCTCCATGCCGCATTCTGGCACTTCTGTATTAGTAACTTCCTTCGAATGGTCTGTTTCTGTTGGTTTTTCGACCAAAAATGTCTGTTCAGCCATGAAGGCTTCAAACATTTCTTCCTCAACCATCCCCTTTCTTTGGCCTGGGACGACTTCATCTTCTGTCTCACTATCACTTTCTATCAAAGCTTTTTCCAATCCTATCAAGCTGGATCTTTCCTTGGCCTTTAGTTCGGAATGAACTTTAGCCAATTGCTCCCTGCTACAACTCCTTTTGTCTGGAAGAGTTGATTTTAGATTATGGTCTAACTTTAAATCTTCTTCTCCCTCTGTCTGGCTCTTTAGCTGAACCAATGAAGAACTTTCTCCACCTTCTTTCAGATCCTTCTGGTACTGAGTGTACCTTCGTTGGATCTTCCTTCTTTGGGACCTAGAAATCACCGGGACCATATTTGGTTCTTTTGTTTTCGGGTGCTTAAGCAATATCCAATTATTTGGAGCCACCAAAGGAGGTTTGACCATCCTACCTTGGTTTCCAACAACATTTCTTTGGGTAGACATCTCCCTAGGTTTGTTCTGCATGATAAACCAATATGGAACTCCAGATACCCACGAACCTACTGACCCAGTTGTTGAACTGTTTCTTTCTTCCTTCGAAGCCATCTTCGAAACTGGCTGTGAAAGCCACTGCTTAGCCCTGACTCCTTGTTTTGGGCCTACCTCAGGCCTTTGATGAAGGTGGACACTTTCTGTCCTGCGTGAGGCTGGTCTAAGAGGCCAATCTCTGGCTTTGATCTTATAAACTGAACCCTTCTCCGGTCTCCTTTCAGGATGACTGCTCTCTATTCTGTAATAATTAGGTGGTCTGGACTCATATAAAGGCCTCTTGCTTTTAGAATGCATTCTGGCGGCTGTTGGCTCAGCCATTAATGGCTGCTGCCTAATACTAGTTGGATATGGCCTTTTGTTATAAGCACCGGTTGGTTTAGGACTCCTCTGCACATCCTTGTAATATTGCTTCCCATCAATTAGAAGCCTTTTCAACCACTTGTTGCTCAGCCTGCATCTGGGACACATTTTTTGCATGACAGCTGCTTCGAAAGAATCGTCATCCAGTGCTTCTTCATCAGAGTCTTCCCTCTAGTCTAAGAAACCTTGTCCAATAGCTGGTAGATTTCCAGTGTCTTTCTTGACAGTTGTCTGGCTGGCAACATACATTTGCATATTGATTTCTTCCAATTCTTTCAAGGACAAGTTCTGGAAGTCTGGCATAATAACATTGGTTGCCACCTCTCTAATTTCTAGGAATGGATTTGTATCAATCCCCATGGCTTTTTCTGCTTTAGCTAGGAATTTTGAACTTTCCTTTCGAATCTGCTCTTGGATCCTGTCTCGAAAAACAATGCAGTTTTTAGTTGAGTGAGACTAAGAATTATGCCATTTACAATACACTTTTCCTTTAAGTTCCTTTGGAGATGGAATTTTGACTCCTTTTGGTAACTTCAGGAAATTTGCAGCAAGCAAACGATCAAAAATGTCATCTGCCTTTGTTAAGTCAAAAGAGTATTTCCTATGAAGGTCTTTCTTTTTATACCGCTGATCAATTGTTGTATCTTTATGAATTAATGCCTCACAGATCATAGGTTCTTTCCCTACAATCTCTGCTGCATCAATCTCATAATTAGGATCTCTGTGTACAGGACACCTTATAGGTTAATTCCACTAAGTCTCTAAACTCAGTTGAGTCAAACTTCTTTCGAAGCCTAAACTCTAGACCATTTTGAGCTAATCTCACAAATTCAGGCTTTGGTAAGATGATCCTACATTTATTTCGTGCTTTTTTAAATCTGGGAATAAACTAAGTAGCCTTCTCATCAGGCCTTTGACCAATCTTGCCAAGTCTGTCATGGAAACCTCTAGCTCTGTTTGGAAGAATTGGGCATGAAATGCCTCTTCCATTTGTTGCCAAGTTTGGATAGAGCCAGGTGTAAGATTAATATACCATGCAAATGCTCCCCTAGTTAGAGAATTTGAGAATAATCTTAATTTCATATAGTCATTATTGGTAAATTCACCGCACTGAGCCGCGAACCTAGCAATATGCTCAACCGTTGACTGGTTTCCATTCCCATAAAAAAGGGCAAAATCTGGTATCCTGAAACCTCTTGGGTATTCATGTACCCTATCTACCCATTCTGGGTACGGTTTCCTGTACACAGGAGTCTGAACCCCCCGAGCCATTGGTCCACACATTTCTCTAACAATATCAGCAATTTGGTCTCTAGGGACCATATTTTGTGCATGTTGAACCACTATTAGAGGAACAAACACATGATTTGGTGGGCAACCTTGTGCCTGGGGTCCTCTTGGTCCATAGGGTGGTATGTTTGGGACTGGTTGTCCTTGTGGTGCTGGCTGCTGTTGGGGATATGGGTGACCCCTGTGAGCTTGTCCTACAAAAAGACCTGCGAAAGGCGCTGGAACAGGTTTTGTGTCTTTTCCAGTTGTAGGAAAACCTTCTAACCCCCCGGGTATAAATTCGAACAAAGGATTAATGAACCCCCTCGTGCCAGGTATGGCTTCGAACATAGGCTTTGGGACCATCCTTACACCATTATGCTGTGTTGGGCCAGATCCACCAATTTGCATGGTTTCACTGTTAAGTAATTAAGCATTTTGATTTGCCATAGGCCTCAAAAGAGGCTCATACCAAGACTGAGGTGGTGGTCTTTCATGGTTTTGGTTACTAGTTTGACCATTAGTACGCCCATTACTCTGCATAGTCTGTTTATCTCTAGCCAATCTTTGCTGAGGGGCATTTGAATTTTCCTCCATGTGTCTTGTGTTTGTTGGTTGGTGGGTATTCATTCGATCCAAAAAGGATGTTGCCCACTTTTCCATTGTGTTCATTAACTGCTGTCCCATGGCATCTACTAGGCCACCCCATGGATTCATTGGCTGAGTAGATGGAACAGTGGATGGTCCAATTCCTTGGCCTCATCCAATATTATGAACATGTGGTACTTGTTCTGAAGTGCTGGTTTGTTAGACCATAGGTTCTGATAAAATGGGTGCTTCCACAGGATGTGTTATCACATTATCCTCTAGATTAGGCATTTCTACCTCTCCTTCCATGCCTTCTTCCAAGTGTTCATTTTCTCCTTGTCTCCTACGTCTAGCCATTTCAATTAGTCCCACTGGGCGTGCCAAAAATTGTTGGCTTATTTTTCCTATGAAGGAAAATATCATAAATGCGAGCGTGCCAGCAAGGATTGAAAAATCCTTACAAATTAAATTCATGCCAATTATCAAGCGATTGCGTTGACGGTTCTTTTGCCTCAACGAAGAGGACTTCAAAATTGCCAAGTGTAGCGAAAAGAAAAATTAAAAGAAGAATAAGGGAGACGGAGAAAGACGATTGAGTGAACAATCAAAGTAATAATTACTTACCTCTACTCCTATGCTTTGAAAAGAAAGTGCATAAAATGCTTCGAAAAGAAAATGCTGAAAATAAATGCTTCGAAAAGAAATCTATATTAAACTACTCCTAAGATAAAGAAAATGACAAGAAATATAGAAATCAATTGTCTTCGATTTGAATTCTGGGTCTTTACAATGTAGCCATGAATGGCTATTTATAGGTAAATATTTGTAGGAAAAAACTTCCAGCAATAACTACCCAATAACCACCTAAAACTACCCACTCTTCCATCTTCATTCCCACAATGTCACATATCTCTCCATGTCTTCATAACTTCCTTTAACCTCCAATTCATGCTCCATGTTCTCCACTTTATTCTCTATCATATTTTTCACATTTCATAACTTCTCATAACCTCCAAATGAGTAGGAGGATGCCACATGTCCTGCAATTATATAAATAATAAATAATAATAAAAATTACAGATTTATGGTGCCAACAGAGTTATAAGTTTTAAAACTCTTTTCAAAACTCATAATCAAATAACTTTTCTCATTTCATATGTTACATCAAAAATTCAAAACTCATGATTAAACAAATTTTCTCTTTTTCAATCATAATTCTAAAACTCACAAACTCAAAATACAATCCTATTCTCAAATAATAATTTTAAAACTCTACCAAACGCTACGTTTGGTTTTCCATTTGGCATGCTCTCTTCTGGTTTTTTTTTTTTATTAATATTATTTATCTTTTCTTTTTTTGTTGGGGGGTTTAAAAAATGAATTTGAATTGGGCATATATGCTGTTAACTCTGGTTAAGGATTCCCATCATGAAGTGCAGGCACTTTCACTATTCAAATTGCTTATATATTACTAACTGTCCATGGATGCATGTGCAAATTCAATAAAAAAATTATATTATTCTTTTGTTATATTTTTTTTTATAATAATATACATATGTATTATAAATGTAATATAATGCAAGTTAAATATTTCTAACTATGTGCAATATTATATTTATTTGGTATATATTTCAAATAAAATATGTACAATATAATATATACAAATCTTAAAAAAAAAAAATACAATATTTCTTAATTTTCACCACCAAAAAAAAAAAAAACTATACATTATGAATTCGTAAAACATCTCAATTTGGAGTTGACATGGGAGCGGAAATTATAAATCCTGCAAGCAATAAATAAGATATATTAAAAAATTAGTATTATTTTCGTTTGTTATATAAACATTAAAATAAAAATTTACATTAAATTCAAAAATAAATGTACTTTAATTAATAGATTGCAAGCATAATTTTGCTTTTGTAATTAGCTAATTGCGTTATGTATGAAGATACAAAATGTAAATATTTTTGAAATTTTTATAAACGAAACTAAAAAGTTAGAAACTTACATTTGGGTATGGATTGATATATACCAATCAAATGTCCTCCTAACAATCCATTCAAATTGTTTTTGTGGGGACATAATTTTTGAGTGGCAACACGTGGCCGATGGGGCACCGAAATGTCAGCCGAGGTGCCACATGTCCCGATTGTAACGCCGAGGTGATCCCAGTTAGGCCGAGATTATCTCCGAAGATACCAGAGTCCGGGATAAACGGATAAGGGACAAGAGTCCTAGAATGAGGAAAGGCTTCAGTTTGGATAAAGATGAGACTCTTAGAGAGTTTATCCCAATCCAACTGGGAGTCGAAGATTAGCAGTAATCCAAAGTCCATTGAAGCTAGGCTTCTATTGGGATTAGGATTGTGTTGGCTATAAAAGAAATACACCCCCATGGGTCTAAGGTACGTTTTTTGTATTCTGAATAGTGAGTTAAGCACTTTTGCTATCTTTGAGAGATAACTGACTTGATCGTCGGAGTGTCCCCGGGTGGACGAACCACCGCCGGAATCTCTTCTTTCTATTACAGATCATTCAGGCGTCATCTATTCTGCCAATGCTCTCCAGTTGAATACTAATTTGGCAGTGTGGTCAGAAATCTACTCACACAATTTGGCGCCGTCTGTGGGAAAGAAAGGAGAATAGATGGCCAATAACGAACAGAAGGAAAAGGTTGGAGACGACACTCCTACTGGGAGTGGGAAACCTATTGACCTTGACGTCGAAGAAGACAACTGTAACAAAGAGACTCGTGATAAGAATCATGGAGAAAAAGACGTCGGCAAGGAAGGCGACATAACAAATAAATCAGACCGAGGCGAGTATTACAACAAAGACGACCTCCAGGTATGGAAAGATAGATGCCTACGGAGGGACGACGAGATGAAGGAACTGGCAAACAAATTGGCGGACCTGTAATCGGTTGTCAATTTCATGATGCAGAACAACGTTATACAACCACCATTCTCGTTACAAGATACGCCAATTCCAGCGGCCAAAAAAGATGCCCAGCTAGGGGGGTAGAAGACAATTCCTACGACTCCTCAGCACGATAGAATCGAGAAACACTCTCACCGGCCTTCAAGGGAGGTCGGGCGAGGAGAATCAAGAAGGGGAGATTCACGGAGGACGCACCGCACCAAGGAAGCTGACCACAAAGAACATCGGCATGTTTAGAGTAAGGAGCTATGTTTCGACGCAACCAATGGAGAGAGGTCCAAAATGACTCACAACGATACTGGAAGTAGTACACCAAAAAGGCTGAAATCCGTTGATAGCCGAGCACCCAGACGGACCAAGGAGGATTTGAGGGGTTACTACCAGAGGAAGCAACAAGATGCCGAGGTAACCTCTCCGGTCAAGCTGAGAACACCGTTCTCGGTGGAGTTGGAAAAATTTGAGGCCCCGAAAAGGTTCAGTATGCCGAGGTTATAGATATATGATGGTAAGTCAGACCCTAACTTTCACGTCGACTTATACCTGAACTCGATGGCATTGTACACTGGGAACGAGCCGTTGCTCTGCAAGGTGTTCCTCTCTTCCTTCGGGAAAATTGCATCAGATTGGTTTCACAAGTTGCCAAAAGGAACTGTGAAAACCTGGGAAGGCCTGGCCGAGATGTTTGTGGCCAGGTTCGTGACCAACAAACTACAGCCATTGAGGGTGGACGCCCTGATGGCTTTGAGAATTGGCGAGGATGAAAGCCTTAGGGCCTATGCTAAAAGATATTATGAGGTGTTCAATCGTATCCCCGGGTGCAACCAGGAGGTGGCAGTCGTATCTTTTAAGAACGGCTTGAAGGATGATTGCCTGCTTCGAAAGTGTCACACCCCAAACCCGCCCCTAAAAGTTTCGGGCATGACTTATTCAGAAACGGACACTTAACCTGATATACGTAATATATGGGGCCTGAACGGAAGCATTAATAATATAAAATAACATAAAACATCACCCATTGGGCTATCACTACCATGCCAGGACCGCAAACATTGCGTTAGGTAGATAATATACAGGAAACATATACTCAAGCTTCAGTTACAGTCATTCACATTCATACATAAAGTATTAAAGAATAAAGGGTTATATACATTCAACCATAGGCAGACAATCAAAGCATGAGCCAAAAACCTAATAAAACTTTACAAATGCACGGGTTTCATCTTAAGTGCCTGGACACACTGAGGTTGACAAGAGAGAGACAAGCTTTAAGGGTTAGGATTGGCCTCCCGGTTGATTACCTACGGAAATAGACAAATACAGGGTGAGTAAAACTCAGTGAATAATAGCACATAAATAATGTAATGGTTAACTTAAATAACAAAGCATATAACTGTAGAGGCATATGATTAATTACACTCTATAATCATTTCTAGAGCGGCCATGGGCCCAATGTCCTTAACAAGGTGGCTTTAAGCCCAGAAATGTACAAAACGACCATAGGCCTAACAGATACAGAATGGCCATAGGCCCAGAAATATCAGAACGGCTTATCAGCCCAAAAATAACAGAACGGCCATCGGCCCAGAAATAACAGAACGGCTTATCAGCCTAGAAATAACAGAACGACTTATCAGCCCAGAAATAACAGAACGGCCATTGGCCCAGATCACATATGTATGGATTCAAGAGGTGGCTCGTACGGATTCTAGAGGTGACTCGCATTGTCGCACTTAGTTCCGTACAGCACTTTGTTCCGTACCAGAAATAATAGGTCTTGTCATGTCATGGCATAGACGGAACAAACAACAAAACAGAATAACCTCAGATATCATCAGAACAGACTAGTTTCAGAGTTATATAGAGACACACAGATTCTTCCAATCATTCACATGAGTTAACGTAGTTAGTTTACATTTAACAGAATATTGATGATAATTATTAGCAATAAGGATAGCGTATCCCACAGATTATACACGTGCCATCACAATACTATTTGTAGAGACAAAACAATTTGCCTCAGAACAGTCTTGATTCATCATTAACAAAACAGAATGATTCGGGATACACAAGCATCATTGTTCCACTTGATCATCATGAATCATTAAGGGTAATTTACGGATGACAGAACATTAATAAAATGTCTTTTAACGGTAAGCAAAATGCACTACTATAGTATTATCCAATTATGCTAATCCTCTTTAGCCGATATCTATGTCACAAGACATATATTGAACCAAACAGATGATAGGAGTTCCTGACAGAACATTCGGGGTATTATGTTCCCATTCAAAATATCAAGTACCCGGTAAGTGGGGTTACTTTCAAGAGCTTTTTCTGTTAACCAATTCCAAATCAACATACACTTTAACATAGTTGCCCACGGAGAATAGAATGTTAATAACAATAATTATTAACAGTACTAGATGTACATTGATAGTACTATTACTCACAGTGATAGATTCTGGTAGCAGTGGGACGATATCCTCGTCTTGACCTACAAACACAATGCACATAGTATCATAAGATTATACCCGATTCCTTACTTTACTCTTAATCAATTAGTCATATCGGTTCTAAACTCCTTAATCCTTAGTAGGTTATAATCCATGCCTCAAAAAGTACAAGGAATCGATAGGAGAAAGGTTCAGACGAAGAAACAGTACAAACTCAGTAAACAGAAAGTGAACAGTCGTCACTAATTTCATCATAACTATTTCTGTATTTAGAATTTGGGAGTGAGACCACTTCCATTGGAAACTAGACTTCCGGAGCTTGATTTTAGGCTCAAGAATCACTCAAAACGGAGTCCGGAGGCAAAAGATATGCTTGTTCAAAGTTACAAGGTAAAAGCTGAAACAGAGTCGGCCGCTCGTGCGCCTACTTTGGCCGCTCGTGCGGCCCAATTCCGCTCGAGCGGAAGAACCCGGCCGCTCGAGCGCCCAAAAGCAGAATCAAAACCTCTTTTTTTCCCTCATGCTCCGCTCGTGCGGTGCCCGTGGCCGCTCGTGCGGTCTGGGCAAAAACAAACAATTCGAAAATGGGTTTTTCTTGCTCCAACACTTGATTCTTCCATTTTCCAAAGCTTGTTTTCAACTTGTATCATTCAAAAACATGTATAATTAATGAAATACATGGGATTATGATTGTTTCCTAAATTAAAACGTCAAAGATACAATGAATTTTCTAGTAGGGAAATCAATCTCTTCATTTCTTTCTTTCCCAAGACTTCCTCCATATTCACATATATCTTCAATTATACATATAATTAACCACAAGATGAGCAAATATAACAAATTTACTCCTCAATCAAGCAACTCTAATTTATTTACATATAAAACCTTCCATTTAATCCTTGATTCTTTGTGGTAGATGAGTTATCCACAAGGATGAAATTAAAGTCACATACCTTAACCCAAATCCATGTTTTCCCCCAAATTTCCATGGTCAATCTCCTTCCTCTTCTTCAAGCTTCCATGAGTGGTGAGCTCTCTCCCTCCTTTGCCCTCTCTTCTCCCGGTTCTCTCTCTCCCCCAGATATTTTGTTGACTCCAAAAAATGATAAGTTCCAACTCACTTAACATACACACATATAAATATAATAAACACATAGCTTTTCACAATAGAGAGGCCAAACACGCCCTTACGAATCGCGTAAAATTAAATTTCAATTAAACTTTCTAGATGACTCTAAAAATTATGCTGGTCTTAAATATGTCCTCTGTTCCAGGTTCTGAAGCTTCTAAGGCTCTCAATTTACAGTAAAAAGTTCATCATCCAAACGCACATTAACGAATCAGACAACTTAGATTTCCAATTAATTTTCTCAAGTAGTTCTAAAAATTCCCATTAACTTACCCAAACGCTCAATTTTGATTTCTAGATCCGTAAAGGACGGTAATTCAATTTTAAAGCCGTGACTCAACAGATAATTTCCTCAATTGAACAGATATCATTAAATTAAAATGCATTAACCCACAAGGACATAAAAGTAATTTCGGATACGGATTTTGGGGTCGTTACAGAAAGTGATTGGCAAAGACATTGCCAAAAAGCATGGAGGAGCTTATGGCTAGAATAGAGAAGTATGCCAAGGCTGAGAAGGACACGCCGGGGACAAAGGCGTTGAAATTAGAGAAGAAAAATGGCTCGCTGAAGCGAGGCCGAGGTGATAGCGGATACAACAAACCAGAGACAGGACTAAGGGCTGCACAGGCAGTCACAACGGTATTTCGAATCCCTATCTACAAAGTCTTGGAAAAAATCCGAAATCAACCCTATTACAGAGCACCAGCAAGGGTACTGGATGAATTTATGGGAAGAAGACTTGGCAAACACTGTGCTTATCATAATGAGACTGGACATCTGACTCAGGGGTGTAGAGCCCTGAAGACACATCTGGAAGACCTGGTAAGACAGAATATTTAAGGGACCTGGTGGACGAGGCCAGGATAAGGGAAGAACAGGCAAGACTGCCCCAGGCACCAACAGCACCACCCCTACCAGCACCACAACCGCAGGAAGGCAGACCTTGAGTGATCAATGTGATTCACTCAAAGGTAAATGAGAATGAGATAAAGGGAGAAACCTAGAGAGTAAAACACCTACAACATGTGTATCAGGTCGGCAGTAAGAGGCCCAGGGCAGACAAGAGCCAGGGACCAGTGGTGTCTTTTACTGAGGAAGACCTGGAGATGGTGCAGCATCCACACAACAATACCTTGGTAATATCCCTCCAGATTGGAGAGTGCCAAGTGAAGCGCATCTTAGTTGACCAAGGCAGCTCTTGTGACATCATGTATGTCAGGTGTTTCAAGGAGCTTGGCCTTCACCAAGATGACTTGGACCAGTCCAATGGCCCAATGGTTGGGTTCAATGGAACGTCGACGTGGCCCCTGGGAGTAACAAGTATGAAGGTGCAGGCTGGCACCAAGAAGCTAAAAACAGAGTTCACCATAATTGACACCCCCTCCCCTTACAATGCTATCCTGGGAAGGCCATGGCTGCATGCAATGGGGGCTGTTCCCTCAACATTATATCAGCTATTGCGGTTCCCAACAGAGCATGGAATAGAGGAGGTCAGCGGGGATCAGTTGCAAGCAAAAAATTGCTCCATGGTTGTGATGAAGTCAACCTGCAACATACGAGAAGCAGAAATAGTGGAGATCGATGACGAAAATGTGGAAGTCCTGGATGACGTCGACAAAGAGCCAGACGAGAAGAGTGAAGAAGCTCTGAAGAAAATCCTTGTTCAGCAAGGGGATTGAAGAACGCTTCTTCCTTCTCGGCTCGAGCTTAGCCGAAGAAGAGGAAAAAGAGTTAGAGGCATTCTTGAGAGCAAACCTTGAGGTGTTTGCATGGACATCGTATGAGATACCAGGCATTGACCCCGAGGTCACTTGCCACAAACTGAATGTAGACAGGTCGGCCAAACCTGTCATCCAGCGGGCAAAGAGGCCGACACTAATGCATGTTGAGGCCGTAGAAAAGGAAGTAGATAGACTTCTAGAGGCCAGAGCCATTCGAGAGGTAATTTACCCGACATGGCTATCAAACACAGTGGTTGTGAAGAAAAAGAATGGTAAGTAAAGGGTCTGCGTGGACTTCACCAGCCTAAATAAGGCTTGTCCCAAAGACAGTTTCCCATTATCCAAGATTGACCAATTGGTGGATGCCACTTCGAGACATGGAATGATGAGCTTCCTAGATGCCTACAAGGGGTACCATCAGATAGTTATATACCCCCTAGACGAGGAAAAAACTACATTCATCACCCCAAAAGGGCTATATTGCTACAGAGTAATGCCTTTCGGGTTGAAAAACGCAAGAACAACTTACCAAAGGTTAGTGACAAAGATGTTCAGACATCTAATTGGCAAAACTGTGGAGGTATACATAGATGACATGGTCGTGAAGACCAAGGAACCTGAAGGTCATCAGGAAGACTTGAAGGCAATCTTTGACATCCTTAGAACATATCGACTCCGACTCAATGCATCAAAATGTGCATTTGGAGTAGGGTCTAGTAAGTTCTTAGGATACTTGGTTACCAAAAGGGGCATTGAGGCTAGCCCGAATCAAATTAAAGCCATCTTAGAATTAAAGAGCCCAACATCAGCAAAGCAAGTGCAGATGTTAACGGGAAGGGCTGCGGCCCTGAACAGATTTATAAGCAGAAGCTCTGACAAATGTAAACCTTTCTTCAGCCTAGTGAAGAAAGCCGCAGACTTCTTATGGACAGAAGAGTGCGAAGCCGCCTTGACCGACTTGAAGAAGTATTTGACCACAGCTCCAGTCCTCTCAAATCCAGTTACCTGGAAAGGAGCTGTTCTTATACTTGGCAGTTTCAGAACATGCAGTGAGTGCAGTAGTAGTCAGAGAAGAAAAGGAAGAGCAAAGGGCAGTCTACTACGTGAGTAAAACCCTGGCAGATGCAGAGACCAGGTACTTACCCTTGGAGAAGTTAACACTGGCTTTAGTCATGGCCTCCAAGAAGCTGAATCACTACTTTCAAGCCCACAAAATTGTGGTGTTAACTGAACATCCGTTGAGGTCCTTGTTGCAGCAGGGAGATCTAACAGGCAGAATAGGCAGATGGGCAGTAATGTTGGGCCAATACGGCCTGGATTTCAGACCCAGGACATCAATCAAAGGACAAGTCTTAGCCGACTTCGTGGCCGAGTTCATACCAGACGTCGTCATACATCGGGCTCCGTTGAGCCAAGGTATACAACGTCCCAGTGAGCAAGGAAAAACTAGGCAGGGGGCAGCAGAACAAAGGAAGGAAGAAAAACTCAGGCCCTGCAGCATTTACATCGGTGACTCATTCCGGCTGTTTGTTGATGGAAGTTCAAACCGACAAGGAACAGGGGTAAGAGTAGTGCTAGTATCCCCAGATGGACAGGTACTGGAGCAATTCATTTGTTTGGGGTTCAAGGCCTCAAACAATGAAGTAGAGTATGAAGCACTAATAGCAGGGTTAAAGCTGGCAGCAGCCATGGAAGCTGACGAGGTAATAGTCTTCTACGACTCCCAGCTTATAGTCAACTAGGCAACAGGCGAGTATGTAGCCCGAGAAGAAAGGATGCCGGCCCATGTAAAGAAAGTGGGCAGACTGATGGCATTGTTCCAAAATTGCCGGCTACAACAAGTCGGCCAAGATGACAACAGCCATGCCGATGCCTTGGCCAACCTGGCTAGTGCAATGAAACTAGGAGAAACAAGAACAATAATGGTTGATTACTTGCCAGGACCAAGTATAGAACCATTGAACACAGAGCATGAAGCAATGTGTGTGGAGAGGGGACCAAGCTGGATGGATGCAATAATAATGTTCCTTCGAGATGGGAAGATGCCAGACCACCGAAAAGAAGCGCACAAGATCAGACTGAAGTCGGTAAGGTTCTGTTTGACAGCAGAAGGACATCTCTATAGAAGATCTTTTACTGGACCCCCTTCTGAGGTGTGTGCATCCTGCATAGGTTGAAGACTTTCTATACGAAATACATGAAGGAGTATCTGGAGACCACACTGGGGTCAGGTCACTTGCTCATAGGGCCATTACTCAGGGGTATCGGTGGCCCTACATGCAGAAAGATGCTGAAGCCTATGTCAAGAAGTGTGAGAAGTGCCAGAGGTTTGCACCTTTGATACATCAACCAGCAGTAGACTTGAACCCGGTGTCCAGCCCTTGGCCATTTGCCGAATGGGGCATGGATCTTGTTGGAAAACTGCCTCAAGCAACTGGACAAAGGAAGTACCTGCTGGTGGCAACAGACTACTTCACCAAATAGGTAGAAGCTGAACCCCTCGCCAAGATTCGGGACATTAATGTGAAGAACTTCATCTGGAAAAACATCATCACCAGGTTTGGGATCCCCAAGAGCAATAATAGCTGACAATGGGACACAGTTTGATAGTAAGCTAGTCAAGAGCTTCTATGCAAAGTTCAAAATCAAGAATTATTTTTCCACCCCGAGTTTTCCTCAAAGCAATGGACAAGCAGAAGCATCCAACAAAGTTATCTTGGATGGGATCAAGAAAAGGCTGCAAGCAGCAAAGGGAAAGTGGGTGGACGAGTTGCCTAGTGTACTCTGGGCATATCGGACTACGTCGAGAAGATCAACGGGGGAATCCCCATTTGCCATGGCTTATGGCACAGAGGCAGTAATTCCATTGGAGGTCAGCATTCCAGGGATCAGAACCCAAGCAGTAGAAAATGGGACCAATGAGGCATTCTTAGCCCGAGATCTGGATCTGTTAGAAGAACGAAAGGAAAAAGCAGCAATTCAACTGGGGCATACCAGCAGTAGCTTGCTAGGGCTTATAATAAGAAGGTGAACCCGCGAGAGTTCCAAGTTAGTGACCTCGTCCTGAGAAAGGTCGTCGACAACAAGAAGGATCCCAGAGAAGGCAAGGTTGGCCCGAATTGGGATGGACCCTATTGAATCATCTCGGTCTTGGGCAACGGGACATATCGGCTTGAGGATTATGAAGGCAAAGAGTTGCCAAGACCCTGGAATACTTGCAATCTGAAGTTTTTCTATCACTAGAATTTATTGTTTTTTAAGTTCTCTCTTGTTATTAGCTGAAGTATTAATAAAGTTTTTAGATTGATTTTTGAACTTGTGTATGGTGACTAAACAGGTACTTGATGATGTTTCTAAGTGAAACATGAAGAATAATTTAGACTTATTATATGGCAGAGTAGAAACCTTACTTGCATATAATAGAGTTGAACTAAGTTGGCGATGTTTCTAAGCGAAACATGACGAATAACTTAGACTTATTATATGGCAAAGTAGAAACTTTACTTACATATAATAGAGTTGAACTAAGTTGGCGATGTTTCTAAGCGAAACATAACGAATAACTTAGACTTATTATATGGCAGAGTAGAAACTTTATTTGCATATAATAGAGTTGAACTAAGTTGGGTTAACTTGGACTTGTCATATCGGCAAAATCAAACACGGATTGGAGCCAAGTGTATGCCAGTCAGATTAACGAAGAGACCGAGGTTGATAACCTCGGCTAGTTTTTGTTTGAATCTGACCTCGGCGACAAGATGAAAAGCCATATGCTTAATGAGAACTCAAGTGGAACTTGAGTTCACGTTGGGGGGCAGAAGGCTGGAGAATAATGCTTGGAACTTGGAATTCACAAGGAAGATGGTTTAACACTTGTTGAAATTTTGAGAAAAATTTACAAGTTGAAATTAAGTCGAGGTTATGTTAAAGGAAGATGGTTTAACGTTTGTTGAAATTTTGAGAAAAATTTACAAGTTGAAGTTAACCCAAGATTATGTTACAAGAATAGAAGACAGAGGTCTTGCTTTTGGACAGTGGTGCATCACACCATGTCACATCTGATCTCAACAATCTCTCATTACATGCTCCCTACATTGGCACTGATGACATCATGATCGGCGATGGCTCCAATCTTGCCATCACCCACACTGGTTCCACCTCTCTCAAAACTTTACATTAAACAATGTTTTGTGTGTTCCATCTATGAAAAAGAACCTAATCTCTATTTCACAATTTTGCACTTCTAATAATGTTTCCATCGAGTTCTTACCATCCACTTTTCTTGTGAAGGAACTTCAAACCGGGGCCACACTGCTAAAGGGACAGACTAAAGATGGCGTATATGAGTGGCCAACCTCCTCCCCTTTACTTGCTTTCTCTACAATCAAGACAACAACCATTGACTGGCACCATCGCTTAGGACATCCAGCTTTTCCAATTCTCAAGCATATTGTTTCTAGCAATGCCTTAGGCTTATCTTCGTCTTTATCTTTTGATTTTTCCTGTAATGCTTGTCTTTGCAATAAAAGCCACAAATTGTCTTTCTCTAACTCTACAATTATCTCTACTTAACCTCTTGAAGTCATATTCTCTGATGTCTGGACCTCTCCCATTTACTCACATAATGGCTTTAAATATTATGTAATCTTCATTGATCATTTCAGTAAATATATTTGGTTTTACCCACTCAAAAACAAATTTGATGTCAAAGAAGTCTTCATACGATTCAAAGCCATTGTGGAAAAAAACTTCACTTCCACCATCAAAACACTCTATTCAGACAACGGTGGTGAATACCTTTCCCTAGCTAATTTTCTTTCCACCAATGGTATCTCACATCTCACCACTCCCTCTTATACACCTGAACACAATGGTTACTCTGAAAGACGGCACCTTCATATCGTAGAAACAGGTCTAGCTCTTCTCACTCATGCTTCTTTACCCCTCTCCTACTAGACTTATGCCTTTGCTACAACAGTCTACCTTATCAATAGAATGCCCACTCCCACTTTAAATCTCTCCTCACCCTACCACAAAATATTTCTGACAGCCCTCAACTACTCCAAATTAAGGGTCTTTGGTTGCTTATGCTACCCTTGGCTCAGACCTTACACCTCACACAAGCTTGAATCACGGTCCAAGCCGTGTGTTTTCCTTGGATACTCTCTCACTCAAAGTGTATACTACTGTCTTGACCTTTCCACCTCAAAAATCTATGTCTCAAGACGTGTCCAATTTGTTGAATCCCACTTTCCATACTCTTCACTGTCTGGACCGTCCTCTAGTCCTCATCCCAACCTCATCGCAACTTGGATTCCTGCACCAATTCCAGTTCTCACATCCTCTTCCCAGCCGCTACTCAATACAACATCTGAAGTCATCGTCTCTCAGCAACCTCAAAGTGCAGCTCCAACACACACTCCAGTACAGGTTCCATCTACTACCACAAACCAGCCCACCCACTCACACTCACCTTCATTCACACCCTCAACCGATCCACCACTACATATCCCAGAGTCGCCTCCTCCTAACCCACCTGAAATTCATCCCCTTCCAACTCACCTAATGACCACCCGAGCAAAGAACCACATTCATAAACCCATCACTAAAATGAACCTTCATGCCCAACTCTCCAAATCCGATGACCTTGAACCAACTACCGTGATTGCTGCCCTTAAAGATCCACGATGGCGTAAAGCCATGTTTGATGAGTGTGATGCTTTAGTTAGAAACGGAACATGGGAACTTGTCCCACCTGATTCTACCATGAATATAGTTGGGTACAAATGGATTTTTCGAATTAAACGTAACTCTGATGGCTCTGTTAACAGGTTCAAAGCACGTTTGGTCGCAAAAGGATTTCATCAAAGACCCGACGTCAATTATCTAGACACTTTCAGCCCTGTTGTAAAACCAAGGACAGTACGTGTTGTCCTCAGTCTTGCCGTATCTCAGGGTTGGTCCTTACGTCAACTGGATGTTAACAACGCCTTTTTACAAGGCCACCTCTCCGAGAATGTCTACATGCAACAACCCACAGGTTTTGTTGATCAAGATCATCCATCTTATGTCTGCAAACTTCAAAAGGCCATTTATGGCCTCAAACAAGCACCGAGAGCTTGGTATCATGAACTTCGAACTTTCCTTCTTACCTCAGGCTTTGAAAATTCTCATACAGATACTTCACTATTTGTTCTGACTACTACTGGTCATAGAATGTATACATTTGTCTATGTGGATGACTTAATCATCACTGGAGACAACACTCAGATGATCAACTCATTTGTTGATGTTCTTGCTTATCGATTTTCAATTAAGGATCTTGGACAGCTATCTTATTTTTTGGGTGTGGATTTCGTCCCAAATCAGCAAGGGATTTTATTATCTCAAAGGCGTTACATTTTGGATATTCTAGCTAGAACTCATATGACTGATGCCAAACCTATGCTCACTCCCATTCCAACTAGTCCACATTTGTTAAAATCAGGCTCTGCTTTGTTTGATCCTACCGAGTATAGAACAGTTGTTGGCAGCCTTCAATATCTCTTGATTACCAAACCAAATCTTGCATTTGTGGTTAACAAGCTCTCCCAGTACATGCACACTCCAACAACCGATCATTGGAACTTTGTTAAAACGTCTCTTACGCTATCTATGTGGAACTATTAATGACAGCCTCCAACTACATCGCCGGTCCCCATTGAATTTACACGCCTATGCAGACACCGATTGGGCAGGTGACAAGAATGATTTTTCATCAACCAGTGCTTACGTTATCTATCTTGGTTATAATCCAGTCTCCTGGAGTTCTAAGAAACAGAAAATTGTTGCACGATCTTCCACTGAAGCTGAATACTGGTCAGTCGCTAATGCAGCAGCTAAGCTCAATTGGCTTTGCTATCTTCTCACTGATCTTGGTATTCAACTACCTTGCTGTCTCGTTTTATATTGTGATAATGTTGGTGCTACACAACTCTACTCCAATCCCGTGTTCCACTCCAGAATGAAACATGTTGCCATCGATTAGCACTTCATCAGAGACCAAGTACAAAATGGTGTCCTTCGGGTTGCTCATGTATCCTCAACAGATCAACTTGCTGATGCCCTCACCAAACCTCTTCCCCCTATTCGTTTTCTGGATCTCAAATCCAAGATTGGACTTCTCTCCAACGCTCCATCTTGAGGGGGCATATCACAGGATTGTAACAGATTGTAACAGTCCTTTAGTTTCTCTATTTTGAATTCATTCAAAATACTTGTACAGGTTGTAACAGTCCGTTAGCTTCTCTATTTTGAATTCATTCGAAATACTTGTACCTTAGACTTAGGAAACAGTTTCAAACTGCTCTATATTTTAGGATTTCAAACAACTGTTTGTTATCCTATATGTGTGTATATATATGCTGCAAAATGTATATGAAAGGAAGGTTGATTTCCTCAATCTGATACGTAGTTTGTGAATTGAAATATACCGTTAAATATTTTGTGAAATTTAACAAGTGTAAAATATATGACAGACATAATGAGTTATATGTTAATTTTCAAATTTTAAAGAAAAAAATCACACGTGGAATAAACCACATGGGTTAAATATACTTTGTCTTCTAAATAAATGACAAAAATATCCGTAATTTACATACCTAAATTACTTATATATATATATTTTATTAAATCGTTAAAGGACCTAACAGTATGCTGTTCACAAATCATAAGGGTTATATATATACTTAAATAAATAAAGATAAATATATATTTTAATAAAAAATAAATGATAATATTATGTTTCGATTCATACGATTAATGTATTATTGATGAAAAATAATTTAAATATTATGTAAATTAAAATCTCAAGAGAATCTAGTATAATTATATTAAAACTGTGATATTAATTATATATTTTTTCAAATGGTATGAGAGGTGAGTGTAATTTACTATTTTTTTAGAGAATCTCTAATCTATAGATTTCTTAAATTTAAGTAAAAATTCAGTTAAAAATTTGATCTGATATAAGTAAAAATTATTTCTGATACATGACTTTAAGTTTTAAAACATGATATTACAAATTTTAATGGTTTGATTTTTTTTTTTTCAGATATTGCCCAAAACTATTTACTGTAACATATAATTAAACTATAGAAAAATACCTACAATACTCACACGGGTGAATATTATTAATATTTTTTTTATAATTTAATTTCATATATATATTTTTATATAAAAAGAAAAACAGAACCAAAAAAAAAAATCCTTATTATTATCTTTACGTTAGCTTAGGATATGGGGATTGGGAAGGGTGGGAATGAACTTAGATTGCGGCTATCACATTTTTTCAACTTACATTAGAAGGGAAAGAAAAGTTGAACCTAATATGGCCATTGGACTAATCCCAAAACTTAGCTCAACTTTCATCTACTTTAACGTGCCACCAATTTAAACAACTTTTGATATCTTTTGCTTAACTTTTGACATTTTAAACCGACCAAATTAAAGCAATGATAAAGGTGATAATAATTCGTAGTAATTTAAATTATTTTAGTATCATGGCATTTGCATAAATTGATTAATTACATGAACAATGAAAAATGCCAAAGTCTAAATGATTAAGGAGTTAATATCGATAAAAATTCAAAAAAATCACAATGATTATGGAGGCCATGCGTTTAATGTGTTTAGAATACACTTAGATTTGAATTTAAAGAAGTATGATTTGGGTGTAGCCAATAGTGTTTCTTTTGAAACCTATAAAGGAAAGCTTGTTGGAAAATTTAGAAGTGGATGGAATTGAATTCCATTTGAATGAAAGAGTGTAATCTTTTATGATGTTTATTCATATGAAAGAATGTGAACTTAAAAGACATGACTATTCTAAAGGTCCAAATACTTCTATAAAATGGCATTCCATCCCATGATATTCATGCATAAGTTAACATTTGTTTTAGGATTCATATATTATGTCTAATTGAGTATATAATAGAGATTGCATGGCACAAATTGGTTCGCTGTACACACAGAAAGCTGTGTAATTTATGTGTGGGGTAATCGTTGTACCCTGGAGGCAAGAGGTTGATTAATAGCAAGCAACAAAGGCGAGGGCAAAATTTTATTTTCAAGACATAGTGTCCAAACACTGACCTCAATCACAATTTGTATTAAATTTACAAAATTTCTATAAGAAGTTTCTTGTGTTCTATCTTATTATTTATTTGCATTAAATTGATTTTTCTGAAAATATTTTTCCTACAATTTTAGGGCAAAATTTTTTTATCTTTAGTGATATAGATTAATTCTTTTTGGTTAAATTTTTTTATTATTTTTTTTTTACAGAATTTGTGTAAGAAATTTCTTATGTTTTATTTTATTATTTATTTGCATTAAATTAATTTTTCCAAAAATATTTTTCCTACAATTCTTGCATATGCTTGATCCCAAGGGCATTGTTTACATATCACATGATTTTGTTTTAGTTATTCAAATTATGAAGTCAATCAAGCTATTCAAATTGTGGTTAGACATATATATATATTGTAGGGATATATTTTCTGAGTACCAACACGTGGCCAAGGTGACGCTGACGTGTCAGCCGAGGTGCCACGTGTCCTGGTCGTGACGCCGAAGTGATCTCGAATAGGCCGAGGTTATTTCCGAAGATATCAGAATCCAGGATAAGCGGATAAGGGACAAGAGTCTTAGAATGAGGAAGGGCTTCAGCCTGGATAAGGATAAAACTCTTAGCGAGTTTATCTTTATCTAGTGGAGAGTCCATGATAAGCACTAAGCTAAAGTCCATTGAAGCGAGGCTTCTATGGGGACTGGGAGTGAGTTAACTATAAAAGAGAGGCACTCCCATGGGTCTAAGGTACGCAATTTATATTCTGAACAGTGAGTTAAGCACTTGATTTATCTTTGAGAGATAACTGACTTGATCGTCGGAGTGCCCCCGGGTGGACGAACCACTGCCGGAATCTCTTCTTTCTGTTGCAGGTCAATCAGGCGCCATCTATTCTGCTAGTGCTCTCCAGCTGAATACTGAGTTGGCAGTGTGGTCAGAAATTCACTCACACAATTTGGCGCAGTCTATGGGAAAGAAAGGAGAATAGATGGCCAGCAACGGACAGAAGGAAAAGGTTGGGGACGAAACCCCTGCTGAGAACGGTAAACACGTTGATCCTAATATGGAGGAAGATGGTTGCAACGAGGAGACTCAGAACCAGAATCACGGCAAGAAAGACATCGGCCAGGATGGCGACGTGCCGAAGAAACCAGATCAAAGCGGGTACTACAACGAGGACGACCTCCAGGTATGGAAGGATAGATGCCTGCGAAGGGACGAAGAGGTGAAAGAGATGGCGAACAAATTGGCAGACCTGCAATCGGTCGTCAATTTTATGATGCAAAACAACGTCATGCAGCCACCGTTCCCACTGCAGGACACGTCGATTCTAGCGGCCAATGCCTAGAAGGGAGGGCAGAAAACAATCCCTATAGCCCCCCAGCACACCAGGAGCAAAAGACACTCTCACCGGCCTTCAAGGGAGGTCGAGCGAAGAGAGTCGAGGAGGGAAGAATCTCGAAGGACATATCGCACCAAGGAGGCAGACCCCAACGAACATCGGCATGTTCAAAGCCAGGCGCTGTGCTTCGATACAACTAATGGAGAAAGGTCGAAGAGGGCTCACAACGAAGCTGAAAGTAGTGCACTAAAAAGATTGAAATTAGGAGATAGCCGAGCTCTTGGGCGGACAAAGGAGGACTTGAGAGATTACCTCAAGAGGAAGTAACAAGATGCCGAGGTAACCTCCTCTGTTAAGCCGAAAACATCATTCTCGGCAGAGTTGGACAAATTTGAGGCCCCAAAAAGATTCAGTATGCCGAGGTTCCAGATATACCACGGAAAGTCGGATCCCAACTTTCACGTCGGATTATACCTGAACTCGATGGCACTATACACTAGGAACGAGCCGTTGCTTTGCAAGGTGTTCCGCTCATCCTTCGGGGAGATTGCATCAGATTGGTTTCACAAACTGCCAAAGGGAAGTGTGAAGACTTGGGAAGGCCTGGCCGAGATGTTCGTGGCTAGGTTCGTGACAAACAAACTACAGCCATTAAGGGTAGGCGCCTTGATGGCTCTGAGAATTAGTAAGGATGAAGGCCTTAGGGCCTACGCTAAAAGGTACTATGAAGTGTTCAACCGAATACCCGAGTGCAATCAAGAGGTGGTGGTCGTATCTTTCAAGAACGGCCTAAAAGATGACTGTCCACTAGCAAAGTCTTTGGCAAAAACATTGCCAAAAAGCATGGAAGAGCTCATGGCCAGAATTGAGAAGTATGCCAGAGCCGAGGAAGACACGTCAGGAACTAAGGAGACGAAGCAAGAGAAAGGAAACGGCTCGCCGAAGCGAGGCCGAGGTAATAACGGATCTAACAAGCAAGAGATAGGACTGAGGGCTGCATAGGCAGTCACAACTGTGTTCCGAATCCCAATTCACAAAGTCCTAGACAAAATCCGATCCCAGCCCTATTTCAGAGCACCAGCTAGGGTGCCAGGAGAATTTATGGGAAGAAGCCCTGGTAAGCATTGTGCTTATCATAATGAAGATGGGCATATGGCTCAGGGTTACAGAGCCCTGAAGGCACACCTGGAAGACCTGGTAAGGCAAGGCCATTTGAGGGACCTTGTAGATGAGGTTAGGACAAGGGAAGAGCAGACAAGACTGCCTCAGGCACCAGCAGCTCCACCCCCTCCAGCACAACAACCGCAGGAAGGAAGACCTCGGGTAATTAATGTAATTCACTCAAAGGTCAACGAAAACGAAATACGGGGGGAGACCTAGAAGGTAAAACACTTGCAACACGTGTACCAGGTCGGGGAGAAACAACATCGGGCCGAGGAGTGCCAGGGACCAGCAGTGTCCTTTACTGAAGCCGACCTTGAGATGGTACAACATCTACATAACGATGCTTTGGTAGTACCCCTCCAGGTTGGGGAGTGCCAAGTGAAGCGCATCCTAATTGACCAAAGTAGTTCTTGTGACATCATGTATGTCAGGTGTTACAAGGAGCTTGGCCTTCACCTAGACGACATGGAGCAATCCAATGGCCCAATGGTCGGGTTTAATGGAACACCGACGTGGCCACTGGAAACGACAAGCTTGGAGGTACAGGCTGGCACCAGAAAGATAAAGACAGAGTTCACCATAATCGACATACCCTCCCCTTACAATGCTATCCTGGGAAGGCCATGGTTGCATGCAATGAGGGCTGTTCCCTCAACATTGCATTAACTATTGCGGTTCCCAACAGAGCATGTGATAGAGGAGGTCAGAGGAGATCAACTGCAGGCAAAGAACTGCTCCATGGCAACAATGAAATCTACCTGCAGCATACGAGAACCAGAGAGGGCAGAGATCGAAGACGAGGACGTGGAGGTTCTAGAGGACGTCGGCAAGGAACCAGCCGAGAAGAGTGAAGAAACACTGAAAAAAATCCTCGTCCAGTAGGGAGATGAAGAACGCTTCTTCCTTCTCGGCTCAAGCTTAGCCGAAGAAGAGGAAAAAGAATTGGAGGCTTTCTTGAGAGCAAACATTGAGGTGTTTGCCTGGACGCCTTACGAAATGCTTGGCATTGACCCTGAGGTCACTTGCCATAAACTGAACGTAGACAGGTCGGCCAAACCTGTAATCCAACGAGCAAGAAGACCGACATTGATGTACATTGAAGCAGTAGAAAAGGAAGTGGACAGACTTCTAGAAGCTAGAGCCATTCGAGAGGTAAATTACCCGACATAGCTATCGAATACAATGGTGGTAAAGACAAAGAATGGTAAATGGAGGGTATGCGTGGACTTTACCAGCCTAAACAAGACCTGTCCCAAAGACAGTTTTCCTTTACCCAAGATTGACCAACTGGTAGATGCCACTTCAGGGCATGGAAGAATGAGCTTCCTAAATGCCTACAGGGGGTACCATCAGATAGCCATGTACCCCCCAGATGAGGAGAAGACTACGTTTATCACCCCCCAAAGGCCTGTATTGCTACAAAGTGATGCCTTTTGGGTTGAAAAACGCAGGACCAACTTATCAAAGATTGGTAACCAAGATGTTCAGATACCTGATTGGCCGAATGGTGAAAGTTTACATCGACGACATGGTCGTGAAGACCAAGGAACCTGAAGGTCATCTGGCCGACCTAAAAGCAGTCTTTGATATCCTTAAAACATATCGGCTCCGACTCAATGCATCGAAGTGTGCATTTGGAGTTGGATCTGGTAAGTTCTTAGAATACCTGGTGACCAGAAAGGGCATTGAGGCCAGCCCAGATCAGATCAAGGCCATCCTAGAGTTGAAGAGCCCGACGTCGGCAAAACAGGTGCAAATGCTAACTGGAAGGGCCGCAGCCCTGAATAGGTTCATAAGCAGAAGCTCAGACAAGTGTAAACCTTTCTTCAACTTAGTGAAAAAAGCCACAGACTTCTTATGGACCGAGGAATGCAAAGCCGCCTTGGCTGACTTGAAAAAGTATCTGACCACAGCTCCAGTTCTTTCAAATCCAGAACCTGGAGAGCAGCTGTTCCTGTACTTGGCAGTTTCGAAACATGCGGTAAGTGCAGTGGTAATCCGAGAAGAAAAGGGGGAACAAAGGGCTGTTTACTATGTAAACAAAACCCTGGTTGATACAGAAAGCAGGTATTTACCCTTAGAGAAGTTGGCATTGGCTTTAGTAATGGCTTCAAAGAAGCTGAACCATTACTTTCAAGCCCATTAAATTGTGGTCCTAACTGAACACCCTTTGAAGTCCCTGTTATAGCAAGGAGATCTGACAGGCAGAATAGCCAGATGGGCAGTGGCCTTGGGCCAGTATGACCTAGAGTTCAAAACCATAACAGCAATCAAAGGCCAAGTTTTGGTCGACTTCGTGGCCGAGTTCATGCCAGAATCCATCGTACATCGGGCTCCGTTGAGCCGAGGTGAACAATGTCAAAGCAAGCAAGGAGAAGCCCAGCCGAGGGCAATGGAACAAGGAAAGAAAGAAAAACTCAGACCCTGCAGCATTTACATCGGCGACTCCTTTCGACTGTTTGTCGATGGGAGTTCAAACCGACAAGGAGCGGGGGCAGGGGTAGTACTGGTATCTCCAGATGGACAGATATTGGAACAGTCCGTTCGTTTGGGGTTCAAGGCCTCAAACAATGAAGCAGAGTATGAAGCACTAATTGCAGGACTGAAACTGGCAACAGCAGTAGAAGCCGATGAGGTGATAGTCTTCTGTGACTCTCAGCTTATAGTCAACCAGACAACAGGCAAGTTTGCAGCCCGAGATGATAGCATGTCAGCCTACGCGAAGGAGGTCAGCAGGTTGGTGGCCTTGTTTCAGAACTGCCGACTGCATCAGGTTAGCCGAGATGATAACAGTCATGTTGATGCACTGGCCAACCTGGCTAGTGCAATATAACCTGGAAAAGCAAGGACGATAATGGTTGACTACTTGTCGGGCCCGAGCATTGAACCACTGATCACAGAGCGTGAAGCAATGTGTGTGGACATGGGGCCAAGCTGGATGGACACAATAATAACATTCCTGAAAGAAAGAAAATTTCCAGATGATCACAAAGAAGCACACAAGATCAGATTGAAATCGACAAGATTTAGTCTGACAGCAGAGGGACATCTCTACAGAAGATCCTTCACTGGACCCCTTTTGAGGTGTGTACATTCTTTACAAGTTGAAGATTTTCTGTACGAAATACATGAAGGAATATGTGGAAGCCACGTTGGGGGCAGATCACTTGCTCATAAGGCCATCACCCAAGGGTATTGGTGGCCCTACATGCAAAAAGACGCAGAAGCCTATGTCAAGAAGTGTGAAAAGTGCCAAAGGTTTGCACCTCTGATACACCAACCAACAGTAGACCTAAACCCAGTATCCAGTCCTTGGCCGTTCACCTAATGGGGCATGGACCTTGTTGGACAACTACCCCAAGCAACTGGGCAAAGGAAGTACCTGCTGGTAGCAACAGATTACTTCACCAAGTGGATAGAAACTGAACTCCTTGCCAAGATTCGAGACGTGGATGTAAAGAGCTTCATATGGAAGAACATCATCACCAGATTTGGGATTCCAAGAGCAATAATTGCCGACAATGGAACACAATTTGACAGTAAGCTAATCAAGAGCTTCTGTGTAAAATTCAAGATCAAGAATTATTTTTCAACCCCAAGCTTTCCTCAAGGCAATGGATAAGTAGAAGCATCCAACAAAGTCATCTTGGATGGGATTAAGAAGAGGCTGCAAGCAGCAAAGGGGAAGTGGGTAGATGAATTACCAAGTGTACTCTGGGCATATCGAACTACGCCGAGAAGATCAACTGGAGAATCCCCATTCGTCATGGCTTATGGCATAGAAGCAGTCATTTCTCTGGAAGTCGGCATCCCAAGGATCAGAACCCAGGGAGTAGATAACGGAACTAATGATGTATTATTAGCCCGAGATCTAGATCTGCTAGAAGAAAGAAGGGAAAGAGCTGCAATTCAGTTGGCGGCATACCAGCAGCAGCTTGCCAAGGCTACAATAAAAAGGTCAACCCAAGAGAGTTTCAAATCGGTGACCTCGTCTTGAGAAAAGTCGTCGGCAACAAGAAGGATCCCAGAGAGGGCAAGCTTGGCCCAAATTGGAAAGGGACCCTATAGAATCATCTCGGTACTGGACAATGGGGTATATCGACTTGAAGATAATGAGGGCAAAGAGTTGCCAAGGCCCTGGAATACCTGCAATCTTAAGTTTTTTTATCGTTAAATTCTCTTGTTCTTTGTTATTAGCCGGAGTAATAAATAAAGCTTGATTTTTTACACTTATGACTGATAAAATAGTTGATGTTGTTTCCAGAATACATGCATAATGAGACTTAAGTTCACATTAGGGGGCAGAAAGTTGGAAAATGGTTTTTAGCAAGGTAGAATATACAAGCCAAAATCAGTCTAACACTTGTTGAAATTTGTGAAAAATTTACAAGTTGAAGTTAGACCGAGATCATGTTTAACACTAGTTGAAATTTGTGAAAAATTTACAAGTTGAAGTTAAACCGAGATCATGTTTAACACATGTTTAACACTTGTTGAAATTTGTGAAAAATTTACAAGTTGAAGTTAGACCGAGATCATGTTTAACACTTGTTGAAATTTGTGAAAAATTTACAAGTTGAAGTTAAACCGAGATCATGTTTAACACTTGTTGAAATTTGAAAAATTTACAAGTTGAAGTTAAACCGAGATTATGTTTAACACTTGTTGAAATTTGTGAAAAAATTTACAAGTTAAAGTTAAACAGAGATCATGTTTAACACTTGTTGAAATTTGTGAAAATTTACAAGTTGAAGTTAAACTGAGGTTATGTTTAACACTTGTTAAAATTTGTGAAAAATTTACAAGTTGAAGTTAAATTAAGGTTATGTCTAACACTTGTTGAAATTTGTGAAAAATTTACAAGTTAAGGCTAAGGTTGTATTAAACTGAGTGCTTATGTGCTTGCCGATGTAAACCGTTGGTGGGTATAGTTGAGGTATTTCACCCCGAGAAAATTACACAATTAAAGTGTGCATTGAAGATATGCAAAATATTCTAAGTATGGAATCATACAAGAGCAGTAAAGAGAAGACAAAAATACAAGCATTCAGGAAAGGAAGTTGTATTAACATTCAAAAGATGACATATCGGTCAAAGCTTACAATTGTTCCAAAAAGAAAAAAAACAAAAGTACAAAATACAAAGGAAAAGGATATCAAAATTAAGACTCTTCGACAACACCAGATGGTTGGGTTTGAAGTTCAGAAGACTGCTGGGAGGACATCTCGGCAGCCTTCTCAGCCGCGAGCTCGGCATCTATTTCTTGAAGGGTTTGATTGAGGCTCTTGTCAGCGAGAGGCACGTCCGATGATGCCTTCTCAGGAGTAGCATCCTTGGGAACCTCCTTACCCTCCTCATCTTGAGTCAAGTCCAGGACTTGCTCATTTGGAATAGGGGACTTGGCCCCAGCAGTTTCCTTTGACTTCCTCACCAAAGCTTCCTCCTCAGACTCAGAATCGTCGTCGGATTGGCTTGGAGTTGGGGGGAATGGAAGAGGAAGGACGTCGGCATTCCTCAGGGGGGAGTCCTCAGGGATTTCAAGCTTTTTCAGAAGAGCTATCCAACCAAGGGTAAAACCCTTGTTGCATGCCTGCTTCACCTGTTTCTCGTAGTCCGCCGTGACATCGGCCACCCCCTCAGCGTATGCCTTTTCGTCTGCGGCCTTGATTTCGGCCTCTTTTGTGGCCAAGGCATCTTGAAGTTCTTTCTGGGCCTAGGCCATCTTTTTCTCGGCCTCTCTCTTTTCGGCCTCAAGAACCTTCTTGATGGCCTCAGCGGCATCCGCTTTTTCCTCGACGTCATCTTTAGCTTTGACAGCAGCTTCAGCCTGGTTGCCAAAGTCTTCATTTTTTATTTGCAAGTTCTTATTGGTCTTCTGTAGACTAGTAGCCTCCCTAGTCTTGTCGGCCAACGCCTTCCTTGTCTCAAAAGATTGCATTGAGAAGGAGTGGGCGTGCTGCATTGCCTGAAGAAAAATGGACAAAACAGAAGTTATTAGAAGATTTTTCCAAGTACAAAAAAGAAAGAAAGATACAAAGTGTGAAGACTTACTTGAACAGAACACTAGAGCATTAGAGCAAAGTTTTCATACTCGCTCATCTCGGCATTTCGGTCAAGATCTCCAGGAAGGAGCAAAGCTGTACTAAGGGCAACGCCGACGTTAACGTCATCGGCAGTATCACCAGCCCTGACCGGCCTGTCCTCCAGTGCGATTTGGGGGGCCCAGGGGGAATCATGCTTTAGAGACCCCAAGGTAGTTGCAGAGGATGACCTCGGCCTCTTTGATCTGGTAGATTCGGATGGTTGGGCCTCGGCAGGCCTCTTCTCGGCAGCAGAAGGGGTTTTCTCGCTCGAAGCCAATTTGGAAATTGGCAAGGTGTCCTTAGTATCAATCTGAGTCACCGTTGCCTTTGGCTGAGCCTTCTTTATTCTTTTTGGCTTTGACTTTTGTGGAGGCTGGGACTGCACTGGTTGGGCGTCTACGGTAGATGGAATGTTGGCCAAGAGATCTTTAGCAACTGCTTTCTGGCGGCCCATCTCGGCAGGAAAAACAGTTCGCCGCCAACATTGGCATTGAGATGGTGGGATCAGATATGGAGCCGAGGTTGACGGCTGCTTTGCTGGATCAGAGGTCGATCCTTGATCTGGCCGAGATGTGGAGACAGCTTGAGGAGTTGTGGTAGAAGGGGGAGATTGGCTTTTCTTCCTCTCTGAGACGTCGGGGAGTACTGATTTATAGGTTGGGATGAAATTGAGTACCAAAGGGGCTCTGCATTTGTGGACTGGCAAATCCAGTAGCTTCTTCAAACCCTTGCTGGGGAAAAAGGACTTGCGGAAGCCTTTTTCTGGTTGGGGAAGAGCTGCAAGAAAAACAGACATTAGAAACAAACGAAGTATTGAAGACTTTAAAAACGAGTAAGTACAAACTCTGGGCTCTTACCATTACCCTCTACAAAGACTGTTCAAGGAAGAGGGTAGAGGTGGAGGTCCTCGTCCAGAGCGAACTCCCAGTTCCCCGAGGTAATGAAGTAATCATCCCCAGCTCCCTTGTTAGAGTCTGGGAGGTCGACAATAATTTTGTACTTTATGGACCTCGGTTTGAGGTAGTAAATATAGCCTGTCTCTTTTTTGAGGCCACACATGGTGTAGCAGTATTGGATGTCGGCTACGGTAATCCTAGCATTTTCCTGTTTGGCTAAGGCTATTATACCATTTATGACTCAGTAGGAGTTGATGGCAAGCTGCATTGCGTTCAACTTATAGTAGTGGATTAGCTCACGGAAGAGGATGTCAAGTGGGAGCCTAAGTCCGCACTCGATAAAAGCTACAATGGGGAAGGGCATAGAATCAGTTGTGGGCATGATAGAGTCATCCTTCCCAGCTAACCTCAGATGAACGTCGGCCGGGATGTCAAACTCTCGCCTAAAGTGCTCTAACTTGGTCGGGGTGTCTACCCTATGTTTCCACATACCCATGATATCGGCTTAATTGGAGGAGTTGGATTTCAGAAGGGAGTGTTTTGGAGGGTTTTAGGGACCTCGGCTAAAACCTAAAAATACACAGAATCTGTGGGGAATCGTTTCAATTTTTCCTAAAAATTTGTGGGTTCTACAAACAAATCCCAAACTTAGATCTATGGAAACGAAGATTGAAGGCACGAATCTAGAAAAGTCACAGAAAACAGAAAAGCAAGAATGTGTTTCAGAATCAAGAACAGTGGTGAACTATCAAAAAAACTGTGACAAAATGTGCACAAGGGCGCGAGGCCAAGGACAGTGGCAAAAGTGAGCAAATTTGTAAACAGTGTGTGCGTATTCAAGACATAAATTGGGCAGAAACAAAATCGTAAGGTAAACGTGCTTGAATACATGATTCATAAATCGAATACTTGAGCAAAACAACAATGACAACAAATAATGAAGCGAAACTTCTTGAAGAGCAACAAGAAATTGAAATAAAAGGGAACTGTGACTTACCTAAGAAAAACGAAGCCGGAGTAAATTTTCGCCAGGATCAAGCGGTAGCCGGAAGCAAGGAAATACGGTAGAAACCTCGTTGGAAGGGAGAGTCAGGCTGGTCACAGAAAGCTTCGTGAAAGCAGCAATGGAGGATTTGGAAGAAAAGCTAGAGAGAGAAAAAGTTTCAGAAATAACGATGTAAAGTGAAAAGACGAAGAAAGAGGACACTGGTTTTGTCAAAAATGCGAAAAGGCCGCAAAATCGAATTAATGGGCCTAGAATGAAGAATTTGTCAGACGGCTCACGCAGGCGCGAGACGACTTACAGGCGCGTATCGAGTACGATCCAATAAGGAGAAAACACGTGACAAAAACGGTTGAGTTATTATGCATAACAACTTATATGCGTGAAGAAGCTCTTAGAATTCTTGTTCTTTAAAAGACATATCGGCATGTATGATGATCTCGGCTGAGGAATTTGAAGCCGACGTACTGGAAGGAAATACTGATATAGGTTCCATCACCTCAGGATGCCGAGATAATAGAACCTAGGGGGCAGTTATGCGGATATATTTTCTGAGTACCAACACGTGGCCAAGGTGATGCCGACGTGTCAGCCGAGGTGCCACGTGTCCTGGCCGTGACGCCGAGGTGATCTCGGATAGGCCGAGGTTATCTCTAAAGATATCAGAATTCGGGATAAGCGGATAAAGGACAAGAGTCCTAGAATGAGGAAGGGCTTCAGCCTGGATAAGGATAAAACTCTTAGGGAGTTTATCTTTATCTAGTGGAGAGTCTAGGATAAGCAACAAGCTAAAGTCCATTGAAGTGAGGCTTCTATGGAGACTGGGATTGAGTTAACTATAAAATAGAGGTAACCCCATGGGTCTAAGGTACACAATTTATATTATGAACAGTGAGTTAAGCACTTGATTTATCTTTGAGAGATAACTGACTTGATCGTCGGAGTGCCCCCAGGTGGGCGAACCACTACAGGAATCTCTTCTTTCTGTTGCAGGTCAATCAGGCGCCATCTATTCTGCCAGTGCTCTCCAGCTGAATACTAAGTTGGCAGTGTGGTCAGAAATTCACTCACACACACACACACACATATATATATATATATATTTGACAACATAAAGTTAAATATATAAATATCATTAAACTACACCCTAGAATTCATTTCTTCATCTTCATTTTCCGTGTATATGTTTGACATTCTCTATTTTAATAAGAATTCTATTTATTTATATTTTTAATTTCATGTTTTATATGCGAGTAGGCAAACATTTTTTAGAATAATAAGAAATGTTGGTTACTTGGGTATAACATTATTCTTAGGTTATGTTTGGTATCGGTTTTTTTTTTTGGCTAATTTAGCTTTCATTTGAGACGTGGGTTGACTTTTTGACTTTTTGGTTATTTTAGTCTGGGGCTAAAAAGTCTCATTTGGGATGAACTTTTTGACTGTTTTGACTTTTGTGAGAGAAAAAATAAAATGATTATGGTTTGGATGTGACATTTTGTCTTATTGACTTTTTGGCCTATTTTGTCATTTTGTGGCTAAAACAGCTAAATAAACCTCATGCCAAACATAGCCTAGCCACAAAAAGACAAAATAGATTAAAAAGTCAATAAGACATCCAAACTATAATTATTTTATTTTTTTCTCATAAAAGTCAAAAAAATATACATCCCAAATGAGATTTTTTACCAAAAAATCAAAAAGTCAACTCACATTCCAAACGAAAACTTAACAAACATATATATATAATGATTTAATAAGACTTGAAATTACTGCTAAAGTAAGAGAGTCAATGCCTACATCAAGAACAAATATTGAGTAAATGAATAATCTTACATAAATTATTTTTTTATTTATTTTTTTGTGTGTATGTGTACGCGCGCGCGCAAATGATAGAATATTAGTGAGTTAATAAGTTAGATTCTAACGAAAGATCGCAGTGGCTACATCGACTAGATTTTTTAAACCTCTAACATTTTAACTATCCTAAGGCCCCGTTTGTTTTGGGAGATGGAGGTCGGATTGAGATTTAGATGGAAGTAAGACCCACTATATGTTGTGTTTGTTTTGGGAGATGGAGAGATGATTCATAATCTCATGGGATTAGGATTAAGGATGGCAATTTGAACCCGACCCGACGGAGACCCGATCCCCGACCCTGATTTGAGCGATTTTTTCTCGAAAAATATCCCCAAAGGGACAGGAATGGTATTCAAAAATCAATCACCGATTAGTTTCAAGCCGAGGACAGGGATAAATGTCCCAGTCCCACACCCGGCCTGTCCCTGTCTCTGTCCCAATTCCCATCCCCGTTTGTCCCCGAAGTGAAATTACTAGTTTACCCCTATATATATATAAACCAAACTCTCATCTCACTTATCTCTTAGTCTCAAACCAAGTCTCTCTCTCTCTTTCTCTCTTTCTCTCTCTCTCATGGTTCACCTCACCACCATCCTCGCCTTTGCTTCGGCGCAGTATGCAGAGTCTAACGCCGTCTGTGGAGCTTGTTGCTCGTGTCGATTCTAGCCACGCACCTGGTGGCTTCGACTCTGCCGCCATTATTAGAGGATTAGGGTTTCACCACGTCATCATCATTCACGAACTCTGAGAACGATGCCACAGAGAAGTCCTACCTCTGTCGTCGATCTAAGCAAGGGACTGTATTTCTCTTTACTTCACTTCTTGTCATCATCATCATCATCATCATCCAGATCCACTACTATCACTGACCTCTGAACAGACCCTGAACAGTGGTCTGTGAAGCCCTTCGTTGCCACCAATCTGAACAGATCGTGAACCCATCTCTCTCTCTCTCTCTCTCTCTCTCTCTTCATTTTCTTATCATATATTGTATGCAATATGTGTTCTTGATAACCTATCTTCAGTAGCATACACACTAGAATTTCAAAGTTTTTTACAATCTTTAGACAACTTACTCTTTATTTATATTGACAATTTTAGATTGGTAGGTATTGTTCTTCCATGAGAGAATAACTCTCTTATTTTGGATTCAAGTTTTGAAACAAGGATATTTCACAAAAATTAAAGTTTTTCTTATGTTAATAGACTATTAATAATGAACAAATCTGTTGTTGATGAACAAATATTTTTTTTTTTTAAGTTGACGATTGTTGTTCTTGTGTGTGTGTTGAACAGATCTGTCAAGGATTTTTCGAGGTCGAGAAAATCTGATCCGTGTTAGGGGGCAGGGGCGGGGGAGGTAATGGGTTCCCCACTAGGGATCGGGGGTGGGGATGGAGTTTTTTTTACCTTTGGGGATCGGGGACGGAGAGCGTCATCCCCGGCCCCGTCTCGGCCCGTTGCTATTCCTAATTATGATAGGTCTTGGTGTTGGGATTGAGATGGAGGAAGTAGAGATGGTATTAGGAAATTAGTCCCATGAGATTATGTTTTTTTTTTTTTTTTTTTTTTATTTACATGTTGGGCATTTTTTTTTTAATCATTAATGTTTAATGTTCTTGTATTTTTTGTTAAGTAAAAATCATAATTTTTTTTGTTTTAATATTTTATATTGATTTTATATGGTAATAATTTAACAATCCCCACATTAACAATTAATATCAAAACAAACATAATTTTACTTAATCCCCTCACTATCAATTCCCTCCATTCTATCTCTGAAAACAAAAAAAAGGCCTAAGGGACAACTATATAAATTCACCAATGATTGAGACTCCCAATTTTGGAGACCTTCATGACCCCCAAAATGATATAGATCACTCATGTGAGAGAGATAGGAAAAAAAACAAAAAACAAATACATGAGTGGTTTAGATCATTTTAGGAGTCATGAAAGTTCCTAAATTGGGGTCTCAATCATTTTTGATAGTTCCTAAGGGGTTGCACACCATATGCAACCAACACAAAAGGTGTAAGTGGAAGGTGTAAACATAAAACAGGGCAGCAAACAGAAAGGCGTAAGTGTAAGGTGTAAGTTGCACACTTAAGAAAAGTTCTTTTTGATATAAATTATTGGGCTAATTGTACTGTCCAATCTCCCATTACATTATGGTAGTGAAAACTACCTGATTGAATTAATAAGAGACAATAAATGTCTACTTAATTTTATTTATGATATTTAATTAGTTGATATTATCACATAAAATAATGTGATCGTACATTTAATATTTATTCATGTATCAAATCTATTGGGGGATTCTTGTGGGTCAAAAGAGAATTGGGCCCATGATTCTTTTAGTTTACTTTAGTGGGCCTTAGTGGTGTTGTTAGCTTTACAATGTAATTGGTAGGAGTTGACAAAAAAGCAAAAAAAAAAAAAAAGAACGGTCCAATAAAACAACCCCCGGTTTCTTTGCGAAGATTACGGAGTTCTAATATCTAGAGTCAACTATATAACTTGGCTATGGATCGGATTTGGGATGGTGGCTGGTGGCTGTGCGGAGTGCACCTCAATTACTGTTATATAGTTAAATAAGTTTATTTTTGAATTAATTTTGATAATTTGAACTGTTTACATTTTAGAATATATCAAGTAAAATAAACTTATAAAAAATTAAGTTAATCGAATATCGTTTTGCTATTTCATTTACTCATATTTGTATTTATTTTAATACTTTAAATCACAATTATTATTTATTTTGTAGATACAAATATGAGTGGATGAAAGGGTAAATAATATCCGATTAACTTAATTTTTCGCAATTATGTTCTACTTGATATATTCTAAAATGTGAACGGTTCGGATTATTAAAATAAGTCTCAAAATAAATCCATTTGACTGCACAACAGTAGCTGCTGTGCACCCTCGCACAGCAGCCACCTCAAATCCCTATGGATCAACTTGTTTGATATCATAATTTAGGATTCACTAATTAAAAAATTAAATTTTTTTATTAATTTTTTAGATATTTTAAATAATATTTTTTAATTTTTAGATATACCTAACATAAATATACTTAAAAAATATAATATTTGTGAAAAAAAAATCTCTTTAAAAAATTCACTAGGGGTTGTTTAGGATGTTCTAAATAAGGTTGTTTAGGATGTTCTAAATAAGTGCATTTTTTGTCTTTTTACAAAAAGATGTGCAGAAAAGTAGAGAGGTGATGTGATGGAAAAAAGATAAAAAAATAAAAGGATAGATTATTTAAGGGATGCCTAAATTCCAAAAATACAAAAAAAAAAAAAGTATATTTTTCGTATTCTTATATATTTATTGATTTTTAAAAAATATTTTAAAAAATATTTTATTTTTTAGATATATCTAAGTAAAGTACATCTAAAAAAAGAAAAAAAAATGCTTAAAATTTTGAACATATTCATTAAAAACAAAAAAATATGAAAAATAAAAAACTCAATTTTCAAAAAATTAAATTTAGAAAATTGAAACCAAACACAGTAATTATTTTTTACCGTATTTTTTATTGTTTAATTATAATTGGAGTAAATCTCTAATTTTGGTTTCTATCTCATTTTCATTGTGTGAAAAAAAATTATGCACCTCGAATCTTATTCATATGAGTTTGATAATTACTTTTTTTCATTTTAAATGATTTTTTTCACTTTTAAATCTTATTAGATTATGCCGACAAAAAGAGTAATATATATATCAGTAATGATTTAAAGCTCTAAATAATGACCTCTAATCCACCACTAATGAGATGAAAAATAAAAAAAATTAAAAAAAAAAAAAAGCATAGCACACACTGTGGCAGTGGATGGGATCCACTGCCACATCATTAGTGGTAGCTCTAATTAGTGGTCTTAAGCATTATTGTATATATATATAAAGTTCACAAAAGATTAAAAAGTTATTTATTTTTTAATTTTTTAGATATTTTTAGACTAGAAAAATTTGAAAAGTAAAAACCTTTTATACAATTTTTTTTTAAAAAATCATTAAAATCATTTTTTTTTTTAAAGAAAAAATATGACTTTTTAACTATTGCTAAACAGAGCTTAATAGCTCTTCTGTGTAATTCAATTGGTTGTACTTCTAGATTTCTAGAGGGAAGTTTTGAATTGGGTTTATGAGAAAGTGTTGAAGGCTCGAATTATGAAAGACTTATTAACATCCTAGTTAGAATAAATAAAAAATGTATAATAATATCTATATATTAAAATGATGTGATAATGAAAATTGTAAAAATAAAACTTACTTTAATAAATCTTTTACTCTAATGATAAAGTCAAAATATGTCATATTATTTTATATTAATTTATGTAATAATATTTCTAACACTAATGTAATCAAGACTATAATATAATTTTTCATGTGAATGATAAAGTTCCCCTAACAAATTGAGAAAAAGACACCCCTATCTTTTTCTATCCCCCACCGTTTTTTTTTTTAATTTTTATAACAAAGTTTATTTGGAGCATTGCATACCAAGAATCTAATGAAGAGAAAGAAGACTTGTCAGGGGAATACGATGCGCTCGTGCATGGTGCACACTGACAAAATATTTTTATAATATTAAAATTATTATTATTTTTATAATATTTATCTTATGTTGTCACTTACATTAATTAGATGTAAATGACATTCATATAAAGGTTACTGTTGTGATTACCAAATCAAAAGATATGAATTAGAAGGATGTTGTTTGGATTTATGGGCTCACCATGGGTCGCATTTTGACAAGTATATATTTTTTATCAATTTTTTTAGAGATGAATGTGACAAAGTAACTGATTTTTTGTATAAATGATACATACGAAGGATTTTATAAAATAAAAATAATTGAGATCATTGAATGGTACTCGTGGTAGATCCCACGGACTTGGCCAACCTCTTTTAGGCTATGTTTAGCATCCTCTTCTTGGGTTAAAATAGTAAAAAAAAAAGATAAAATAGATTAAAAAGTTAATAAGACAAAATGTCATATCCAAATCATAATCATTTTATTTTTTCTCTCATAAAAATCAAAAAAACTAAAAAGTCCATCATAAATGAGACTTTTTAACCCTACACTAAAAAAATTAAAAAGCCAACCTAAATTCCAAACGAAGGCTTAGTCTCGATCGAAACCCATCCATAAATAAAATATGATAAAGAAGTTAATAACCCTAACATTACTCCAAATAGTTTAACAAAAATAGTGAGACATTATAAAAATATACATGACAAAATTATTTTGGGAGAAAATTATTGAAAAGTTGAGAATGATTATGTTACATTTGGCCATAATTAATTATGATAAGACAAATAAACAAAATAGAGCTCAAATTATTATTATTATTATTATTATTTGTCATCATAATTGAATTAAAATGGGGCATCTTTCATAACTTATTTTTTATGACATCATAACTAAATAAGTAAAAAGATTGAGGGTTCGTTTGGGAAGTAAGTTGGTTTTTTAATTTTTTGGCTTTTTTAACTCGGGACTAAAAAGTCTCGTTTGGGAATGATTTTTTGACTTTTTTGACTTTTTGTGAAAGAAAGAATGTAATAATTATGAGTTGGATATGATATTTTATTTTATTAAGCTAAAAAGTTTTTTTTGTCTTTTTGTGACTAAAATAACTCCAAATTTAACCCAATCCATCTTCCCAAACAGAGGCTAAAACACAAGGATTTTTATTTGTTTTGATATTGTATTGAATTATTAACTATAAACTCTTGATATTGTTTTGATTTTTTGATATTTTTTCAAATGGGGCATCTTTTGTTTTGATTTTTTTTTTTTTTAAATTTGTTTTGATATTGAAACACTTATTATTGAAAAAACAATAATTTTATTATTTATATTTTCAAAAAAAAAAAAAAGTGAAATAAGAAACCATGGCACCAAGCCCTAAATCCCGCGCCCCGTGCCTCATGTCATAGTTTAGTGCCATTCTTAATTCAAAATTTAAAAGTAATCACCCTATCTATATAGCTAATAATTAAAAAGATCACCCCCTCTTTATAGCTAATAATGTAGGGTTTGTTCCAATTCATGATTCATCAAAGCTTTAATGCTGTAAATCAACTTCTTCACCTCATTATTGACTAGTAGGGCTTGACTTGGTAGTAGTCTACTAAAACTTATCTTGTGATTTGAAATTTTTGGTTGCCCTTAAATTCAAAAAAGTTGAAATATTTTTAACCTTAATAACCACATTAATATATATGAAGAACAGTATTGATATATGCACAGCATTTATGTACCAAAAAAAATATACAAAAAATTAATGTATAGTCTACATTTAATTAATTTATTATTTGGTTAAAATTTAGTATTTGGTTGAAATTTAGGATAAATCTTGACGGAATAATGAATTTTTTCGATACATGTTTATGCACAAATTTCATGTATGTAGCATTGCTTCATGAAAATAAAATAAAATTGGGTGCTCAAGTGCTTGCTCATCAATAGAAGCTCTACAAATTTTATAATTTTATAATTTTTTTAAGTAATTGGTATATTATGTAATAATAAAATTTTAAATACTAAAACATGACTTTAACCATTTTGGCAATTGGGTTAAAAGTCAATTTTTTGACTTTTTAACTTTTTTGAGTTAGATTATCTCTTTTATTTTTTTTTTACACATTTTTCTAAAAAAAATTGAAAAAGTTAAAAAAATTACCTTTTAAAAATAGTAAAAGAACTAAAAAGAGAGAGCATATTTTAGGTGAGAATAACCAAATCCTCACCCAACTTTGACTGAACATAGAAAGTGAGAAAGACAAACCACGAGACCCCTTCTCACTCCATAATAGACAAAACACAGTTGAAGCACTCTCTCCTCCAACTTGTCTCTTTATTCTAATTCTCTCAAAAAAGATTTAGAAAAATGTTTAAAAATTTATCTTATGTGATTCAAATTTTTATATAATCGAACTTACATTTAAAATAAATTTCAATCAAATTGTACTTTTTTTTATTTATAATATTTTTAAATTTCTAACATTGTAGCTTTATCTTCCTTCCCTATCAATAACACCCAACACCCAACATGCCAACATGATATCCACATCTATATGTCTAAATGGGTGTGGAAAGAATAATTATTGAGCATTCTTACGAAATTACTTACATAAATTAATCACGCAACAAAAAAGTTTATATAAAGAAGATTTTGACTTATTTTTATTAAATAATTAAGAGATAAAAATGACGTTTCAAAAAATTTTATATAAACAAAATTCTTAATTTATTTTTGTTAAATAATTAAGAGATAAAAAATAACTCAATATAAAAGTATTTAATAATTTTGTGTGCAGAGATATTGTAGCATTGTTGTAGAGAATTTAAATAACAATAATAGTAGGTATCATGAAAAACTTTTCATGAAAATAATCATGAAAGCTTTGTAACTTTTCGATTACACTTAGAATAAAGTATCACACACTAATTAAGGTAATCCAAAGATCATAAATCTTTCATGATCATTTTCATGAAAAAATTTTCATGATCCCTAACTTTTTTATTTAGATAATAACTGTTTATTTGCTTAATTTAAAAATTAGCAGGTCAGCAAGCAACAAATGTGAAGTAGCAAAACTTGCATTCACAAATGAAGTAACAAATGTAGAACCACTTCTTGATTGTTTGCATCACAATTCACAACAATTCAACCCATGAAGAGAAACAATAGATAATATCATCACCCTCACCCTCATCATCATCAGAATTGATGGACTCAATTTCTTTTCTGATCTCTCTCTTCCTCCTCATCACTCACTCTCATTTAATCCTATGTTCAGACCAGCAAAACAACGACGTGGCCGCACTAATATCCTTCAAGCAGTCCTCCGTCGCCGCCGATCCCAACCACCTCTTAACCAACTGGGTCTCCACTGCCGCCACTCCATGTTCATTCCACGGCGTCACCTGCTCTCCCCACCACCACCTCGGCCGCCGCATCACCGCCCTCAACCTCACCAACTTCGGCCTCATCGGCCGCCTCCACCTCGACCCACTCACCACCATCCCCACTCTCACCCACCTCCTCCTCAGCCGCAACTCCTTCTCCGGCAACCTCTCCACCACCACTTCACCACCCTCATCATCATGCAACCTCCTCGTCCTCGATTTATCCTCAAACAATGTCTCCGATCTCCTCGCCGCCTCTTCTCTCCTCCGCTCTTGTAACCGCCTCGCCTCTCTCGACCTCTCTCATAACCAAATTTCAGATTCGTCAATATTGAAATATTCTCTCTCTAACTGCCTGAATCTGAATTCACTAAATTTGTCGTACAACAAGATTTCCGGTAATTTGGATATGAGTAGTACTGGACCATCATCACCCTCATTGCTTTGTACAAACTTCTCGATTCTTGACCTCTCTAACAACCTCTTGTCAGGTGAAATACCGGACTTGCCACAGTCATTGAGTGTACTTGATCTATCAAACAATAATTTTTCCGGAAACTTTTCTAGTCTCCAATTCGGAACCTGCCTTAATCTCATCAAACTAAATCTTTCCCACAACAGCCTGTCCGGCACCGGTTTTCCTGCCAGCCTGGCAAACTGCCACCTTCTGACGATGCTTGATATCGGGTACAATGCGGTTCGAGGTAAGATTCCCGGGGTTTTGTTATCTAACTTGAAGAACCTGAGGGAGCTGTATCTGGCCCGGAACCGGTTATTTGGAGAGATTCCAGAAGAATTGGGAGAAACTTGTGGGGCACTTGAGGTTCTAGATCTTTCTAGAAACTATCTCACCGGTGGGATTCCTTCGAATTTTGCCACGTGTTCTTCGTTGATTAGCCTCAACCTCGGCCACAATCAGCTTTCAGGCGATTTTCTCAGCACGGTAATTAGTACTCTCAGAAGCCTCAAGTACCTTTCTGTCCAGTTCAACAACATAACCGGTCCGGTGCCAGTGTCCTTGATTAATAGTACTCAGCTTCGAGTGCTGGACCTCAGTTCCAATGCTTTTACAGGAAATGTACCTTCTGGGTTTTGCTCATCGACATCATCGGTTCTGGAAAAGCTGTTGTTGTCGGACAATTATTTGTCGGGGAGCGTGCCTTCGGAGCTCGGAAAGTGCAAGAATTTAAGGACAATTGATTTGAGTTTCAACAACCTCGTTGGTGAAATACCCATTGAAATTTGGAACCTTCCAAATCTTTTAGACTTGGTTATGTGGGCTAACAATCTCACTGGAAATATTCCAGAAGGCATTTGCATCAATGGTGGAAATCTTCAAACTCTGATTCTCAACAACAATCTTATTACTGGATCACTTCCACTCTCCATTGCTAACTGTACAAACCTGATTTGGGTTTCACTCTCCAGTAACCGCCTCACCGGAGAAATACCCTCGGGTATTGAAAATCTTCGTAATCTTGCTGTTCTTCAATTGGGTAATAATTCGCTCACCGGAGAGATACCTCGCGAATTTGGTAATTGTCGGAGCCTAATTTGGCTTGATTTGAACAGCAATGGCCTAACCGGTCCCATCCCACCGGAGCTTGCCAACAATGCCGGGTTAGTACTTCCTGGAATTGTTTCTGGGAAGCAATTTGTTTTCGTGCGAAACGAGGGTGGGACAGCATGTAGAGGGGCAGGAGGACTAGTTGAGTTTGAGGGGATTCGTGCAGAAAGATTGGAAAATTTTCCGATGGTACATTCTTGCCCTTCAACTAGAATCTACTCCGGTATGGCGGTTTACACATTTGAAAGCAATGGAAGCATGATCTACCTTGATCTCTCCTACAATTCCTTGTTTGGAACTATCCCGGAAAAGTTTGGTTCAATGAAATATTTACAGGTCTTGAATTTAGGGCACAACAATCTAAGCGGAAATATCCCATTCAGCTTAGGAGGTCTAAAAGTTGTCGGAGTTCTTGATTTGTCTCATAACAATCTCCAAGGATATATTCCGGGATCTTTAGGGGACTTGTCATTTCTCAGTGATTTTGATGTGTCGAATAACGAACTCATTGGGACTATTCCTTCGGGTGGTCAACTCACTACTTTCCCAGCTTCCAGATACGAGAATAATTCGGGTTTGTGTGGGGTCCCCTTACCTCCTTGTGGGTCTGGAAATGAACCACGCCGTAGGCCAGCATTTCGTCGTCGAGGAATTTTGAAGCAGGCAGTGACGGCAGAGATGGTCATTGGAATTGGGGTATCAGTTTTTTGTATCGTCATGCTCGTGCTGGCGTTTTGTAGGATAAAGAAGCATCAACAAAAAGCAGAGAAGAGAGGTAAGTATATCGAAAGCCTAACAACTTCTGGTAGTAGTAGTTGGAAACTAAGTGGTGTTCCAGAGCCTCTGAGCATCAATGTTGCGGCATTTGAAAAGCCTTTGAAGAAGCTAACCTTCGCCCATTTGCTCGAAGCTACCAATGGTTTTAGTGCCGATAGTTTGATTGGTTCTGGCGGGTTTGGCGAGGTCTACAAGGCTCAACTAAGAGATGGGTGTGTCGTGGCAATCAAAAAGCTTATCCATGTCACGGGTCAGGGAGACAGAGAGTTCATGGCAGAAATGGAAACTATAGGGAAAATCAAACACCGAAACCTCGTCCCCTTATTGGGTTACTGCAAAATTGGCGAAGAAAGGCTTCTCGTGTATGAGTACATGAAATGGGGAAGCCTGGAATTTGTTCTACATGATAGTTCTAAAGTCGGGGGTTTAAAACTAGACTGGGCAGCAAGAAAGAAGATTGCTATTGGATCAGCCAGAGGACTATCATTCCTTCACCATAGTTGTATCCCTCACATAATCCACCGCGACATGAAGTCTAGCAATGTTCTTCTTGATGATAACTTTGAAGCCCGGGTTTCTGATTTTGGGATGGCAAGATTGGTGAATGCCCTCGACACTCATCTCAGTGTGAGCACCCTGGCAGGGACTCCCGGGTACGTTCCCCCAGAGTACTACCAGAGTTTTAGGTGCACCGTGAAAGGGGATGTCTACAGCTTTGGCGTCATATTGTTAGAACTTATCTCTGGCAAAAGACCAATAGACACTTCGCAGTTTGGAGATGACAACAATCTAGTAGGATGGGCAAAGCAGAAACAGAAAGAGAAGAGAATTCATGAAATACTTGATAATGAATTGATTTCACATGAATCTGCTGATGAAGCTGAGCTATTACAGTGTCTAAGGATTGCTTTTGCATGCCTCGATGACAGGCCTTTTCGGAGGCCAACTATGATTCAGGTGATGACAATGTTTAAGGATCTTGGGGGAGAATCAGAAAGTGATACACTTGATAGCATCTCACTAAAAAACACAGCAATCGATGAACAACAAGAGAAAGAACCCTAGTTTTTTTGACGACATTAGAGTTCACAGTATTGTTAAGTTTGTCTTGACAGTTTGTTGTTACAGTTGTTGATTGTTAATATTTGTAGAGAGAATTGGGAATTTGAGAAAATTCAGAATAGCTCTGATTTTGTGAAGTTGTTTAGCATTTTAGGCACTGACTTGTTTGATAATGGAAATTAGAATTGTAGCGTTAGCAACTAGGTTGTTTAATTGTGAATCTGTGATGATCACCCTTGTATTTCTGCTATACAATTATATATTTTGTTAGATTATTATTTATTAGTCCAATTCCAAAACCATTACCCAAAACAAACTTGGCTTCAATGCCTTTAGCAAGAAAAGTATACAAAATGGAAAGCAATTTGGACATCATTGATTGTAATTATTCAGAGTTGTAATTATGCAATGCTCATATACCATTGCCCTTGCCAAATTGCTTTTTCTTTGTTGTCTCAGTATGTAGGCTAGGTATAGTCACTAGAGTCAAATTCATTTTAGCCATGATAGATCATCATTGCATCACGTGTTTGCATAACGTTCTTTTAGAATTTACATCCTCCTTGAATCAATTAATAGCTAGGTCATTTTTCAAAATACATTAATTTTTATGTCTTGTCAGTCGAATAGTCTCCTTGTGTGACTTTTAAAACTGATTTAAAGTAAAGCCTTCGTATAAAGAAAGTATCTCTTTTCACAGACGTGACTCAGATTTGAATTTTGGGGAGAGCAAAATGTTGGTTAATTCCAGTGGTTCTCTGCAGAGATCTCGCTTTGTATTCCAATTGAACTTTGGGCTCGTTTATGGCGTGTGGTGGAGCTCCGCTAGTGCTTTGGTGGTGGATCCTTTCCTATGGGTTAGGTTAAATCAAGCGGACAACTGATTATTCTGGGACCTGAGCCAAAAGATACAGTGATGATACCTCAGAACATCCTTTTTTGGCACTCCAAAAAAAACAAAAAAGGTAAAGCCTTTGTATCGAGCCTTGTTAAGGTTTATTATTATAAGTGAATGGTCCATGGTACAACTCAATGCCAGCCCCCAAAGTTTTCTGTTGTAAATGTTTTTGCATCTAAACAAGAACACTCGTTACACAAATTTTTTTTTTTTAACAGTTGATGAAAAGTCCCACGTGCATCTGACTTCTCTTCTAAATTTTTTTTCCTGGATGTTTTCGTTATGGGTTATGTATAGACTTATAGATTTTATTTATTTGTTTATTTATTTATTTTATTATGAAAAAAAGGTTTAAAATATTGTACTCACAGTGCTGCATTCATTCAAGTTGAGTTCACACTCTACCGAAATGAATACAAACACTGCCACGTTGCATTCTATACACTTTTTTATGAATTTTTTTCTTTCTGAATCCGTAAAATTACTAATTGTTTTCCTATTCTATTCTTGCATTATAGATCAATCTTTTTTGGGTTTTACCTTTCAATGTCCTTACTAAAATAAATTGGCTGATCACTCACCTTTTTTCTTATATTTTTTATAATTTTTATCTAAATTTATAATTCAAACACAACATAAATGGATAACGAACTTTAGAGCGTGAAACAAAGTCCAAGCCCTTCAAAATCAAGAGTCAGCCCAAGTGGCGGAGGGGTGGGCTTCCAATGGGTCCACAACCATAGTTGGACTCAATATTTTTTAATGGAATTAGGGTAACTACTAGGCCTTGGGCACAACAGGCCTTATTGCCCCTGTAAGATTCACTTTGGACTCAATTAACTATTCAATTTTATAAAACTCCTCAAATAAATTATTTACATAAAAAATTAAATTAATTAGATATTAATAATTACATGATTAAATCATATTTATTTTTAAAAATAAAAAAATAAAATGTTTATTCTCAAAATCGCATTTGTCATCTAATTTTAAGGAAAATATGATTTAATCTTGTTAATATTTCTATTTTTTTTTTTTTTTTACATAAATGAGCTATTTGATATATTTTACAAGATGAGCTATTTAAATCTTTTTTATATTCATGAAATGGACCCACTCAAAAGAGAGTCAGACCTACTGTACCCAAAACGCATAGTATCCCAATTCCTTTTTGATTAAGAGGTTCATTTTCAAAAACCAATTACAAGGTAGGAATTTCACACAAAACCATTCACATCTAATAATGTGAATAGAGTCAGGACATGAAGTTGTAAAAGTCTTGGATTTCAAATACAAAAGTAGTCTTCATTGACTGCAATGACCTGATGGTGTTTGCCAAGTTATAGAACACGAAAAGTCTCTTTCTCTTCTTTTTTTCTTTTCTTTTCTTTTCTTTTCTTTTCTTTTTCCATCTTTACCGGAATCCCTTGGGTAACCCTTATTTTACTTCACAGATATGGAAGAACAGTGTTGGTTGATTTTGTCTCCTCCTCCCTCATTATATGTGGTTTTTTTAATACCCATTTTGCCACCTTAGCAACAAATAAAAAATAGTAGAAATTATAAATAAAATAAACATAAGTTCTTACTTATGTTTCAATTTAAATTTTGAGTATTTAATTTTGTCAATTAAAACTATGTACTCTTCAAATTACAAATATGTCACTCGTTATTGTAGTGACAAGATATGTGACACTTGTTAATAATGATAGGACATTAATCACTCAACTTCAAATTTGAAATAAGGGTATTTTTGATATTTTTGTACTTATGACATGTTGTCCTAATTTTATGTACAAAAATGCTTGGGAGTTGGGACCTCTAATTTAGAGGTACTACTAGTGATGTGGCAGTGGGGGACCCACTGCCACAGCCAATCATGTGTCTTGATTTTTTTTTTTTTTCCTTTTCCACCTCATTAGAGGTGGCTTTAGTGATGCCTTTTTAGAGGTATGTAGCATGGTTGTTTTATGTATTGATAGGAGACAATTATATTTCTAGTAACTTTTCTAATTATAATCAAATCATAGTTTTATAATTCTTTTAAAAACATTAAAATTAATCACAAAATCATACACGATCTTTTCAAATAGATGCAAAATCTATAAAAATAAAAATAATAAAACACATCACCTAAAAATAAAAATAATAAAGCACATGACATATAAATAAATTATACTTGATTATGTAATTAATTTATGTTTTAGTATTAAATAATTTTTGGTTGTAAAAAAGGTTAGGGGAGCGTATATAGAGGACACAAAGGACTTGGTCAAGGAAATCTTTTTGACTGGGTCGGGATAGAACCTGAACTGTTACATGAAAGACTGATACATATAATTACAAAAATTATTATATAAATATATTATTACATAATTACAAATTCAAAAAAAATTTCAAAAAAATTATTTAAAAAAATGAAGTAAGACTATATATTTACTATACGTGTTGACTCATATTTCACTAATTTTAAATTTATATCTCTTAATAATTTTTAGGATAAAATTTTTAAAAAAAAATTCATGATTTATAACATTTTTTATTATTATAAATATTTATATACTTTTATGATAATATATATATGTGTGGATATGTGAGAAGAAGAGAGAAGAATTGTATGGTGTTTGTTACCTAATTGATGATGCGTCATTCCCCAATTGTCAGTTTCCCACCACTTTTCTCACTTACTTTCCATCCCCTGTTCCACATTTTGGCTCAATCTTTTTATATATATTATAAAGAAAATATCAAATCAGTAATGATTTGAAAAAATAATTATAAATCAGTAGTAAATTTTACAAATATTAATAATTGAAATTATAAACTTTGTCACAAATCTGTAATTACTTTTTGAAATTGAAATGTAATTTTCCTTATTTTTTTTCTTCGGTTCTAGTAATTTTCCTTATATTATATTAGTAGAGTGCATATTCATATTGATGTGTTTGAAATTTGAAATTATAAATCTAAAGCCATGAGTGTATTTAATTATGCAGTAAGAAAGAAAATCGATTGTTTAAAAATTTAAAAAAAATTTGTGAGGGTCGTATCAATTCAAGTATTTACATTATATAATTAGATAAGATTTTGTTAATCAATGTTAATGTTGTAAGGGTATCAAAACAATAAATTCAAATTATATACAATGTTAATGTTGTAAGGGTATCAAAACAATAAATTCAAATTATATATATATATATTTTGCAAAAGTGGGTGTAAAAAAAAAAGAAAAAAGAACTTGATCAATAAAAACTATACTACTATTTAGTTAATTAGACAAAAGCAATTCGCCCGGTTCCATAAAACCTCACTCATTATGTTGAGCAATTGGATCCAACTAGTCTCCATTATATGATTGTAAAAAAAAATCATATTAATGTATTTTTATTTCAAATCCAAAAACAGTTAAAAAGTTGTTTTTTAAATTTAAAATGATATCTATACTATATATTAAGTAAAATGGGGTTTTTAACCTTCCAAGGCGTGTGGGAGTTTCAATATCCCAATCTGAATTTTTAAAATTTTTTATTTAAAAAAAAAACTCAACATTTATTGATTTGGTCAAAATCCCCTCATCAGCATTTATTAACTTTTTTCAACCCATATGTCTTTCTACATGCCTGCATTTATTGATTTGGTCAAAATCCCCTAATCAGCATTTAAAATTTCCTCATACAAATAATTATAGATACAATCCGTGTATAATTACTGCAGTACCTTTTTCAATTTCTCCCATACACTATGGTTAGTGATAAGATTGTTAAATTATTTTTATAAAAAATCTTAAAAAACATAATTTATATATTAAAAAAAATTTAAAACAAATATAAATATTTATAATTATCCCGTGCATAGCACGGGTGATAGGCTAGTAATAATTATAGAGAATTGATTTTAAATTTTAATTAATGATAGTTTTATGCATGGTAATTTTCCTTATCTTTTTTGGGTCACATCAAACAATATCTCCTCTTTATTTTTCTACACATTTTTTTATAAAAAGTAAAAAAATACACTTATTTAGAATATCCCAAACAACCTTGTAAATCAACTATAGAGTTTCTTAAATTTGAAGTGACCAAGGCATCTAAGTTCTTGTAAAACATCATTATATGCATTGAATATATAATAGGAAAATGATTTGGAGCCCTAAAACTGTCCCCCCCTAATCCCTCTAATTTCTATTTTAGGCAACTGTTTCCTTTTTTTTTTTTTTTTTTTTTTAACTTGATATGGAAATTAGGGGAATTAGGGGGATTTTTTTAGGGTATGTAGCAAGACCCTATATAAATATAAAGTATTGGGAATAACTTTACATTGAGTGGGCAAGTCTCAACCAAACTATAAACAAATATAAAATAACATATATGAATAGAATATGAATGACTTTAGAATATATTTTAGATCAGTGTTGGAAACTCATTCTTCATCAACAAGAATAAATAATTTTTTTAAAAAAAAATGATATATTCACCATCAACCAGCCTTTTTTTTTTTTTCAAAAGATTTTCTTAAATAAATTAATCAATCCATTCTATTCCCATATGCTCCCAAATAAATAGTCACAAATGAGTTTGCTCTATTTTGTTCTTTCCAATAACAAGTTCTCATAATGTGAAGTGAACACTTGGACGGTCTTTGTTGCTTTCTTAATTTCCTTTATTTCTATAAAATAATGCTATATATACAATAACAAAAGTTTATAATTTTTTTTTACTCACTTATTTAACACATCACATTATCAAACTAGGTCAAGTTTCATAATAAAATAGCTAAGTTCACAATGTTGTCAGTAATATTTCAGTTAGTGAAATTTCACTGACTTCAATTGGTGAAATCATCTCGTGCCAAACATTACCTTCCCAGCTTTACTAATCAGCTAAAAACTTTAATTGATGGGTAAATTAAACAATAATTATCTATGTATTGGATTTTTTTGAATGTCCAGTGGGTTATAATTGTTATCATATTTATAATTTATCTGTTATCAATTTTAAAAAATGATAGAGAATAATAGGGTACAAAGCATATTAATTATTGGAGAAATATCAAATCAGTGATATTTACAAAAAATAATTATAAATCAGTGATAAAATTTATAAATATTAATAATTAAAATTATAACTTTTTCATGAAACTTTAATTATTTTTTGAAAAGGCCACTAAACTGTAATTTTCCCTCAATTATTTGTGTGGGATTTTTTTACAGAAAAATAATATAACCACAGAATTTTTCTAAATTTTTAGAATTACAAATGAAGTAACCACAATGTGTACCACATAAGTCTATATATAAATTTTATTAGCATATTATTACTTTTTGGTAAATATTCAATTTAATATCATTTTTAAATCTCGTTTGAGAATTAATTATTTTTATTAACTTTTTATAAAAAAAATATATAAAAAAGTAAAAAAATAATATGATAATTTATAATAGAAAAAATTAGTCTAAGGTCCCTCTCCCAGTTTTAGTAATGGAAGAGATCCATAATATTATTTTGTGATATCTAAAGTCTCTCAACTCTGCACTCATATATCCCAAAGAAATTTGACTCTCTCAACTCAAAAAAATACCCTTTCTTTCTTATTCTCTAGTACACACCATACTGCAACCAAATCTTTCCTCCATTTCCTCATGTCACCATCATCCATCCTTCGTCGCCGGCTCTTTGTTGCGTTGCCGCCAGCATCGTGATCTTGCCTCCACTCTTTCTCTTACTCTCACTCATTCTGCCACACCCATTGCCCCCATCAACTACTCCCTGTCGACCGCTGTCGACGCCCCTACTACTATCATCGGAGTGTCGCTGCTCGGCTGCCACGTGTGCCCTGTCTCGCCCCGTTACTACACTGTTGTCACCGTTGCAGCTTGCCACCCCTCACCACCCCGTCACACCACCTTCATTTCTCTCTCTCTCTCTATTTCACTGTTGTTGGCCCGTTAACCGCAGCTGCACTGTGGTCGCCCCTCTATCTCTAGCGTCCCACCATCGCTGGTTGTCCTCCTCCTTTCTCCCCTACACTGCCACTCCGTCTACTTTAGGTCCCCAATTTGTCTCAAGGAAAATAATTGTGAGGATGAAAACGAGCCTCGAAGTGAAGCTCTGTGATGAAGATGATGAAGAAAATGAAGTAGGTCTGGGAGAAAAGTAGAGACCCGCCATTGAAATCACAAAAAATAGAATTTCTCTAGGTTGAAGAGAATTTATCTAGAAATGTTGTGGGAATTTATCTGATTTTGAGAGAATTTCTCTGGGTTAAGTGAATTTCTCTGGAAGTCCAAAGAAATTCTTTGAATCAAATTTTCTCTTGATCAATTTGAGAGATTTTAAACATTATTAAAATATTAGATGTCCTTTATGTTATAAAATTTTAATACCAAGAACCCTAAAAAAAATTCACTTTATAATAACTTTTAACTGTTTAATTATTTTAATCAAATGCCACCTAATTATATTTATAATTTATCTCATATAAATTAAAAATAGAAGAAAATTCACCAGAGAGACAAATGTCATGTTTGTGTGAACTTTCCTCTTCTCTCTGTCTCTCTCCAAAGATTCCATGCATTTCTGATCCACCATAACACACAACAAACCCCACTTTTTCTCCTCCTTTATTTGATTTCTTTGTAATTTTCCCATCTATCAACCATGTTTTTGCCGAAACCCATCTAGGGAGAAAAACAAGAGGGAGAGGGAGAGAGGACATTGACAGGAAGGTGGGATTTGTCTCAATTTTCTTTCAAGAAAGACTCACAGAGAGAGATAGAGAGGGGAAAAGAAACCCATTAAGCAGAATTCATAAGAGTAGGTCAGAAGGGGGTCTCCTTCATACTAATCTTTGCTTTGACTGTCTCTCTTTTCTCTGTTGTTTTCAGGTGCTTACCTAGTTATCATCTTTTGCTCATCATTTTTTTAATGATTTGAGTCTTGAATTGGGTTTTTCTTGTATTCCATTTCACTCTTTCTTGTTTTTGTGTCTCTCTTTTTTTGGGAATTTTCTTTTCTGAGTCATCTATAGTTGCCCTCTCTAATTTAAGTTATTTCCTTTTCTATATTGGATCTTAAATTTCCCTCTTTAATTTTCTTGTTTTTCTTGTATAATTAGATCTTGATGAGCTTCTGTGATTTTAGGTTTGTTTGTTTGCCCAAAAAAAGATTTGAATAAATAGACAGTGTAGTTTATCTTATTTGATGGGTTGTAATTCTAGATTTTTGTCAACTTTCAGATTCTGTTTTGTTGATTATTTTCAGTTATCTTTAATTTTGAAAACTATGATAAATCAGTTTGGAAATGATTGTGGGATTAATTAAATGATCTTCCTGGATTGCCCTGAATTGATGTGTCATGAATTGATGATCCTCTTTGAATATATATATATATATTAAATTGTTGGACTGATTCTGATTGTAGATTTGTAATTGATTTAGGATGTGTTTGTATTAAGGATTTGAGGGAATATTTGTGCAGGGAAAGGAAAATCCCTTTTTTTGTCATTTACCTCTACAAATCCCTTTCCAAATCTTTAATCCAAACATAGCCTAGGAAAATCTTTTATTGTGTTGAGGGAGGAAGACATTGATAAGTGAGATGTATATTAAGAAAATTCATGAATGGGTTTTCATCAAATCACTTTCTTAAGTTCAGTTTGTTTGAATGGAACCAAAAGGTAATTGGTATTTGCAGTCTGATTCACCAGCATCTGAAAAAGGAAAAAAGAAAAGAAATAGGAAATGAATCGTTTGTAGTTCAGATTATATCATTGTCATAATTTTTTTTGATCTATTTGATCTCTTATTGACATGTTTATCGTTGTCGCTAATTATATATTTCTGTTATTCACTGTATATATTTGATTTATATACTATTACGTTGGCTTGTGTTTGATGTTGTCATCTTTTGCATATGATGTAAATCAGGACTTAATTTATTACATACACCGCCTTGATTTTGTTGCTGACCTGATTTTGAGCTGATAACAAGGCAGCTTAGAATTAACATGGGTGGATTCGACAACCATGTTGCTATTATCGGAGATTGGATGCCTCCTCCTAGTCCAAGTCCGAGATCCTTTTTCACAGCAATGTTGGGTGATGGTATCAGCTCAAGATCAATTTCAGAACATGTTGTGGAAAACAAAACTGGGGCGTTTTTTCAAGGTCATGAAGAGTGGACTGATGAGAAGGATGGGGATGGAGCAGGCGATCAATTGACTAAATCAGATCCATTTTCCGAGCAGAAAATGGGCTCACGTGGAGGTGGTCTTTTGGAAAGGATGGCAGCTAGAGCAGGGTTTAATGCTCCGAGGTTGAATACAGAAAACATCAGACCTTCTGAGCTTTCACAAAATGGAGATGTTCGGTCGCCTTACTTGACAATTCCGTCTGGTCTAAGTCCGACAACCCTTCTAGAATCTCCAGTTTTTCTCTCAAATTCACAGGTAAGCTTAAGATTTGGATAACATTTGGTTGGCATTTTTTGGAAGTACTTAATGTGGGATGCAATAGTGAAAAAATATATGAATTTATTTAATTTAATTGAGCATATAACCATTGACAGAGCATAATGGTGAAGTATGATTCATATAACCAACCCCACTTGAGTAGGACACAAGGCTTAGTTTTGACTTGTCTTGTCTCCGAGAGGCAATATCAACCTTTGCCTTGGCGATATCGGGGAGTTTCTTAGTCTTTGTTTAGTTAGCAACTTGTACAAAACGTGGGGTTGTTGCTTACTGTATGGCTTAAGTTTAGAAGAACTATGATAAAGATGAAATCATATTGTTGTGGGAATTATCTTATGGTATGGTATGTTGAGCTAAAAAAGGGCATGGAAACTAAGAGTTCAGATTTGATACATTGCTTGAATCACAATTAAAATTGGAGAAGAACAATCATTATACGAGGCTCGTAATCAAGAGTAGAGCAAATAAGACTTCATAATTATTTCAAGTTCTTCACTCATTGTGTCTCTCAACCAAAAATCACAAAATAAGGATAACCAATCCAAAAATGGTCCCAATTACAGTAATTGTGGTGATGCCCCCACTTTCTTAAATGGACCCAATTGATGATGAAATAAACCTTCATACTATTGGACATGCAAAATAAACATACGATTTTGATGGGACATCCAAACTTTATCTTTATGAATGCCCAAGCTTCAAGGAGTTGGTGTGCAGTATTGCTGCACAGATGTTTTTCTATTGATAGTATGAGCCTTTCTGCTTGAAGATGCATGATCAATTGTGAATGGCGATGTTGGTACAATAAAACTGAGTGTGTTTTCACTTTTATGTCACTTTATGGAATTAATGTTGGTCTAGATGGGCTAGATTTGCAAGGTTAACAATTTATGAGTGAATTATTATGTCTCATTCGTATTGTTTTGGTATCAAATCCGTCTATAATTCTCATAATTAGATCGTAATTCACCTAGGAAGTATGGATACGGATACGATACGGATACGGCGATACGGCAAAATTTGAAAAACTAGGATATGGGTACAGCAGGGATACGTTCATAAAAAATATTATTTTTACAATTTTTAGTAATGTAGTATGACCCTAAAGTTTTAATAAATGTGCCTTGACCCTAAAGTATGACCCCTTGTACTCATTTTGACAGTAATTGCATTTAAACTTGGTATTATCACCTCCTTTTCCATTTTTTCCAGTTTTGTAACATAACACCTAAGAGGAGTATGATCATCTTGTTCCATTGGTGTACCACTTGTTGAACCTAAACTTTCCGTACCTGAAGTCATTTCCTAAAATTTATAAATTTGGTAAAGAAATAAAACAAAACATTAATGCAGTTATCTTTTGGCATGAACATAAAAAAAAAAATTCAGCAATTCAATTAAATTTTAGCAATTCCAACAATATAGCATCACCCATAACAATCATAATGCAATTCAAATTAAGGGGGAAAAAAAATTTACCCTTTCAATGATAAAAAAAATACCTTATAGTAGCTTAGCTTAGCTGCAAAAAAAACAAGAAATTCAAAGGGGTTAGCATAGTGAGAGAGGGAGAGAGTGAGATCAAGCAAGAGGGAGAGAGAGAGAGAGAGAAAGTGAGTGTGAGATTAAGCGAGAGGGACAAAGAGATCGAGTGAGAGAGAGAGAGGGAGAGACAGAGAGAGAGGGAGAGGACGAACCTTGACCGACTCCTCCGACTCCTTGCTGCTGTTCGCGAACCTTGCGATAGAGACGATAGAGACTCCTCCTCCTCTTCCTCATCGCTGCTGTTCGCGAACCTTGAGCAAGGGGTTGGTTGATTTTTTTGTTTTATTTTAGATTACTTTTGTTATTTTACACTTGGACCCCATTATAAGCTTTTAAAATTATTTTTTCGCCCTGCCGTATTCCGAAAGTATCCCAAGCATATCTCTGAAGTATCCTCACGTATCCCAAACGTATCTGAAATTCAAAAAAATAAAAATAAAAATAAAAATTGAGATACTTCTTTGCCTTATTTGATACATATCCTGTCGTATCGAGTGCGTATCTGTATTCGATATGTATCCGAGACGCTTATGGGGACCATTGCGGAGTATCTGTATTTCATATTCACCAGTTTATGCAGGTTCAGCCATCTCCAACAACGGGAAAAATCCCATTTGGCTCAGGGGGTTACTGTAGAAGCTCTACCTTGATCACAGACGCCCACAATAAAAATAAAAGTTTCTACGAAGACATCAATACCTCATCATTTGCATTCAAGCCTGTTGCAGAATCGAGTCCCTTTCATTTTTTTGGTGCTTCAAGCAAAGTAAGTATGCTTTTGAAATTCTCTACTACATTTCAACCTCGGGAAAAAGAAACAAAAAATTTTAGTTGTGTTAGAACTCTCTTGTTCACACACTCACAGATGGCACACATATCCACGTGACGCAGCTACACACCAAACAGAGTAATGGGTGACACGTATCCTATCAAGAATTATCCATTTTCTGGTAGGACTGTAAAACGAACTAAACTATTGGAGCTCAACTCATGTTCATCTCATCAAAATTCATTCGAGATCTGCTTGTTATGTAAATAAGTCAAACTTGAACATATTTAAAACTTGTAAAATTTTCAAGTTAAACTTGAACAACTTACTAACTACTAAGTTTGGTAAGTTTACATGCACTATAAAAAATCAATTTACTCGAGCTCAACTTGTGTTCATTCGTTATGTAAACAAGCTAATTTTGAACACATTTTAAAACTCATTTTGTTTTCAGATCAAAGCTTGACCAACCTATACTGGGACTGACTGGGCTTGTTAACATGTTTTTTTGTTCTTTTAAGTATATTTTGCCTTTACATGTACAGATAAGTTCATCAAATTTTCCTCAGAAAATCTTTCCTAGTATTGAGGTTTCCGTTCAGCCAGAGAACTCTTGTCAGTCTCAAAGTACAGAACCTTCTAAAGTACCGTCTCAAAACGGATCCACACTCCATCTTCACGCTGACTTGTCTAGAACATCCGGTAAAAAGGATGCATCAGGTAACACTGTCATGTCGGAGCTAGGGGCTGTTGATATTGTCGGTGGCAATGCCGAACATTCACCGCCACTTGATGAGCCACAAGATGAGGATGCTGATCAAAGAGGCGGTGGAGATGCTGTGGTTGGTGGAGCCCCGTCCGATGATGGGTATAATTGGAGAAAATATGGACAAAAACAAGTAAAAGGGAGCGAGTATCCACGAAGTTATTACAAATGCACACATCCTAATTGTCCAGTTAAGAAGAAGGTTGAACGATCTCCCGAGGGCCACATTACAGAAATCATATACAAGGGGACCCACAATCATTCCAAACCTCCGCCCAATCGCAGATCAGCCATTGGATCTGCAAATCCACTAACAGATATGCAACTCAACATTGGTGATCAAAACGGGGCACAAATTGGTCCCGATGGTTATTCAATTTGGACAACCATGCAAAATGGAGCTCCCGACTGGAGGCATGATAATCTTGAGGCGACTTCATCAGCATCTATGGGTGGTGAGTATTCAAATGGACCTAACACTTTGCCGGGCCAGAACAGCACTCACTTTGAGTTGGGTGATGCCGTGGACGCCTCTTCTACTTTTTCTAATGAAGAAGACGAAGATGATCGAGGGACACATGGCAGTGTATCGTTAGGGTATGATGGTGAAGGAGATGAATCCGACTCAAAGAGAAGGTTATTCCATTTCTTTGTCATACACTTAATCAGTGTTTGCTATAATGTTGAGGTGAGTTGGTCAATGTAATATCTTCTATTTTTTTAACAGGAAAACCGAAGCATACGCAACTGAAATGAGTGGGGCTGCCAGAGCTATTAGGGAGCCAAGGGTTGTGGTTCAAACAACAAGCGAGGTGGATATCCTTGACGATGGGTATCGCTGGCGCAAGTACGGGCAGAAAGTTGTGAAAGGAAATCCAAATCCGAGGTCATCTCATAATCTTCATGTTCATAGTTGTCTCTCACTAAGGAACAAAATTTCATTTTTTTTCCAACAAAGTGGTCGAAACATGTCAGTTTCATGGAAAACAGAAACGAAACATTAGTGGAATATCAAAATTCTATTGTTTCTACTGAAACAAAAATGCATCAAAACATTACAAAACACATTGAAACAATGAGTTGTTTTGATCACCTATTAAGTAACTAAAAATGGTTATTTTTGGGTCCAGGCTGCCTCCAGTCCAGATCTGGACAGTCCGGTCCAGTTCGGCCCATTGGGCCCACTTTTGGGTCCATTTTCGATAATCCGAACCGTTCACATTTTAGGGTTTGTTGAGTATATTATTCCTTTAAAAAATCACGTTGATCGGATAACAAATACTATATATTCGGATCACTTTTGTCTAAAAAAATGGACGGTTAGAAAATTAACGGTTTATAAAAAAGTGATCCGAATACATAGTATCCGTTATCGGACTAACGTGATTTTTTACAGAGATAATGTACTCAACAAATCCTAAAATGTGAATGGTTCGGATTATCAAAAAAGGATCCAAAAGTGGGCCTAATGGGCCAGACTGGATCCTCCAGTCTAGATGGTGGACTGGAGGCAAGTCCCAGCCTTTTTTCTATTTACATCTTTTTGTCAAAAGAAATAATTTGAGAAATGAGAATAAAGAAAAAGAAACTTAAATTTGTTAGAGAATCTGAGACACTAGAAAGAAGAGAAGGAGAAATATAGAAGAGAAGATAAAAATTATTCTCTCATTTTCCTTGTATTTCTGAAACATTTCTGAAACTGCATTGCTGAAGTAGAAACAATTTTGTGCTGTTTTTGATGCAGGAGTTACTATAAGTGCACGAATGCTGGCTGCACGGTGAGGAAGCACGTGGAGCGGGCATCGCATGACCTCAAGTCGGTGATCACTACTTACGAGGGTAAGCACAATCACGATGTTCCCGCAGCCCGGAGCAGCAGCCATGGTAACTCTGGCACCACTAGCAACGGACCTTCCCAAACCGGCGGTGCTCTTCCAACCCATCTTCACAGGTCCGAGCCTTCTCAAGTTCACAACAACATGGCTAGATTCGATAGGCCTCCTTCATTTGGCCTACCTGAAAGGCAGCAGATGGGACCGGGACCAGGACCGCCCCATGGATATGCCTTTGGGATGAACCAACCCGGCTTTGCCAATCTAGCAATGGCCGGGTTGGGTCCTAACCCATATATGGGAGGACAGCAACGCCCGATGAGTGAAATGGGGTTTATGTTGCCGAAAGGAGAACCTAAGATGGAGCCTATGTCGGAACCTCACCTGAACCTCGCCAACGGATCATCGTCATTGGTTTATAATCAAATTATGAGTAGGCTACCATTAGGTCCTCATATATGACTTTCTATTTTTTTATTTTTTTGTCTTCAAGAAAGGAAAGTAGAAACGTTTAACTTTCTATATTTGAATGGGTATCTTCATTGGTGACGAATTTTGGTATTGATTATTTGATTTTTTTTTTAAACAAACGAGCTATAGTTTTCCATTTTATTATAAGATTTTCCACATTTTACACACTGTGTCTCCCTCTCTTTTTTCTTTTTAATGGAGAATCTTCAACTTTGTGTGACCACTCATGTTTGATAGCAAATTATCCAAGCAGAGTATAGATCATTTGTCCCACCCTTTGTCCTACTCTTTATTCATAATTATTATTGTGCGTAGCAGATTCCGTACTAGATGAAAGTGGATCGGGGCTCTGCACTCGGTTGGACTATCCAAGGATTGAGGTTCTTGCCACAAGAAGCACCGTAAGAGCTACCTGGCCGGGGTTGGTCGAATAACCCCTCCGGTGTGGGAATCAGTGATCGGAGAAGAAGTGTAGAGAGTTGAGTTTGTAGGTAAGTGATGTTCAGCTTGGATCGGTTTAGTTACCTTAAATGTGAAGTTCATGTAGTATATATTGGGTTCCTTGCTTGCTTCTCAAGATGGTTTCATGGAGCTTTGGTGTTGCCAGGTTTTCCTTTATCATGGCACCAGGTGGGGGACCATCTGGTAGTTGTCAAGAGGTGTTTATACTCATTGTAGTCATGTTGATAACAAACCTCATTCTTCTGATTCAACAACTTCCATGATTCTAGGTGTAGGGGACCAGTTGAGGTGACAATTTGCACATGCACATACTCACAACACAACTTCCACGTTTCTCTGCAAGGTTTCCTCAGCTCGGTACCTTGGTTCCCCAATTCGGCCCTAGACGTGGCTTCTGTTGGGATGGGCTGGTCCATTCGGATATCTTTGTGTGGGCTCGGCCCACTTTAGTTCGGCCCATAGATTAGGTCTTGCAGCTCGGCCTAGCCCAACATTGCGGCTGGACTTGCCTTTCCACTGCAGGTTGAGCCAAAGTGCTTGAAGACTTGGGTAGACTGTTGATCATGAAGTTGGGCTTAGTTGGGTTGCCCACATGCTCATCTGACCCATTTGAATTTGGGCTTGGGTGATTGGATCGGCCCAAGGCTTGGGTCCGACCCATTTCTTATTTACCCCCTTCAATTATGTATTGTCATGTCATCAAAATCAATAATTATAATAATATGGTATAGACATTGATATAGGGAATGGGACAAATTATGTCACACCAGTAAGTGAACAAAATGTATTGAAAATCTAAGGTGGAGAGCTTACCTTTCTACCAGCTGGAATGCCCTTCAGAGCTATTACCTCCGTTTTAAATTCTGTTCAGAACATAAAATGAGAAATAATTTTTTAAAATTTCTTTAACCTGGTTTTTTATACCGGACAAACAATTTAGAATGGATGGAGTATTATTCAATACCATATAGTTGGCTCTTGCACCACCACCACCACAAGAAAAAAGGAGAAAAACAAAATGCAGAATGAACTGAGATCAGAATTTCCCATAACCATATAATAAAGTAAAAGTCTACAATTTTATTATACAAAGAGCCAATGAATTGGGGATACAAAACAGAAGGTTCCTTAATTCATCTTTGTTGTAATTGTGAATGAAAAGTACCCAATCACCACCTAGAGGATCATAAGTCAAATTTTCCCAGTACACCTATAATTCATATTTTCATTTTCTCTCAATCAAACACCTCTCCTATTAACTACTGAATTTGGAGTAAATGTAATGTGCTTACTTACATAAAGAAATTTCAGATACCAAGATAATCCATCATTATAATGATCTCAACTCTCAAAATATGCACCAAAAATATATATATACTTTGACCACTCTGGATGCTGCAAAATTGACCACTGTTGTCTTTACTTTGACATTGGTTTCACCTATGGCAGAAATCAAACTTTTGAGCATCAAAAATCAATTCCATCGTTTACATTAGTGACCGTTTGAAATCATTGCCTGAAGATTGTCGTCTTTTCTCTGCTGATAGACTGATTGCAGGTGATTGATCTCCTCTCTGCATGCACATAGAGAAATCAAGAAGACAAAGTTCCATTAGGATAATTGCTTCAAATATATATATATATATTAAAAAAAGGGCACAAGAAGAGTAAAGTGGGACAAACAAACATTTACAGTCACATACTCAAACCATATATCTAGTCTTATTTGAAGGGGACAAAATAAGTCCTTGTGATGTGCAACCTTGAAAATTCACTAAAAAGATGCAAACTAATTTGATCTGAGTCATAGCTAAAGCCATGACTCACCCATGTGGATCTGTTTGTAGTAGATAAAACAATCGAGATCTACCAAATCGTGTGATGTATATGGAGTTCTTTCAGCCTTTTGAATATGAAAAATTGTTAGATATTGAATTTTGATATATTCACTTGTTGCCTCTTTGGGGGGGGTGGGGGGAGGGAGAGCAAACTCAACACCGCTAACCTAAGACATATCTTGAAGTTTCTATTTCTGAAAATGAGGATGAGAAGTATCAAAGGATTCAAATAAATATACCAAACTATTAACTATATAACCATCAACAAGAAATAATGATAACCTGAGACAGTTCCAGATTGAATCATAATAGAGAATGGCAACAATTCTGTGCTTTCTTTCTCTTTGAAATTCTCCACCACGCTTGACCACAGGTAGTTGCTTTATTCCCCTGGCCTCCATTAGCTTCTTTGCGATCGCCAAATCAGTATCAGGATAACAAGTTAAAAGTCCGCGCTCTCGCCCACGATAGCTTATCCCTCTAGTGCATATAGAAGAAACAAGGCATATATTTACCTGTCAAGAACTCATGTTTAATCAATTTTATAAAAGAGGAGAAAATGAGAGGGTAAAGATCATCTCTTAGACATTGATAAAAGAATCAGGAAAGGAGACAGAGATAGAACTTCACATCATAAAAAAATCACCAAAGTGGACGTACACTAGAAGAATGATATCAATTGACATTACATACATCGTGAAGTGATGAATCACCATCCAAAGCATCACCAGACTTCTTTGACAGAAATCGTTTGATGTCACCATATGTTAAAATTCCTTCTAGGAAATCTTCAGCATCAACCACTAGCACACAATGCTGTTCATTGTCATGCATAGACTGAAGGGCCTCTTTCAATGTTAGACTTCGTGAAACCTTCACATATTTCTTTGACATGGCCTGAGAAACCTGATAACAACAAGTACAGTGGCGGAAGTTGAGCAACATATGAAACTACAAGATAACAAAAAGCATGATCCAACCAAATAAATGAGAATCTAAAAGCATAAGAAAAAAAATTCTAGGGTAATTATTGGGTGATCCCAGAGTACCATGTGGCATTGTCCACATGGTGCTCAACCAATGGCATAGTGGAAACTTTACAGGTTGAACAATATTGACCCACCTTGTTAGGTAGGTAGGATACAAGGAATGACCCGCATAGTGTATGTTGTGGTTTTCTATTGGCCAGGAGCACCAAGTAGGGACTATTCAATAATTTGCCCATATCCTAAACCAGTTCTGATTGGAAAAAATAAAAAACAAACCTTCAGATCTTCTAGAATAATATCTTCATCGATTGCTTCTTGGTTTTCACCGTTTCCTATAACACAGAGTTCTAAATTATTTCCACCTTCAGCTTGTCTCCAAGTAACCTCGTTTTTGTCTTCAGTGGGTGAGAGAGCAGAATAGCCTCTATTCAAGCTCCTTTTATCAGATGCCTCGGTCACTTTGGACTGGTTTGTCACAGAGGGTACCCATATTGCTAACCCAACAGCCCCCTGCTTGCAAAAATTTAAAACAGATGAGCATTAAATCAAGCAGTGAAATTGTGGACTTCAGAACACGTCAGAAAGATATGTTATATTTGCCAACTTTACAAACCATGCCTCACTCTGCCTTAACCTCCATAAACATTATTATAAATCGATATGCTTAATTACAAGCCTTTCAATGATATTGTCATTGTAAGGAGTTTTAGAGTTGTTTTGGGAATTAGCTATTTTAGTTAGCTTTTTAACTTTTTACGAAAAAATGAGCAGAAAAGTAGAGCGAAGAGGACTTTTTGGTAGTGACTTCTTACTATAAGCCACAAAACAGAGCAGCCCAAAGATGAACAATACTATTAACAACTATACTTCATCTTTCTCTTCTCATCAACTATGCTTTTCTCCCTACATCCATCTCTTTCACTAATTTTCCCTAATCTCTCTTAATCCGTCTATTATTTTCTAACACCTCCACTCTCTAGTCACCTTCTCTCTTTCTCTAATAATTTTCTATCATCTCCTCCATTCCTCGTAATACATCATTTTCTCCTTTTCTTTTCACTCTTTTTTTCTTTCTTTAACTTATTTATTTTCAATCAAGAGAATCTCAACTATTGAATTTTGAAAAACATCTGGCTACATTGCAATAAAATTGTTCAAAAAATAATGTTTTCACTTTCCATCAATGCTTAGAATAAGCATGAAAAGTTCAAAACCAAGAGCAATCAAACCAGAATTACTTTTCCAAAGTGCAGAATATATCCATCTAGTAGAATAAAGTTTAAAATACAGCAACGATCTAGAGAAGCCGTTTAGCTAGATTGGAACCATCTGTTAGAAGAGACGGAATTAAGGTTGGTACATAAAGCATCACAATTACAAACCTGCTAATGTGGATCTAAACACAACATGTATTGCCCCTTTCTTTGACAAGAAAACATTACACATGTTGCCTTGATCTGGCTTCATCAGAAAAGCTGGTCTTTTACACACTCACACACGCATCAACAAGTGCAAATCAATCTTTACAAAGCAAGATTGTGAAGGAATTACCATGAGAGGAAGCAAGATCCTGTAATCTTTTGTCAGCTCAAACAGAAGTAAAACTGATGTCAAGGGTACTGAACAAACTGAAGCTAATGTAGCAGCCATTCCAACCTGAAGTGTGATTAGGAAATATAAATATGCATCAATAATAATCGATCTTAACCAATCAATAAAATGACGCAAACAAATTATTACTTGTACAAGCAAATTAATGCCTATTTAAGTAGAAACACGCTGACCACTTACCAGTGCATATGCTTGTGGCTGGGCAACAGAAGCATTTCCTGGCATGGCCGAATTGATTAGTTCTACAGCTGAACCACCAAATACAGCACCCACGGCAGCACCTATCATCAAACTTGGTGCATACAGCCCACCTACAAGCCCAGACCCCTTGCACAAAGCTGTGGCAACAACTTTAGCAGCTGCTAATTGAGCTAGCAGCCAGATTCCAGGTGCTGAAGCACTCTTTCCAGTATGAAGAATTTCATCAACATTGGTGAAACCCCAGTAGAGTATTCCAGGATACTTAAGAGCTATTATCCCTGCTCCTAAACCCCCCAAAGCAGGGCACACAACAGCAGGAACACCAAATTTTTCCTTGATAAACTCAAAGGCCTCAGTGAACCAATTTACCAGGCGAGTGAATACTACACTTACTACCCCACATAACATACCCAATATCAGGTATAAAGGTAGTTCTGCAAAGAAACAGCAGTGTATAATCAGGAGTAGATCACCATAAATCTATAAAACGTAAGCTACTCAGAGAATTATGCAGATATAATTACTTTGTGTTCAAAGTGCACAGATAATTTAGTTCGCATGCTTAATTACGAAAGTGGCATGGATTGAAGACAAAATGCAGAGAAGTCGTTTAAGATGGTATACTCATGTTCATTGTAGATCAATTAACACGCGTGTAAAGAGGAGTGATTTGATCCACACAGATGGTGGTACAGGAAATAGAGGAAAGCAACAAGAAAATACATGATCAACTTAAACTTAAGCAAGGATATAACTTCAAAATAATATCAATTGGAGGGAATGGATCTATATAGCCAACCAAGTAAATGGGATAAAACAATCCAACTATTTACCCACACCAAAAATTGAACAACGAAGCTTTTATACAATTTTTCTGCATAATGTTTATGTGACCAACACTACAACACGCACAGAGCCCAAATCTTAGCATTTAGCACAGCAACGATGAGCCACATGTTGAAAACCAAATATCCACTGAAAAAAGCGAATAATATAAGAGAAAGTTAAGCAGAATAGATCATGTCAAGCATTTAGTGCTCAGATTTGCACTCACTAACTTTACAGACTGTACAGTTCATTCGACAGGATAAGTTTTACACTAAGATACTGGGGGGTGTATAAATAACCAATCTGCTTCTTCCTTCCCATATCAGCAACATTGTTGTCTAAGATTAAGGGCAGGAAAGGGATGAAGTGCCTGCAGTTAAATTGTCAATGTAAGTTCATAACTGAAAACATAAATTCTAATCATCTCCCCACGTCACAACTTGGAATGTTTTGTTTTTGGTTTTTGGGAAGAAGGTTTGTAAGCTTTTTTGGCTATTTTAGCCACAAAAGACAAAATAGGCTATTTTAGCCACAACCAACAAAACATCACATCCAACCCATAATTATTATACTCTTCTCTCACAAAAAAAGTTAAAAAAACCAAAAAGCCAAAAAGTCCTTCCCAAACCAAGCTTTTTAACCCAGGCTAAAATAGCTAAAAAAGTAAAAAAGCCAAAAAGCCAACCCACTTCCCAAACCAACCCTAAAAAAGATGCCAGAAGGAATGCAATGCAACCTTATACACATGATGTCACAACTCAGAACAATTGAACAAATGGAATAACCAAGCGATCCAATATCAGGGCAAAGCAATTTTTTCTACCCTCAATACAGTAAGGATGATTAAATTCTTCAAAAGTAACTTAGAAGCAACTGCATTTTAAAAAATTTCTTCAATAACTGTACAATTATTTCAAGAAGTATGCGAACAATCAAACATAAATGCATGCACGCAGAGATGTCATCAAGTTATGATAATTGAACAGGAATGAGATAAAATACCAGCAGCAGATTTCAAATCGTACGTTGGCACTGTGAAAGCCTGTTTCTCCCCAAGTACAGCATTTGATACTGTAGATGAAATAACGGATGCTAATATTATCATGGCAGTTGTAAATGGAGGAGAGTTTTCTGCACGAAGAGGCCTCAAAACAGTTTCAATAGCAAAGAAACAACCGGCCACTGCTGCATTGAAACCTGAGTTGTCCAAAGAAAAAAAAATCTATTATATATCAAACACCAGAGAAATAAAAATACCAGTACAAAAATGAACACCATCTGCGAGGTCATAGTTCTTAGAATTACAAAACAGAAGGATAAAGAGAGGCCAGTGGCAAGCAGATTAAAGATTAGGCACAAAATGAAGCAGAACGGAAATACTCATACTAGTTTAAAAAAAACTTAAGGACATCACAATATAATCATATAATCATGCATCCACATGAAAGAAACACTCTAATAGCCCTCACACTGCTGCATGTTGTGGATGTCCCAGATTGACCAACTATAAGTCTTAGGCACCTACTTTTGGGTGCACTTGATGACGAGAAAGAGAAAAGGTTCGATTTACAATGAGATTGCCACAACAGGACCTCCTGATTGATCACAAGCTCAAATGAAATCCTTAGGAGTAACCTTGACCCAAAGTTGACCCTTAGGTGGGGTTCCCAAGGTTAATTTCAAAAGCAATTGCGAGAAGAAATGCTCATTCAAAGGCAATTTCGAGAACAAGAAAATAAAAGAGAAAGTAAGTGGTGAAATACTAAGAACAATATAATCTGATTACCTGAAGCTATCCCAGCAGCTGCACCAGCCGCAACAAGAGCTATTTTCCTTTCCCTGTTGTTTTCCATCATTAGAGAGCATCCATTGGCACATGATTTTCCAATATCTACATCAGGGCCCTCAGGTCCCAGTGAACAACCAGTACCTAATGTAACAGCAGCCTGGATGGCTTTTACAGTGGGGAAAACTCCAGCAAGCAAATCAAAACCTTGTTCTTGAGAAGAATTGGACTGCTTTATTTGGTCTAATATTTCGAGTAAGCCATGCATCATTCCAACAATAACGCCTCCTGTAACAGGTACTAAAAGTATCCGATGCCAAGTATCAGCTAGCCTCTGTAAACGGAGCCAAGCAGCACCCTCATTTGGAGTACCAGCCCAAGCCCATTCATGTATTACATGTACCTGTAATACATATATGGATATTTTGGTGTCAGCAAATGTCAAAGAAGCAATTTGCAGTAAGCAACTCATGCTCAAACATGTAAGGATGAGAAAAGTGACCAAAGGATCAACCATGAAACTCGTAAAGAATTGATCAAGCACACACATGAGACAACAAAACTTACATGGCTTGATAGCATTCCTAAATCAATAGGGCAGAGGCTGATGCATCCACAATCTGAGATGGAATAGCATTACAAAAGCCTCTCTTCTTATTTTCCTTTGATCTGAAAGATACTCAACCAAAACATGCAATGAAGGGGTTTATAAAAACCCACTCAATATGACAAAAATACCCCTATATCTGAACTCTCCCTCCTTTTTACATTGCCCTTTGCACCCACAAAAATGCCAAGTAAGATCAACATGATGCCAATCTATGTAGCATAGACACTGGTATGGGACACAAACACACCAACACAGTCAATCTTTAAAAAGTAGGGCACAACGCGGCTAGGACAAGCTACATATTCATGTACCTTTTATGCATGTTATTATATAATAAAAATAGGAAAATGACATTTCACACCCCCTTCTAGCCTCTCACAAACCTGATTTTCCAGCACTTCGTGCACACTTTGTGACTTGCAGCAACCATTGCATCCAACAGTTCTCACAATCCACCAATAGTCACTATTATTAGATGCATTCATTTTTAATCCTACCCCTTACTTCCACTTATTCAGATGATCACCCATTACTTCCACTTATTCTATGCCTATTTTCCTCCTGCTCTCATCATTTAGCTTCTATAGCACAAAGCTAGCCTTGTCTTAGCTCACCTAGTAATCTTTTCTTTGATTTGCGAGGCTTGCGTGGCAACCAACCACATATGCCTTTTCTTTTCTTTTCTTTTCTTTTTTTTTGGGGTGGGGTGGGGGGGGGGAAAGTAGGATATTAGCCAGTTAGTAAATTAGATTACTACTAATGGGCATTCAATGCTTCTCCATAAGCTCGAACCTGAACCTCCCCCTTAAAAACCAAGGGGTACAATACAACCACTTGAGCGAAGCTCAATTTCCCACATATGCCATATCCACTATGGAAAATGCTCAAAACCTCTAAATTTACTCTTCACATGGATTGTTACATGTCAGTTGTCAACCAACTAAGATCCAACCCCTCCACGTGTCTAGGGATCCCTAGCATAACTCATTAACTATATACAAATATAATGTACACCAAAAGTCATCATCAATAGCAATAGCAAGAGATCTAGATCAACCAAAACTACCTAGTTAGAGTAATTAATTTCCATTTTTGGGACATCATTACCAATTTCAGTGTATATATATATTGCTACAATACAAGCCATTCAAATCCAAATTCAATAAAGCAGAAATGGAAAACAAGCAATGACTCACTCCACGATTGAAGGCAGCAACACAGAGACCCGTAGCGAGACCAAGAAGGCAGCCAACGAGCAGCAACGCCCATTCCGGCGGAGCGCCGTCGCCGAGTACGGCATCTCCGCCGTGATCTTCCCAATCCGAACGATTGATGCTGAGTCGGCGTCCCGAAAACCCTCGATCCAATCGCTTCAACAAATCTTCAATTCGTCTATTACTCTTATGAGATCTTTGACTTTCCAAATCGCTCTCCGAAGCCGACGAATTCGACCCCAACAGAATGTCGTGATCTCTGAATTCGCCTCCCGACATTTCAATTCCTCCTCATAATCTCAATATCTACATACAAGTCTGTTAGATTTGAGTTTTTGAAGACGGTGAAGTGGAAAACTTTGAAATCAATGACCTAATTGAATTGGCTCCGGATCTTTCTCACGGCGATCCAGGAGATTCGAAGCAGACGCGTGTATGGAATGCGAAGTTTGGATTCTAGCTTATTTTCTTGGCAACCAAACGTACGTCCCGATTGGAAAATTACTGTTTATCTACTGGGAAAAATCGATCTACACGATGCCTCTTTTTTTTTATTTCACGTCTAACGTGCAGATTTGCAATCATCTGGAGGCAGACTGGCTAACGACATGGTAGAGTTGAGAAAATCAAATGAATGATTGTTTTCTTGGTTTTTGGCTATATATTACGCGTGAGGATCCTCCGAAGTAAAAGCCTGGAATGATCCATCCAATTCAACGGTTGAAATTAAAACTAATTAAAACGGCATCGTTTTGGTAAGTAAGTTGGAATAAAAAAGAAACTAGCTTCCTTTGCTTCTTCCTCCAACATTAGTCTCGTAATTTTCTTGAATCCTCGTAGCTTCTCCTTGGTTCTCCATATTTGTTTGCTTTCAAAAATTTAAAAAATAAATTCAAAACAATTAAATCCAAATCAGTGTAAATAAGAGAGCAAGCAAAGATTGATCTAATAGAGCATATATAGATATAGATAGAGAAAAAGAGAGAGAGGGACTGTTTATGAGAGCTTGAGAGAGTCCGGGAGAGTTGAACATGGACTTGGCAAGAGAAGGAGAGACGAGGCATTGCTGAGAGATTACACCAGTGGGCATATTGTGGTTGTTGCTGTAAAGTATGTTGGCAACGATTCTAGCACCGCCACTGTGATTGTCAAGAAAACCCCCAAAACTCATGAAATAGGCCTTTTTCTGATCTGTAAATAAGGCAACTCACTCAATCACCCACCCTTTCTCTCACTTTGTTTTTCTCTCTAGATTTCTTCACTCTCTGGTAGACAAATCTACAAACGCTCGTTGAACGAGTGTATGGACAATTGCATTCACAGATTAGCATCATTTTTTTTACCCAACTCGGAAATTTGAAGATAAACAACAATCTAAATACAGTGTTTGTTGTACTATACACAGAAAAACAAAAGATTAATTTGGGGGAAAAAAAAAAGAAAGAAAATTGGAGAGAAGAGAGGTAGATGGGGCAAACCCAAATATCTCCAACTTCCTCTCTGGTGTGATTTTCTGAGAGGAAGAAAGAGAAAGAAGGCAAGCAAAGAAAGCTGCTTTTTTTTTTTTTTTTTTTTCAACTTACTAACCAAAACGACGTTGTTTTGGTTAGTTTTAATTTCAGCCGTTGGATTGGATCACTCTAGGAGATCACTTCAGGCTTTTACTTCAGAGGATCCTCACGCATATATTACAAGCCTATTAGAAGTTGTTTGGAAAGTACAGTAATCATAGAGACCACAAAACACAATATCTATAATTTCAAAATGATCTAAGCCATTCATGTTATTGTCAGACATAATTCTCAAAAAAAATTCAAACATATGAATGGTAGTCATTAAGGTTCTCTTTTGTGGGGTCCCAAACATTTTCTTTGAAAAATATCAAATAAATATATTTTTTAATTATTTATAAAAAAATAATATGATTTAAAAAAGATTAAAATTAAAAAAAAATACTTTTTAATAGTTTCCAAAGAACTCCTTATAGAGGTGATGTAATTCCGAAATAATTAGAAAAAATATATTTTAGTAGTTTCTAAGCAATCCCTTAGAGACAAAATTTTATTAAAATTTCTATAAATATCATTTAGTAAAAAGTTATCACACCATCTCTAAGAGTTCTTCAAAATTGTCATCAAATTTAAATTGAATGAAAATAGTTTTTTTTCTTACTCTAACGATTTCATCAAAGGGTGATGATTGAGACCCCCTCCAATCACCACCCCCACCACCCCCACAGACACGTGGCAGGTGGTGATTGGAGGAGAAGGAATAAAAAAAAAAGAAAGAAAGAAAAAGTAACCAATCAAGTGAAGAGGGGGTCAAGGGGGTGAGAAAAAAAAGGGGGTCCAAGTCATTATTCTTCATCAAATACATATCAAATTCAGAATTTCACTTTTCTTTCATCAAACTGAGAACTAAGACCATCTCCAACGTTGCATCAGATGCAGCATCAAATTTGAATTTGATGAAAAAAGTCATTTTTTCTCCCTCCAATGGTTTCACCAAACTGATATCAAATTGAGAACGGAGCAAAATTTTCATCAAACTGAGGATCCGCGTGAGCCTTCACTATTTCACTATGCTGTAACGTTGCAAGTGGGGCCACCGGACGTTCGGCCAGTTGACCCACCAGTCGACCGGCGCATGCAATGACTCACGAATCCATCTACAATCCATCCACAATCCATCCACCCTCTTCTTTTCTTTTTTTTTTTTTTCTTTTTTTTACCGTTACTCTACAGCCACAAAAACCCAGACAACCCATCTTGGCCGTTCGTCTTTCATTGATGGTGAATCTTTGATCAGGTTCTTTGTTGTTGTTGTTGTACTTGTTTTCTTTGTCCTTCAATTTGTGTTTCTTGTTGAAACTTGTTACTTGTGGGTGTTTCTTTCTTTTCTTTCAATTGGGTTCTTTGCTTTGTGATTGATGAATTTGGATCTGGGTTTGGGTTGTTGTTCTTGTTTTGTTTGTCTTTAATCTTCTTCTTGGTCTTCAGACTTGTGGGTTTTTATTACTTGTGAGTCATTTTATAATTTCTCTGAATTGGGTTCTCTGCTCTGTGATTGATTTTCTTTTCTTGATGAATTTGGATCTGGGATTGAGTAGTTTTTTTTTTATTTTGTTACTATTTAATCTTCTTGTCTTTCAGACTTGAGAGTTTTTGTTGTTTCTTTGAATTGGGTTCTGGGTCACTGGTTTCCCAAACTTTTCATCAGAACCTTCTTAAAAAAATAAAAATTGAGTTTGCCTACCCGGTCGACCCGCCGAACATCCCCTTTGCTTTGATGCATGCTACAGTGGAACCATTGGAGCTGCTCATATTAGATTGAGAAAATTACCTTTTTTTTATGCAGATTTGGTGAAAATTTTACTGAATCATTGGAAATGCTTTAATGTGTCTTTCATCAAATCACTATTCATTATCGTTGGATTTTCATCATTAGATGTCCCCCGAATGACCACCATAACACAAAAAAATTGAGAAAAAATTACACTGGCTGGCCAACCGACCAGTTGTCTGCCCGGTCAACCGGTGGTTTGATGAAACTACAAAACCCTCTGTTGGAGCACTTAATATCAAATGAAACTTTTACTTAAATTTTTACTCAAATTTGATGAAAAAATTGATACATCGTTAGAGATGCCCTTAGTCTATCAAATGTCATTTGATAACTTTTAAGATCTTTAATATTTTTTTATATATTATAATAGTCAAAAAATTAAAAAGTTGTTAGAAAAATTAAAAAATCAAAGAATTATAAATAATAAAAAAAAAAGAAGTCAAAAATCAAAGTTTTTTTTTTATATTTTCTTTTCTCTTTATTTTTGTACACTTGCTTTCATAAAAAGTCAAAAAATTATCCCAAATATATTCAGTGTGTTTGGTTTCAATTTTTTGAAAATTGAGTTTTTTATTTTTCGTGTTTTTTTTTTGTTTTTAGTAAATATTTTTAAAATTTTAAACAATTTTTTATTTTTATTTTTCTAGATATGCCTTACTTAGATGTATCTAAATAGTAAAATATTTGTGAAAAATATTTTAAAAAAAATTAATAAATATACAAAAATATGAATAATTTTAAAAATTGCTTAACAGATTAAATTTTTTTTTACTGAAAACAAAAAAATACGGAAAATAAAAAAATAGAATTTTCTGAAAAGTGAATTTTGGAAACAGAAACCAAACAGAGTAATTAACTTTTTTGACTTTATATTTTAGTTAAAAAAAAAAACTAAAATAGCCTATTTCCAAACCAACTAGAAAGCAAATCGTGTGACTCGGATTTTTTTTTAATTAATTTATATTTTAAAGAACAATATTTGTATTATATATTGTTTTTATTTTACAACCAATTAATTTATTTTTTATCAAATCTCACCACTAATACTTTTAGTAAACAAATTCTTTTTCTATTCATTTCACTTAGCTTATAAATCAAACATGAGAGAAGAGTTATTTTTCTCAATTTATTTTTTTATTTATTTTTTTATTTTTTATCATTTCTCACCAACTCATCATATTCAAACAGAAGGTAAAAAAGAAAACTAAATCCACTACAGCCTTCGCGCCCAAAATTGGTTGTAGCTAATAACTACGTGACAAGGGGGAAAATTTAAAAAATAATCAACCATATTTTCTAATGAATTTTGTTAACAAAATTTAAAATAATTATACATTTTTTTTATTAGGAAAAAAAAAAAACTTCATTGATTAACAACCAATGTACAAAAAGATAATACATCAATAATAGTGAGTCCAAATTGCATTATAATTAGACAAAACGATTTCAACTAAATTGACACTGAAAAGTAAGCTCAATTATATACAAACACTACAGCGTGAGTTGAATTTAACCAATCAACAAAACAAATTAACCCATAGCATTTGCCTATAACAGCTTAAGGCTTATGCCCACAGACACAGAGCAAGCCAGAGCCCCCATCAAATACCAAACCCCATGCAACCACAGTCCCAAACCCAGCTTTTTGGTTATAATCAGTTTTTTCGTTAAAAGCTGCTTTTAAGCAGCTTTTTTGTGAGAGAGGAAGTGTGTTATAATCTGAGAAGTGGATTATAATCCACTTTCCAAAAGGGGCTAGTCAACCATCCCCTAAGCATAAGCCAAGAATAGAACCCAATCAATCCAACAGTTGTCAACCAAATATCATATATGACAGTGCATATAATAAATAATGTACAATTAATTTAAATATTATTAATTAATATTCTTAAAACACTCATTAATCAAATAATATATATATATATTTTAAGATATTTACGTATTTTTTGACATAAACTTAGCTTGGGTAAAGTTCAATGGCTGGTGCAATAATCATTTGTTTGGGTAAACTCTACTTTCTCTCAATAGAGAAATAAGTGTTTTTTTTCATTAATTGAAAGGCAAAACTGTCTATAATAACTTAAACCTCATGTATATTGTGTCCTTATTACACTTCCCAAATTAAAACTATTTTGATAGAATTTTGACCAAATTCCTTGATAAACAATTAGAGAGTTGCAAGCTCTAAACTGAGTAAAAAATTATCTTTATTCCTTCCCAAATGTTTCTATTTATATTTCATATTCAAATCTCAAATGTTGTATGTGCGTATTGATTTCCGACCACACAACTAAAAGGAAAACTCAACTGCAGAGCACCGGCAGAATAGATTAAGCCCAATAACCTGTAACAAGAAGATGAGAATTCTTGCGGTGGTTCGTCCACCCGGGGGCACTTCGACGATCAAGTCAGTAAATCTCATCTCTCACAGATATCAAAACAGTACTTAATGCACAAGTCAAAGCATCACCAATAAAAGCATAACTTAGACCCACAAAGGTATCTTACTTTTATAATGATTAGTGTTCAACTTTCCCTAGAAGTCTTACTTCATAGGACTCTATCCTTTACAAAGATAACATCTATCATAACTCACACTATTTAGATTACGATGAACTCCCTCAAGAGTCTTATCTCTATCCAAATAGATAGCTTGATGTCATCTAGGACTCTAGTCCTCTATCCAAATATCTCGGATTCTGGTATCCCCGCAGAATACCTCGGCAGTACTCTAAACATCTTGGCAAACAAAATCTATCCACATGGCACCTCGATTGACACCTCAGCGTCACCTTAGCCACGTGGTGTTATCTCAAAATGCTTCCCCACAACTACCCCCTAGGTTCTATTATCTCAGCAACTTGAGGTGATGGAACCTACATCATTTCATCTTCCAACATACTAGAGATACTCTTCCGACTGAGATCACGACTCATCGGCGTATCAAAACAAGGACTCAAATGTCCACTCGTCAAGAACCAAGAATCAAGAACCATTATGTTCTATTTTATCCAGGTCCAACATCTTGATAGAGATCACACTACTAGCAGAGATCATGATTCACTAGTTCAAGAACATCAAGACCCTAGTATCAACTCATCAAGAACCAAGAACACATGTAAATTCAACATCTCAACCAAGATCATTATTTTAACCAAGATCAACATCTCAACCAAGATCATCATGTCATCACCTTGTTGGTTCGTATCAGTCACGTGTCACTCTATCACATCAAAGCTGCCCACGCTGCCTAACAGGTACGTCGTCCAAGGCAGTTACATAATGTTTTGCCACCTTTTTGTTTTTGGATAAAACTTCTTTCACTCTCTTTCTAGAAGTCTCCATTGCCATTCTTTCGAAGTTTTTCGTATTACAACTTTGGTCACCACTTCTGGCGTGCACTCAGTAGTTCTGTTCCGATCAGAGCGTTGTTTGACTCAGGCAAATCCTATTTCGGCGTTTACTTCATCGACTCTGCTTTGTAAGTTATATTTTCAAATACATTGCTTCTATGGATTGTTACACATTACACACGGTATCTGTATCTGCATCTACATTGCCATCTTGTATTTATATTCAAATCCTATTGTTTTACATGCCTTTGCTTGCTTTGACTCATATTTTGTCCTTCATGTTCTTGAGCCCATCTCCACATTTTCTGTATTTGACACATATTTTCTGGCACACTGTCACTGAATTCTATCAATTTTTTTTATACCTTGAATATGTCAATGCTTTATTTTTCTCGTATTCTTGAATCTTTGATCACTGTTTCATGTTTTTTAGACCTGTTTCTTCTGTTTATTCTTGCTTGTTAACAGATTACTACCTCTGAATCTTGTACATTTGTATAGACTTAGGTTTGGGATTTGCTAGAATCCACACTTAGGAAAACTGAAACAAATTTTGCCCCCAAACCTTCCTCAGAACCCTGAAACTGATAACCCAGCAGTCCTTAGGGTTTTGTCGAGGTCTTTAACCCACACAGTCCAACCTTCCTTGCCAAAATCGCTCTAGCCAAGGTCATGGGGATGTCCAAATGGAGGGTAGACTTCTTCAATAAACTAGATTACTTGCGTCAGGAATTCTCCATTCCAGCCGACGTTTAGCTGGGGAGGAGGATTCCATGATGCCTTGAGAGATATATATGCCCTTCCCTGTAATATCTATCATCGAGGATGGAGTCAGATTCCATCTTGTTTTGCTTCAGGCTGAGGTGCCTTCTTTTGTCTCTGAATAATACTACAAGAAAAGTGCCTATAAAACGTGGAACTTTTTGCGGCGGTGTGTATCCTGTCGCAAAAAGTGATCTTTTGCAACGACATTTGAAACCGTCTCAAATAAATGTCTTCTGCGACAGTAGTTACCCCGTTGCTAATAAGCACACAAGAAAAAGTGTCTTAAATACTGAAGTATTCGCGACGCATTGTGTACCGTCGCAAAAAGAATTTTTTTTGAGACGGGTGAAATTTACCGTCGCAAATAGTGGACATTTGTGACGGCAATTCTCTGTCGCAAAAAAACCCTTATTAAAACGGCGTCATTTTAGTAAATGGATTTTATCATTTGTGACGGTTTATCTATACCGTCGCAAAAAGTACCAAAATATTTCATCTCTCTTTCCTTTAGCCCAATTGGCACTCGATCAAAACCCCAAAAATATTTTCATCCCCAAAATCCCTAAGACCATTCTCCCTCAAAACCCCCAAAATCCCTAAAACTTTATATATTATTTCCAATTCCCAATCACAATCACAATCACAATCACAGAGATTTCGAGTTCCCAATCATAGAGACGAGTTCGAGTTCGTGTATCACAAGCACAATCATAGGGAGTTCGTGTGACGGGTAGGTTCTTGACGAGCAATGACGGCGAGTGTTCACCGACGATCTCTCTCTCGACGAGCGACGACGACTAGTAGTCTCAATCACTCTCGACGACGGCTAGTAGTCTCAATCACTCTCGACGACGACTAGCGGTGGTGCGGTGACGGCGTATTACGATCTCTCTCTCTCGCACGAGCTTAGTCAGTATGCTCTCTCTCTCTCTCTCTCTCTCTCTCTCACACGCACACACTGATATATGTATATATATATATATTTTTCTTCCCTTGTATGCTGATAAACTTTCTGTTTATGTTCAATGTTGTTTATATTTGAATTCTGCTTTAATTATTGAAATAAATGTATGTTGATTTGTAGATCCAAGTATGAACATTGCTTCATCTAAAGACTATGATCATCAAAAATTATTTTTGTTAGATTTTAAAACTGTGTAGCTTAGATTATATCACAAACTATGGAGTTTTTGCTTACCAAAAAGCAGAATGGAACCGAAACCATTCCATTTCTTTTAAATCGAAACTAAACGACCTGTTTAATTTATTTTAAAGCTCTTTACTTTCAGTACAAAATAACTAAAATACATTTAATGAAATAAATATCAAGCTCAATTTTATTTGCAAATTAAACAGGACTTTTAATTTAAGGTTCACAAGTTGAAATATCATCATAATATTTAGTATGAAATCCCATCCATTGTGGAATGGATTAGTTGAACAATATTCTAGAAATTTTGATAAGCTAATTATTGACTCTCCATAATTCTAGTGAAGTTTGATTTCATATGTTAAAAAATACACATATGTATAATGACAATTAACTCAAAATTACAAGAATTACACTCTCTTAAAAATATTAAAATCAACAGCCATGATTATGACTACGATTTTACATAAAATAAAAGATACTAAAAAATAGATAGAGACTGTTTGGGAATTCTAAGAAAAAAAATTCATTTTTGTAACTGAAATGATTTATTCACCGAATTTGTTGTCGCCCGAATCACTTAAATTTATGCTAGTCCAAATGACCGTCCGAATGACTGGCTTCACTCTCATTTACCACGATTGTCACTTTGCCATCTGGACGACTGACATGAACAAATTCGGACAATTCAAATGACACCAAATATTTTGAAATATATTTTGAAATGTTTTTACTTTTAAACTAACAAAAATGAAATTTTGATCCTAACCACTACTCAATAGGTGTTAATATATGACAATATATATATATATATATTTCTATTAAAATACATATAAAAATATGTACAGAAGTTTAGAAATATATAAAATGTATATTAAAATCATATTTTAAATATTCTATTTAATTTTTAATGAACCGACCGGTGAATGATGAGGGAACTATATCGATGAGTAGTACCATAATGATCATTTATTTGTATCATTTTATCTTAACATCTAATATGTTAATCTAATTGTCAACATTATATTAGAGATATATTTGAGTGGTGAACCCATTACATGTTGATATGTGAGATGATAAATGACATGAAAATTTAATAAATATAGTATTATATAAATGAAAATTGTTGGAAATTTATAGTTTTATAGGCTTATTTTGGGTCATCTTTGAGCCCAAAATAACACTTTTGGGCATATTTATTGTTTAACACTTTTGTCAGCTAATGAGTAATTTGTTGTAATTATATTTTTGTCTAGGGTATATTTGTTGTAAATATGACTAATTTTGCCAATCTTTCTCTATCTGCCTCCCTCATAATCCTATATCATTATGACCCTTACATTTGTTGTAATTATATTTTTCTCTAGGGCATATTTGTTTTGCATGTGAGATGTATATCTCCCGGATTTCACTCTTAAGAAACAAACTAGTTTCTTAAGAAACTTAGAATTTGAGATGTTAATGTCCCAAAATACCAAACAGCGTCGGAGTAGCACAAAACTTGGCACACACGACCGTCTAGGCACGAGAGACTTGTGAGAGAAGACGGGACTCGAATCGAATTCCCGGTATGGGAGTTAGAGCCGGATTTCACTCTTAAGAAACAAATTAGTTTCTTAAGAAACTTAGAATTTGAGGTGTTAATACCCCAAAATCACCAAACAACGTCGGAGTAGCACGAAACTTGGCACACACGACCGCCTAGGCACGAGAGACTTGTGGGAGAAAACGGGACTCGAATCGGATTCCCAGTTTGAGAGTTAGGGCCGGATTTCACTCTAGGCAAACTAGTTTATCAAGAAACTTAGAATTTGAGGTGTTAATGTCCCAAAATCATCAAATGGCGTCGGAGTAGCACGAAACTTGGCACACATGACCGCCTAGGCATGAGAGACTTGTGAAAGAAGACAAGACTCAAATTAGATTCTCGGTATGGGAGTTAGAGCCGAATTTCACTCTTAAGAAACAAACTAGTTTCTTAAGAAACTTAGAATTTGAGGTGTTAATGCCCCAAAATCACCAAACGGTGTCGAAGTAGCACGAAACTTGGCACACACGACTACCTAGGCACGAGAGACTTATGGGAGAAGACGGGACTCAAATTGAATTCTCGGTATGGGAGTTAGAGCCGGATTTCACTCTTAAGAAACAAACTAATTTCTTAAGAAACTTAGAATTTAAGGTGTTAATACCCCAAAATCACCAAACAGCGTTAGAGTAGCACGAAACTTGGCACACATGACCGTCTAGGCACGAGAGACTTGTGGGAGAAGACGGGACTCGAATCGGGTTCCTGGTTTGGGAGTTAGAGTCGGATTTCACTCTAGGCAAACTAATTTCTTAAGAAACTTAGAATTCGAGGTGTTAACGCTCCAAAATCACCAAACGGCATCAGAGTAGCACGAAACTTAGCACACACGACCGCCTAGGCACGAGAGACTTGTGGGAGAAGAGGGGACTCAAATTAGGTTCCCGGTTTGAGAGTTAGAGCCGGATTTCACTCTTAAGAAACAAACTAGTTTATTAAGAAACTTAGAATTTGAGGTGTTAATGCCCCCAAATCACCAAACAGTGTTGGAGTAGCACGAAACTTGGCACACACGACCGCCTAGGCACGAGAGACTTGTGGGAGAAGACGAGACTCAAATCGGGTTCCCGGTTTGGGAGTTAGAGCCTGATTTCGGTCTAGGCAAAATTATTTACTTAATTATTTTTGTAATTGTATAGTAGTTACATTTTTATATTTTTTTGTAATTAACATATTAACACATAATTATATTGTCATTAATTATATTTATTTTTTGTTTTCAGATATTTCCCGAGTAGGAGTTTTGCTTCTTGTGGAATGCATGTCTATGAAGAATGCAACTAATTTTTGTTTTTGTTATCCACGGAGAATGATGAGCAAAACTTGTAATTTTGGTTTATGTTATTTTGAATTATGAAGAACATTATGTATTTAAACATTATATATGTATTATGGAACATTATGTAGTGACGTAATTTTGTTGATGCGTAGTTAGGAATGCAAGAATATTTTTATTATGGAGAAATTGTTTTTTTTATATAGGAATTTTTATATTATTATGTAATTATTGGTTTCCTTTTCAATTGTTTTTCATTTAATACAGGTAATTTTAATATTTTTAATATATATATATTTTTTGCGACAGCACCACTTCGTTGCAAAAAACAGGTAATTTTAATAATTATATTGCAGCTTTTTTTTTTTTTTTTGCGACGGGACCATACCGTCGCAAAAAATATTATGACCATTGGCGACAGTGGGCATGCTGTTGCAAAAAAAAGAACCATTTGCGACAGCATTTTTTGCTGTCTCAAATAACACTTTTAGTGACGGTAAAATGGTGTCATCACAAAAAATCTGACTTTTTTACATATTATAGTCGACAACAAATTGCCGTCGCAAAAGGTACCAATTGCCGTCACTAAAAAAAAGCGACAGCATGATGCCGTCACTAAAAGTCTTTTGCAACGCCCTCTATTATGACCCCTCCATTTGCCGTCGCTAAAAATCATTTGCCGTCGCTAAAACTTTTTTGAGACGGCATGAAGAGTATTTGCGATGGCACCGTGCCGTCGCAAAAAATCAAAATTTTTGTAGTGCAAGTTGTCTTTTTTAATGCAAGTCCTCTTTTTGACTAAGTATTGAATGCTTGTCTCTGTCTTTACTGTCTTGTTTGATTCCATACTTAGAATATTTTTATACTTCTCTCAAGTATACTTTAACTGTGTAATCACTTTGGATTAGAACACATTTGACATGTATCATCTCGAATTCATTTAATCTCGGATGCACCCTTAGTTGGTCACCTTGGATTAACTTACCTCAGAGTTCACTTTTTACTATGATCTCGGCCAACGGACACTTTATAAAAATTCTTTGAAGAACATTCAACTAGTATTGCTTCCTTACTTATACTTGCTGTCTTTTATCAAGACTTCACCCTTCCAACATTTCCAGGTTTGATGACCTAGTTGGTGATCTCGGGTGACCAACAACTCGAGTGTCCCTTCATCTGAATACCTTGGCTGACTCCAACTTGTAAATTTTTTCAAAAATTTCAACTAGTGTCAAGCCTATTCCTACTTCCTTTATCTGGATACCTCGGCTGACTCCAACTTATAAATTTCAACAAGTGTCAAACCTATTCCTTATTCATGCTTCATGCCCCATAATGTGAACTTAAGTATCACTTATGTTCACATTAAGCATGCATCTTCAATTTTGTCGAAGTCTGATCCAAACAAATCTTAGATAAGGTTTTCTACATTGGTGTCTCTGTTAATCTGACTAGATCAAACTTAGTTCAACTCTGCCGTTATGGTAAGTCTAAGTTATTCGTCATGTTTCATTCGGAAACATCGCCAACTTAGTTTAACTCTACCATAGGCAAGTTGAGTTCAATTCTACCATATGGTAAGTCTAAGTTATTCGCCATGTTTTATTTGGAAACATCACCAACTTAGTTAAACTCTACCATAGGCAAGTTGAGTTCAACTTTACCATATGGTAAGACTAAGTTATTCGTCATGTTTCATTTGGAAACATCGCCAACTTAGTTCAACTCTACCATAGGCAAGTTGAGTTCAACTCTACCATATGGTAAGTCTAAATTATTCGTCATGTTTTATTCGGAAATATCGCCAACTTAGTTTAACTCTACCACAGGCAAGTTAAGTTCAACTCTACCATATGGTAAGTCTAAGTTATTCGCCATGTTTTATTCAGAAACATCGCTAACTTAGTTCAACTCTACCATAGGCAAGTTGAGTTCAACTCTACCATATGGTAACTCTAAGTTATTCGTCATGTTTTATTCGGAAACATCGCCAACTTAGTTCAACTCTACCATAAGCAAGTTGAGTTCAACTCTACCATATGGTAAGTCTAAGTTATTCGTCATGTTTCATTCAGAAACATCACCAACTTGGTTCAACTCTACCATAGGCAAGTTGAGTTCAACTCTACCATATGGTAACTTTAAGTTATTTGTCATGTTTCATTCGGAAACATCGCCAACTTAGTTCAACTCTACCATATGGCAAGTGTAATTCAACTCTACCATATGGCAAGTTTGTGGAGAAGTATTTTGAGATGACGTCACATGGCTAAGGTGACGTTGAAGTGTCAGTTGAGGTGCCACGTGGGTAGATCATGTTTGTCGATATGTTTAAGGCACTGCCGAGATCTTCTGCGGGGATACCAGAATCTGAGATATTTGGATAGAGGACTAAAGTCCTAGATGACATCAAACTACCTATTTGGATAGAGATGAGACTCTTGAAGGAGTTCATTTTAATCTGAATAGTGAGAGTTGTGATAGATGTTATCCTTGTAAAGGATAGAGTCCCATGAAGTAAGACTTCTAGGGAAAGTTGCACACTGATCATTATAAAAATAAGGCACCCTCGTGGGTCTAAGGTATGCTTTTATTTGTGATGCTTTGACTTGTGCATTAAGTACTGTTTTGACATCAGTGAAAGATAAGATTTACTGACTTGATCATCGGAGTGCCCTCGGGTGGACAAACCACCGAGGGAATTTCGATCTTCTTGTTATAGGTTGTTGGGCTTAATCTATTCTGTTGGTGCTTTCCAACTGAGTTCCCCATTTGGTTGTGTGGTCAGAAATCAACACCTACAATTTGGCGCCGTCTGTGGGAACGTAAGGAGAATAGATGGCCAACGACGGACATAAAGAAAAGGTCGGGGACGACATCCCTAGTGGGAGTGGCAAACACGCCGATCCTAATGTGGAGGAGGAAAACTGTAATGAAGGACCTCGGGATCAGAATCCTAGGGAAAAGGACGTCGGCTAAGAGGGAGACGCATCGAAGAAAGCAGGTCAAGGCCAGTATTACAACGAAAGCGACCTCCAGGTATGGAAAGATAGATGCCTGAGGAGGGACGACAAGATGAAAGGAATAGCAAACAAGTTGGCGGACCTACAATCGGTTGTTAACTTTATGATGCAGAACAACGTCATGCAACCATCGTTTCCATTGAAGGACACGCCGATTCCAGTAAGCCAAGAATGATGCCCAGAAAAAAGGACAGAAAGTAGTCCCAGCAATCCCTCAGCATGGCAAGGTGAAGGAACACTCACATCGGCCTTCATGGGATGCCGGACGAGTAGAGTTAATGCGAGGAAAGTCCCAGAGGACGCGTCGTACCCAAGGGACGCATGTCAGAGAACATTGGCATGTTCAAGGGATGAAACTTTGTTTTGACACGATGAATGAAGAGAAGTCCAAGAACACTCATAACGACACCGGGACTAGCGCACCAAAAAGGCTGAAATTCATTGACAACCGAGCTCCTAGCTGGACTAAGGAGGATTTGAGGGACTACCTTCAAAAGAAGCGGCAGAATGCCGAGGTAACATCCCCGGTTAAGCCGAGAACGCCGTTCTTAGTAGAGTTGGATAAGTTTGAGGCCCTAAAAAGGTTCTATATGCCGAGGTTCTAGATATATGACTGTAAGTCTGGTTTGAACTTTCACGTCGACTTATATTTGGATTCAATGGCACTATATACCGGGAACAAACCGTTGCTCTACAAGGTGTTCCCCTCATCCTTTAGGGAAATTGCATCAGATTGGTTTTCACGAGTTGCTAAAAGGAACTGTGAAGAGTTGGGAAGGCCTGGCCGAGATGTTTGTGGCCAGGTTTGTTACAAACAAATTGCAGCCGTTGAGGGTAGACTCCCTAATGGCTCTAAAGATTGGCAAGGGTGAAAGCCTCAGGGTTTATGCCAAAAGGTATTATGAGGTGTTCAACCGAATACCAAGATGTAACCAGGAGTTGGCGATCGTGTCTTTTAAGAACGGCTTGGAGGATGACTGCATGCTTCGAAAGTCACTGGCAAAGACTCTGCCAAAGAGTATGGAGAAGCTCATGGCAAGGATCGAGAAATATGCCAGAGCAGAAGAAGATACATCGAGAGCAAAGGCACCGAAGCTAGAAAAGAGAAACAGCTCGCCGAAGCAAGGCCGAGATAATACTGGATTTAATAGACAAGAAACAGGACTGAAGGCTGCACAGGCAGTCACCACTGTGTTCCAGATCCCGATTTACAAAGTTCTAGAAAGGATCAAGAACCAACCATATTATAGAGCGTTGGAGAAGATTCCTGGCGAATTTATGGGGAGAAGCCTTGGGAAGCATTGTGTCTACCACAATGAGGATGGACATCTGACTTAGGGGTGCAGATCCTTGAAGATGCATTTAGAAGACCTGGTCAGACATGATCACTTGAGGGACTTGGTAAATGAGACCAAAACGAGGAAAGAGCAGGCAAGACTGTCTAAGGCACCGGCAGCACCACCTCCACCACAACCACAGTAAGTAAAACCTCGGGTGATCAATGTGATCCACTCAAAAGTTAACGAGAATGATATACAATGAGAGACATAGAAGGTGAAACACATACAACATGTGTGTCAGGTCCAGTAAAAGAGGCCTAGGACAGACGAGTACTAGGGGCCAATGGTGTCCTTTACTGAGGAAGACCTAGACATGGTGCAGCATCCATACAATGACGCTCTAGTAGTGACTTTCAAGATTGGGGAATGCCAGGTAAGGAGCATTCTGATCGACCAAGGCAACTCTTGTGACATCATGTATGTCCGATGTTACAAGGAGCTGGGCCTTCATCAAGATGATCTGGAACAATCCAATAGCCCAATAGTCGGGTTCAATGGAACACCAACATGGCCTCTGGGAGCAATAAATTTGGACGTAAAGGTAGGCATCCGGAAGGTAAGCATAGAGTTTACAGTAATTGACACTCTCTCTCCCTACAATGTTGTCTTGGGAAGGCCATGGTTACACGCGATGAGGGATGTTCCCTCAACATTGCACCAACTGTTACAGTACCCAACGGAGCATGGAATTAAGGAAGTTAGAGGGGATTAGGTATAGGTAAAAAATTACTCCATGGCAGCAATGAAATCCACTTGTAACGTGCGAGAAACAAAAACAGTAGAAATTGAAGATGAATACATGGAAGTTATAGAGGACATCGGCAAAGAACCGGCCGAGAAGAGTGAGAAAGCCTTGAAGAAAATTCTGGTCCAAAAAGGGGATGAAGAATGCTTCTTCCTTCTCGGCTTAGGCTTGGCCGAAGATGAGGAAAGAGAGTTGGAAGCATTAAGATAGAAGTATTTGCTTGGACGCCATACGAGATGCCAGGCATTAACCCCGAGGTCACGTGCCATATGTTCAATGTTGACAGATCGACTAAACCTGTCATCCAGTGAGCAAGCGAGGCCGACGTTAATGCATGTTGAGGCAGTTGAAAAGGAAGTAGACAAACTGCTGGAAGCCAAGGCCATTCGCGAGGTGAACTACCCTACTTGGCTGTCCAACACTGTGGTGGTGAAAAAGAAGAACAGCAAGTGGATGGTTTGTGTTGATTTCACCAGCCTGAATAAGGCTTGCCCCAAGGACAGTTTTCCACTTAACCAGTTAGTAGATGCCACTTCAGGGCATGGAATGATGAGCTTCCTGGATGCTTACAGGGGATACCACTGAATAGCAATGTATCCCCTTGATGAGGAGAATACTGCATTTATCACCCCCTAGGTCCATGTCTGTCACGACCCAAACCCGCTCCTATGGGTTTAGCGTCATAACCGACCCGTAATCCTTGGATTACCAAAGGCCTCTTAACTAATTAACATATAATTAGGGGCTGCGGAAGCAAATATGTAAAATATACATCGTCCATTGAGCTGTGAAGACATACATGGGACAGATAATTTTAAACTTTTATAAACTTATGAGTGATGTCATAGATGCAGTATTTACACGTCACTTCATGTACATACTAATAGAAATCTTGTCCGAAAATCAAAGGAAACAAAGCTTAATACATTCACAAAATCATCCACTAAACTTGACTTGATCTGGAACCTCTTCGGGAGGCACAAAGGCTGGCTAACCAAAAACTAACACGCCAAGTCCTCAACTCTGAGTCTGGTCACGTGTCTGATCACCTACATACATAATACAAAAGGTGAGTGGGAGCCCAATGAATAATTACAGAGTAAAGGATTTAATGAATGAAGTCCATACCAGATTCAGAAATCATATACATATTCATATTCAGATCATATACAGAAATCAGAGTTCATGCTTAATCATACGTGGTACATCCATTAGCTCTAATAGAACAGATACAGAACATATGGTGGCTATGAGTTACCAGTTCCATAAAGGAACCTCCAGATCCGGGTAACAGAGAATAAACATGTTGAGCTCCATGATGGAGCCTCCGGTACGGGTAACAGATTGCAGACATATTAAGTTCCATAATAGAACCTCCGATACCGGGTAACAGTTAACAGATATCACGATGCTAAGGATGCCACGAATACATGTCAGAAATTGGACAATCATTCATTGTACTGAACATAACATTTCAGAAAAAATATCTTATTTCATCATACAGAAAATAAATAAAGTTGAACATAGCTTTACTAAGTTATTACTCACAGATGGCTCCGGGTGCAGACAGACAAAGCAGACTAATCAAACGGTTTATGGCATGTGACCTACATCAACACATAGCAAAAACACATAATGAAATACACACTCGGTTGGTACTTAACTTCTTTCGTTTCATTCTTAGTGTGTTTCTAAGTCTTAACTTCTTATTGAGTCTTAATCATGGCCTAGGATGCAATGGGGATGCTAAAATGCACTTGAACACATTTAACAAAACTTACTGAAAATAGGGGTTCCACTCGAGTGCAACTTCCTTCGCTTGAGTGGACATGCAGACATGTGAGGGGACGCTTGCTCGAACGGTCTGTAAATATTGCAAAAGTATTGGTTGTGTGAAATTTCCGCTCAATGGTCGTTTGACTATCGCTGGAGCGTGAGACCCATGTCCTCGCTCGAGCACAACTCTTGTCACTTGAGTGGTCTGCAAAACATACAAACTTCTGGGAGTATGCATTTCACACTCGAGCGGGTGTGCAAAAGCAAAGGTGGTCGCTCGAGTGCAGAATCTGTGGCTCGAGCGGAAGTGCAGAATCTGGAATTTCCATATTGCACTCCCAGGCTCCAAGCTCGAATTCCACACCTCAAAACTCATCTTCTTGGGCCAAAATTCTGGAAAACATTTAGGAACTTGTAAAATATCATGATTTGAAGATCATTTCATGAAATCAAGGCCCAAAAGCATGTCAAATATGCAAAATTCAACTTGAAATGTAAGAACATGATATGAACTTGTCATGCATAAATTCACTTGAGTTCTTAGCTTCCAAAATATGATCAAATGAGGTCCAATGGTGAGAAATGTTATGAATTCTTCAAATCATGCTAGAATTACAACATGCATGTCAGAAAAGCTTTGAAAACAACTTTAAAATGCTATGAAACATGCATGCATGTATGGATTGACTTAGCTTTCTTCAATTCTAGCTCAATTCCCATATGAATTCACCTATTTCACTTGTATTCACGTGCTAAATGACTCAATTCCAAAGTTGCAAGGTTGAGCTCTTACCTAGGCTACCCAATTGAGCTTCAATTAGTTAAAATCTTGAGTAATTCTCCAAATCTCCTAGCAATGGCCTTTTCTACCTCAAGTTTGGTCCCAAGTTCTTTAGTCTCTCACTCTCTCTTACGTTGAGCTTAAAAAATGAGGGAATGAGGGTGTCAAAATGTGTAGGAAGAGGTAGGAGTGGCCTTATATAGGCTTGCTTAGTGGTAATTAATTAATTTGGCCTAAGCTAAGCAAAGTGGCATTAATTAATCTAATTTAATCGTTCAAAATTTGAATTTCAATTAAACCTACTATAAAATTCTAAAAATTCTAATTAACACAAAAACCAAGTCAAATTTTGAATCCGATGCCGATAAGGCCTTCAATTCGCAGAACAAAACATAAACATGAACATATCTTTCTATGATAAACAGATATAAACACAAATACTGCAACACACAAGCAATTAGCGTAAAATTTCACTTTATTTGTTTATAATTACTTATTAAGCCTTCTTAGTTGTGAATTATACGTCAATTATGGGTCAGGATCGTTACAATGCCCCACTGGGTAAATGGCTAAGAGCTGGATATTGGGTTCAAATTTGTTGTTGGTTGATGTATCAAAAGTGCAAACCTTTGACATTCCTCGCACTTTCTGACGTAGGCTTTAGCATCCTTCTGCATGTAGGGCCACTAGTACCTCTGAGTAATGGCCCTATGAGTAAGTGATCTGCCCCCAACATGACTTCCACATACTCCTTCATGTATTTCATACAAGAAGTCTTCAACCTGGGAGGGATGCACACACCTCAAAAGGGGAAGGATTTCCTGTAGAGGTGGCCATCTACTGTTAGGCTGAACCTTGCCGACTTCAATTTGGTCTTATGCGCCTCTTTGTGATCATCTGGCAGCTTGCCGTCCCTAAGAAACATCACTATTGCATCCATCCAACTTGGACCCATCTCCATACACATTGCTTCATACTCTGTGATTAGTGGTTCCACACTTGGGTTTGACAAATAATCAACCATTATTGTCCTTGTCTCCCCTGATTTCATTGCACTAGCTAGGTTAGCCAAGGCATCGGCATGACTGTTATCATCTCGGCTAACTTGCTGTAGTCGGCAATCTTGAAACAAGGCTAGCAGTCTAACAACTTCTTTGACATAGGCTATCATTCTTTCATCTCAGGCTGTATACTAGCCTGTTGCCTGGTTCATAATAAATTGGGAATCATAAAAGACTGCCACCTCATCGGCTTCCATTACTGCTGCTAACTTCAACCCTGCGATCAGTGCCTTATATTCTGCTTCATTATTTGAGGCCTTGAACCCCAAATGAATAGACTGCTCTAACATTCGCCCATCTAGCGATTCTAACACTACTCCTATCCCCACTCCTTTACGGTTTGAACTTCCATCAATAAACAGACGAAAGAAGTCGCCAATGTAGATATCGCAGGGATTTGGTTTTTCTACCTTCTTCTACTCTGCTGTTGTGGGGTTTTTCATTCCCAGCTGGGTTTCTTCTTATTTCCCTGGACACTCTAAGCCGCGACTCACTGGAGCCCGACGTGGGACGGCACTAGGTGTGAACTCGGCCACAAAGTCGGCTAGAACCTAGCCTTTAATTGCCGTTCTGGGCCTAAATTCTAAGTCATATCGGCCCAACACTATTGCCCATCTGGTTACCCTGCCTATCAGATCTCCTTACTGCAGCAGGGACTTCAGGGGATACTCAGTCAACACTACAACCCTGTGGGCTTAGAAGTAGTGATTTAGTTTTTTCGAAGCCATCATCAGGGCTAGTATTAACTTTTCTAGGGATAAGTACTTGGTCTTTGCATTTGCTAATGTTTTACTCACATGGTATACTGCCTTTTGTTCTCCTTTCTCTTCTCTAATCACCACGACACTCACCGCGTGCTCTAAAACTGCCAAATATAAGAACAGTTCCTCCCCAAGTACTGGATTTGAAAGAACTGGAGATGTTGTCAGGTACTTTTTCAAGTCGGCCAAGGCGACTTCGCACTCTTCTGTCCACAAAAAATCTGTGGCCCTCTTTAATAGACTAAAAAATGGTTTGCATTTATCTGAACTTCTGCTTATAAATCTGTTCAGGGCTACGGTCCTTCCAGTCAACATTTGTACCTGTTTTGCCGACGTCGGGCTTTTCAAGTCAAGGATGTCCTTGATTTGATCCAGGCTTACTTCAATGCCTCTTCTGGTAACCAAGTATCCCAGGAACTTTCCAGATCTGACTCCAAATACTCATTTCGAAGCATTGAGTCAAAGCCGATATGCCCTTAGGATATCAAAAACTGCTTTCAAATTGGCCAGATGATTCTCAAATTCTTTGGTCTTCACGACCATGTCATCAATGTATACTTCTACTATCTTGCCAATCAAATATCTAAACATTTTGGTTACTAACCTCTAGTAGGTTGCTCCTGTATTTTTCAGTCTAAAGGGCATCACTCTGTAGTAGTACAACCCTTTGGGGGGTGATAAATGCAGTCTTCTCCTCATCAGGGGATACATTGCTATCTAGTGGTATCCCCTGTAAGCATCCAGGAAGCTTATCCTTCCATGCCTCGAAGTGGTATCTACTAACTGGTCAATCTTGGAAAGTAGAAAACTGTTCTTAGGGCAAGCCTTATTCAGGCTGGTGAAATCAACACAAACTCTCCACTTACTGTTCTTCTTTTTCACCATCACAGTGTTGGACAGCCAAGTAGGGTAGTTCACCTCGCGAATGGCCTTGGCTTCCAGCAGTTTATCCACTTCCTCCTCAACTGCCTCAACATGCATCAACGTCGGTCTCCTCGCTCGTTGGATAACAGGTTTAGCCGACCTGTCAACATTGAGCATATGGCACGTGACATCGGGGTCAATGCCTGGTATCTCGTATGGCGTCCAGGCAAATACTTCTATGTTTGCCCGTAAGAATGCTTCCAACTCCCTTTCCTCATCTTCAGCCAAGCTTGAGCCGAGAAGGAAGAAGCACTTTTCATCCCCTTTTTGGACCAGAATTTTCTTCAAGGCTTCCTCACTCTTCTCTGCCGGTTCTTTGCCGACGTCCTCTATAACCTCCATGTCTTCGTCTTCAATTTCTGTTATTTCTGTTTCTCGCACGTTGTAAGTAGATTTCATTGCTGCCATGGAGTAATTTTTTGCTTGCACTTGATCCCTTCTAACTTCCTCAATTCCATGCTTTGTTGGGTATCGCAACAGTTGGTGCAACGTTGAGGGAACAGCCCTCATCGCGTGTAACCATGGCCTTCCTAAGATAACGTTGTAGGGAGAAGGAGTGTCAATTACTGTAAACTCTATGCTTACCTTCCTGGTGCCTGCCTGTACCTCTAAATTTATTGCTCCCAGGGGCTATGTCGGCGTTCCATTGAACTCTACTATTAGGCTATTGGACTGCTCCAGATCATCTTAATGAAGGCCCAGCTCCTTGTAACATCGGACATACATGATGTCACAAGAGCTACCTTGGTCGATCAGAATGCGCCTTACCTGGCATTCTCCAATCTTGAGGGTCACTACTGGAGCGTCGTTGTGTGGATGCTGCACCATGTCTAGGTCTTCCTCAGTAAAGGACACTATTGGCCCCTGGCACTCGTTTGTCCCAGGCCATTTTTGCTGGACCTGGTATACATGCTGTAAATGCCTCGCCCTCTGAGTCTTTCCACACACCTCGTTCTCATTGATCCTCGAGTGAATCATATTGATCACCCGAGGTCCATCTACTTGCTGTTGCGGTGGTGGTGGAGGTAGTGTTGTCGGTGCTTGGGGTAGTCTTGCCTGCTCTTTCCTTGTTCTAGCCTCATCTACTAGATCTCTTAAGTGACCCAATCTGACCAGATCTTCCAAATGCGTCTTCAGGGCACTGCAACCCTGAGTTAGGTGCCCATCCTCATTGTGGTAAGCGCAGTGCTTCCCAAGGCTTCTCCTCATAAATTCACCAAGAATCTTCTCCGGCGCTCTATAATATAGTTAGCTTCTGATCCTTTCTAGAACCTTATAAACCGGGATCTGGAATACCGTGGTGGCTGCCTGTGCAGCTTTCAACCCTGTTTCCTGCCTATTAAAACTTGTATTACCTCGGCCTCGCTTCGGCGAGCCGTTTTTCTTCTCTTGCTTCGGCACCTTCGTTCCCAGCATATCCTCTCCTACTTTGGCATATTTCTCGATCCTTGCTATGAGCTCCTCCATACTCTTTGGTAGAGTCTTCACCAATGACTTCCAAAGCGTGCAATCATCCTCCAGGCTGTTCTTAAAAGACATGACCACCAACTCCTGGTTGCATCCTGGTATTCGGTTGAACACCTCATAATACCTTTTGGCATAAGCTCTAAGGCTTTCACCCTCGCCAATTTTCAGAGCCATCAGGGAGTCTACCCTCAATAGGTGTAACTTGTTTGTAACAAACTTGGCCACAAAAATCTCGGCCAGGCCTTCCTAACTCTTCACAGTTCCTTTCGGCAACTTGTGAAACCAATCCGAAGCTATTTTCCCAAAGGATGAAGGAAACATCTTGCATAACAACGGTTCGTTCCCAGTATACAAAGCCATTGAATTCAAATATAAGCCGATGTGAAAGTTCGGATCGAACTTACCGTCATAAATTTGGAACCTTGGCATATGGAACCTTTTGAGGGCCTCAAACCTATCCAACTCTACTGAGAATAACGTTCTCGGCTTAACGGGAGATGTGACCTCAACATTCTGCCGCTTCCAGTAGAGGTAGTCCCTCAAATCCTCCTTAGTCCGACCAGGAGCTCGGATGTCAACAGATTTCAACCTTTTTGGTGCGCTACTCTCAGTGTCTTTATGTGCCCTCTTGGACTTCTCTTCATTTACTGTATCAAAGCAAAGTTTTTTCCCCTAAATGTGCCAATATTCTTTGACATAAGTTCCTTTGGTACGAGGCGTCTTCTGAGACTCTCTTCTTACCTACTCTGCTTGCCCGGCATCCTGTGAAGGCTGATGTGAGTGTTCCTTCATCCTGTTATGCTGAGGGACTGCTGGGATTGCTTTCTGCCCCCCTTTCTGGTCGTCGTTCTTGGCCGCTGGAATCGGCATGTTCTTCAATGGAAACGGTGGTTGTATGACGTTGTTCTGTATCATGAAATTGAAAACCGATTGTAGGTCTGCCAACTTGTTGGCCATTCCCTTCATCTCACCGTCCCTCCTCAGGTATCTGTCCTTCCATACCTAAAGATCGCTCTCGTCGTAATATTCATCTTAGCCCACTTTTTTCAGGGCGTTACCCTCCTTGCCGACGTCCTTCTGCACAAGATTCAGATCTTGTGCTTCTTCACTATGGTTTTCTTCTTCAATGTTAAGATCGGCTTGTTTACCATTCCTACATGAGATGTCGTCCCCGATCTTTTCTTTCTGTCCGTTGTTGGCCATCTATTCTCCTTACTTTTCCACTGACGGCGCCAAATTGTGTGTGTTGATTTCTGACCACACAACCAAATGGGAAACTCAGCTAGAGAGCACCGGCAGAATAGATTAAGCCCGAACAACCTGTCACAGAAAGATAAGAATCTAGCGGTGGTTCGTCCACCCGGGGGCACTTCGACGCTCAAGTCAGTAATCAAATATCTCTTCAAGATAGCAAAATGTGCTTAACTCACAAGGAACAACAGTATATCTCACCAAAAACACACATACCTCAGACCCACTAGGGTGCCTTACTTTTATAATGATCAGTGTTCAACTTCTCCTAAAAGTCTTACTTCATGGGACTCTATCCTTTACAAGGATAACATCTATCATAACTCACACTATTCAGATTAAGATGAACTCCCTCAAGAGTCTTATCTCTATCCAAATAGGTAGCTTGATGTCATCTAGGACTCTGGTCCTCTATCCAAATATCTCTGATTCTGTATCCCCGCAGAATACCTTGGCAGTGCCCCAAACATCTCGGCAAACATGATCTGCCCACGTGGTACCTCTGCTGACACCTCAACGTCACCTTAGCCACGTGGCGTTATCTCAAAATACTTCTCCACATTGTGCATTTGTGATTCTAAAATTATGTCAAATGACTATTAACTATTTCTATGACTTTTTTTCAAACCATTCTCACCCTATTGTTCATTGTAAACATAGTATTCGTTTGGGAAGTGAGTTAATTAGCATTCGTTTGGAAAGTGGGTTAATTTTTTTTAGACTGGGCCAAAAAGTTTCATTTGGGAGGGACCTTTTGACTTTTTTGACTTTTGTGAGAGAAAAATTGAAATGATTATGGTTTGGATATAAAATTTTATTTTATTGATTTTTTTAACTTATTTTATCATTTTGTGATTATTTTAACCCTAACCTATGGTGTCAAACGAAATATTTTGTCTCTAAACAATGTATCCGCAATCATAGATCATTGTTGTTTCAATAAAAAATTATTTTCAAATTCAATTCAAGATTTTTTGTCAAATTGTCAAAGTAGACCCAAAGCATTGATTGTTTGTTTCTAATCTTCAAATTCAATTGGCAAGGGAGGCAGTACAAGGTGATCCTCGGCTTAGAATGACGGGAGTTTTGTCGCAAGTCTGAAACAAACTTCTTACTTGAGAGACATCCGATTAGCAATTCTTTTAATTTGTTTGTTTGACTTAGGCCGCTTACAATAAATAAATAAATAAAAATTCAAATTCAATTAAACAAATTTTGTCACATTGGTGAATTAGACTGGACGATTGTCATGATTAAAAGTAACCAAACATTTATGGACTATTTTAGAAAGGTAGTTAAAAATCATCTTTTAACTTTTAATTTATTGTGAGTCATATCTTCTTTTACATTTTATACACATTTTTTTTTTAAAAAAAAAAAAAACTAAATTTTAATCATCTTTACAGAACAATCCAATATTATAAATCTCAATCAGAATAATAAATCAATCCGGGCGGCAAAAAGTCAAATTTGGCCATATTCTACTAATTGATAAATAAATTCTGAAATTATAGTTTCAATATAATTATTTTGGACAATTTTTTTTACTTATTAATGAATAATTTATCTTTTAATTTGTTTGTTTGACTTAGGCCCCTTACAATAAATAAATAAATAAGTTTTCAAATTCAATTAAACAAATTTTGTCATAGTGATAAATTAGACTCCACAATTGTCATAATTAAAAGTAATCAAATAATTGTAGACTATTTTGAAAAAATAATTAAAAATTATCTTTTAATTTTTAATTCATTTTGAATCATATTATCTCTTATATATATATTTTTTTAAAATTTGAAATTAATTTTTAATCATATTTTCAAAACAATCCTGTATTATAAACTAGTGGTCACCTGTGCGATGCACGAGATTTTAGAAAGTTAGTAATCACTAAATTTTTTTTTCTTTTTCTTTGTATTTCTTAATATTTTTATTTAGTTTGTATATATAAATTTTACTTCACATCATTAAAAATATTTAATATTTCACATTATTGAAAATTTTAAAAAACTATCATGCATTAAGTAAATCATCACATATAAAATAGCTAATTTATCTAAGAATTATTTCAAACAACCAAAAGTAGAGTAACAAAGGCATATTATAATTAATCAAAAAAACTAATAGATTAAATAAAAGTAACACTAATTTTGCTTAATAAATAATAGATATTACATTAATCATCCCATATAATGTAATAAATTAAAAAAAATAATTTTAATTCCCATTAGATTTAGTTAGTGGTTAAAATTTTTTTACATGCTATTTATTTTTTGGTTATATTGATTCATTAAACACAAATAGGTTTGGAATGATTAAAAAAAAAAAAAGGTTTGGAAATGCGTTAAACTTAAAGTGAAAAACATAAAGAATATAAATATTTAAATTATTCAAAAAAACAAATTAACATTTTAAATATAAGGTATCTTCCATTTTCTCAAACTATGAATCTAAATATAAAAATAAAAAATAAAAAAAAGAAGAAATTTGTGGTTTAGTTCTGAAAGGAAATGAGTTCCTAAAAATAAATTTAATCATGAGTTATTTTAACAATATAATCAAAAATAAAAAATTAACTGATGAATACATTTAAAGTATAACCTATATCCAATAAATTTTGATGTGTTTTTCATTTTTAATCTAACATCTGCACCAAAAAAAATTAAACACAAATAATCAATAAGTGAGAGAGTTACAAATTGATAACAGTAGTGCTTTTATAAATATAAAAAAAAAGAGAATAAAATCTCAATTAAATGACATATTACTAACAAAAAGAAAGAAATAAGGAAAAATACAGATTGTAATAAAAAAATTAAAAATAAAATAATAATATCCATTTACATAAACTCACTTGCTCACAAATGTAAAAACTCATGCAAGTATACATTTTAAATGTAAAGCAAATATTTAAGATTTTTAGGTACCGAAAGGGATCATGAATAGCTCAATGTTGATTGTTTTCCATCTAATCTTCTGTTCATGGTTTCTTTTGCAGGAATTTCTCTTTATATTGAAAAGATTATGCTTAAACAAAAGATATATATGAAATTCTATCATATTTAAAATTTGTATGGATAAGTAATTGATGATTTTAAAACATAAAATATTAAGTTCAATTTAAAGATAAACTTTAAAAAGATTAAGTTAAAATATATGAAAATTCTATAACAAACTAACAAAAGATAAATATAGTTGGTTAAAAAAAATTATCATCTTTTTGGGATATTTATATCCCAATCTTAATCTTTTTTTTATTTAAATATTTTGTTATCTTTTATTTGAATTTTCATATTGCAATTCAAATCTAAATAGTTATATTTTTATTTGTGTATATTTTTTCATCTCTATTTTTTTGTTATTCATATATACATAATTACCTTTTTATTTTAAAAATTATTTGGCTTGTAATATTTTTTATTTAATTTTTTTAATTGTTCATATATAAATAGTTAACTTTTTATTTTTATAATTAATTGACTCATAATATTTTTTATTTAGTTATTTTTTTATCTTTTATTTGACTCTTTATAATATTTTGTGGTTGAAATTTGAATAGTTATTGTGATAACCCAACTCGTACTATGCTTAATTATGTATCTGATTATGTGTTTGATATGAATTTGCAAGTTTAAGTATATAAATTATATTTAGAATAATATCATTCAAATGTAGGAATATCTATCGCAATTGGAACTTTGAACTGAAAATTGAAGGCCTTAGAGGCACGATAAACAAAAACTGACTTCATATCTGTGACTAGCGTGATTTATAGAATTTACGGTAAAATTTTGAAAAATTACGATTCGTAATGAATAAATTAAGATTTATGAGTTAAGTTACATATGTTTAGCCCTTTTTGTTCTTCATTTTTGGAGAAGAGCTCTAAAGAGTGAGTTAGAGAGAGAGAGAGGAAGAAGGAAAGCTAGGATTTTGCTAGAAATTCAAAGAGCAAACCCTAAATTTGAACTAAGGTATGTTAATCTACTTGAAATCTTGTGTATATCTCATCTTTTGCTTGAAATCAAGAGGAAATTGGGAATTTTGAACTAGGGTTTTGAGATATGTAATGGTTGAGCTAAATGTATGAAATTGAATCTTATTCTCTCCATTTTTGTTTGATTTGAGTTCATCCTTGTGATTAATCCATGAAATAAACTTTAGTTGGTTCATACCAACAAGATTTGTTGGAAGATTATTCATAAATATGTATATTTTGAGCTTATGTATGACATTCATGATTGTATGAAAAATATGAGACTTTGATTTTGAATTCTAAGCAAGATTGATGTGTTTGAGTTGTGATTACACTTGTATAAGGTTAACATTTCATGTTTTAAAGGAAGATAACATGAGATCTTGGCTTGAAATTGGGTTTGAAAACTCAATCTTTGATGAATTTTCAGACTGTCTGATTTTGCCCAGACTGCACGAGCGGAACATGAAGAAAAAAAAGAGGTTTTAATTCTGCTCCTTAGGAGCTTGAGCGGCTGGTGTTTCCGCTCGAGCGGATTTGGGCCGCACGAGCGGTGAGGACTTCCGCACATGCGGAACCCCTGTTTCAGCCCAACTTCAAAAAGGCATATCTCTTTCATCCGGACTCCGTTTTAAGTGATTCTTGAGCCTAATTCAAGACCTTGAAGTCTAGTTTCTAATGGTGGTGGTCTCACATTCAAATTATAAGTACAAAAATAGATATGCTCAAATTAGTGAAGGTTGTATATTTCCTTTTAACGGTTTCATACCATTTCCTACCCTAACTCAGTTTCCTTTTGCTTCTTGCTATTTCCTTAGACCTTAAACATGTAAACATGACACTTTCAATGAAAAACATATGAGATTGTTGTAGGAAACATTAATTTAAGTCAAGAACATTTATGGCCGTTTAAAGTACATCTTTGACACAAGTTTTGTACGTGAATCACATGTAGAGAAGTTTAGCATTAAACACTTGAGAGGGATTAAAGAATGGGGAATGATTGAACAGATATGTAATGAATAAACCGATTGAGTGAATTGAAGGTAATGCGTTTTGAAATGTTATGCTTGGTTATATTTTTGCAGGCTGAGTCGTTAAGGAGTATCATCTGACCAAGTACTGTGAGTAATTTCTTTGTAACGGTATTTTCATATGAAATACTTTGGAATTGTGAAACTTATACTTTGTATAAATTATGTGCTTTGACGAGTGTTTTCGAAATAATAAAATATGCTTGAAATCTTCGAAGCAATTATGCTATGGAAAGTTTTTGAAAGAATGTTTTGATAAGAATGAATGAGTTTCCTTTTGAGCAATGATTATGATAACTCAATAATTGTTATTTTTTTATGATCCGTCTTAGGCGTTTTGCATAGGCTAATGATTCGCGATAAACGTTCTGTATGATGTCAACCTTTGACGATTGTCTTGTATGGTAATTCAACAAGTTAATTAAGGCCTTCGGGTACTCCGCTACAACTTGGAGTTATGAAATGTTTGATAAAAGGTTTGGTAAGCAATATTTGATACTATGTGATTTGAAACAAGCTTTAATTTGATTTGGAATCAAACTTAAATGTATCATTTGATCGAAATGAAGGAACTTCATTAATATTATATGACATGTGCAATATGGGCCCGAGGCCACTTGTTATATGTTGGGCCCGAGGCCGCCTGTTATATGATTGGGCCTGAGGCCGCTTGTTATTTGATCAGACCCGAGGCCGCTTGTTTTGTGATTAGGCCTAAAGCCATTTTGAATATATGAATATATGAATATGGACATTATGAGAATCTTATGATCATTTATTTACATTGCTTTACTATATTATTACTCACTGAGCTTCACTCATCCAATATTATGTATGCACATGTAGGTGATCAGCAGTATGGAGCACAACTTTAGAGTCAGCTTCAGGAGCTATTTTGTAACCCAATCGAGTCATGCCTCTACAATGGAGTTTTGTCTTTGACTCACACCACACCTTGACCTTATTTTTCTTTTGTCATTATGGTTTTGGGTTTGTAAATAATATGTGTAAATTTCTTGTGGCACTTATATTTTTGATGGGCATGTATATGTATTATTGTGTTACATGGTTAACTCTATGATTTTGCTCATGATTGGCATAGCTCAATGGACTTCTCATTATTATATGCTTCCGTTGACGGCCTCATTAGCATAAATATTCTGTATGATCGTTTGAGGCCTTCGGTAATCTATAGATTACTGGCCGGTTATGGCCTAACTTTTAGGGGCAAGGTCGGGTCATGACAGTTATCTTTTTATTTTATTTTAATTTTATATTTTTATGTCTACCTCTTTGTTGTTCATATCTAAATATTTATCATTTTATTTAAATATATATAATTTTTTTGGCTTTTGAGATTTAGATAATTGACAAATGATTAAAAATTAGGAAAAGTGGTAGGGGAGACTTGAGAAGTGACATGTAGGAGAGAGAATCCATAAGAATTAAGTATCAAGAATTTGGAGAATTCTCATATTACACTACATTTGCTTATATATATAGTACTAGTGGTAAACCCCTGCTATGCACGAGATTGATTTAATAATGTGTAAATTTTTTAACAATACATTAATTTCTAAGTTTACTCATAAAATTATAATCATAATGCATAGAGACCATCTTTTCAAATTTCATAAGTGAAGATAATATTTCAAAGCAAATATTCATAAAATATTATAATCCAATTGAGTTATTTTTCTTAAAACAATAAACTTGATTTCTAACTAATGAAATAATCTATATTAACAATAAATAATATGTTTCTCAATGAACCTAATGTCTAAAACATATATATGCTAAAAAAAACTAATAATAAACTAAATGTCATAAATTAAATCTATCTATATTTGATAAATTAAAACTCAATAGATGTCGCTCATCATGTCCAAATGTCCCAAAAAGTACCTGTAAAATAAAAACGTGTTAACATTTTTTAGTTATCATTTTTTACATACAAACAAACTTTAAGAAAAAAAAATAGATATATTACCTTATGAGAAGTGTTGATTTAATTGTCCTCATTTTTGGGTTGTTGCTTCACTTCATTCTCTTCACCACCGTTATTTTGTTGTTGTTGCTGTTGTTGTTCCACTTTAATATTTTCATTACCTATGCGTTGCTCCACTTCATCCAATGCTTATAAACAAATCATATCATTTTCAATTTCCTCCAACATAACTATCAATGCTCTCATGTCTGGAAAGTCTTTTTTAATTTTTCTTTTTATGAATTTCTTGAATAGGCCATGAGGTTGGAAGTGTGTTAGCTATAGCATGAACTAATATTACAATGTGGGGTTGGAAACCTTTTATCCTAAGTCATAAAAAACTTGCTCTTTATGTAACATATGCTTTCATACTGTCAAATTTGGAGTCATCTGCTCTTGCTCAAGTTCAATCCATAGAGGATGAACTTCACGCTCCTCCATTAAAGCATCCATTAAGTCTGAGGCATCTTTGATTTCATGTTTTTGAAAAATTGTTTCCTTTACTTCATTCTAGCTCAATGGTAAAAGGTCTAATATTGTTTCCATCAAAAAAAATTTCACTTATTTTTTTTCCTAATTTTTGCATTGCTCGACATATTTTGATTTTCCAATCAACAAAATTTTCTACTAGTAAACCCTCTTTATGCGGTACAGTTTCAAATTCATTTATGGCATTTTGCATGGCCAAACGATCACTATGGCGCAAATTTAGAGGAGGCCGCATATTTATCTGCATAATGAATTTAACACATTTAACATACAATTACATAATGTTAGTCAATTTTTTAAAATAATAAACCACATTTATTATTATTTGAGTAAAATTTATAATGATAATTGTTAACATAAAAATTGTTTCTTCAAAAAAAAAAAGAAAAAAAAAAGAAGGATACTTAATTATAAAATAAAATAATTGTATGAATTAAACACAGTATATGTACAGACAATTAAAATAAATATAAACATGTAAATCTCAAATGCAACATATGTTTTCATGTATGACATTACTTATTTTAAACAATCAATATATGAAGAGAAATAATAAAATAATTGTTTCTAGGAAAATGAAACACATTTGGAACTTTTGAACAAAATTATTGATCAATGCCACTAAAAACTTCTATGTAAACTATATTTTTGGTGACATCATCTGGTATGCATTGTTTCTTAATAATCAACACCGTTAAGCCTGATGGAGAGGTGACACGTGATAGAGCTATATACAGCTGGCCATGAGAGAAGACTCTATTCGGAAGATAAAGGCCTACATTCTTCAAAGTTTGCCCTTGACTCTTATTTATTGTCATAGCGAATGCCAACTTTATTAGAAATTGCCTTCTTTTCATTGTAAAAGGAGCATGATTTTTGGAAGGTGTTAAAACAATACGTGAAAGTAGTACTTTCTCACCAACTCTAGACCCTGTAATAACTCTAGTTTCGATTACTCAATTTTCCATCTTATCAATAATTAATCGAATGCCATTGCATAATCCCAAAGATTGGTTGACATTTCTTAGAAGGATTATTGGTGTTCCAACTTTCAACTACAAACAATGATTTGGGAGTCCTGGTAAATTCAAAGAATGCAAAAGTTCAAGAGGGTTCATGTCTTGAACGTTGCTCTCACTTTCTATTGGGCACAATTTATCAGCACTATTAAAAGTCTTCATCTCTCCAAGAAGCATCGAAAGCATAATAGAATTGATTTCATCAACATCACTATTCTTAGGAGCTAAAATGCCTTGTTCTTTTAAGTACGACATATCCTGATATTTATTTATGAAATCTGGATAGGTGGCATCGATTAACTGGTCTTTCTCCATTTTTCATAACAAATTTTTCTGGTATCTGTATCCAATTAGGTTCATAGCCTTCACTAAATGTGTAACGCCTTAATTTTCATACCCAAATGATAATACAATAATCATGGCTCTTCAAGGTAAATCTGGAAATAAATCTCCACACTTGCATTACATGATACAAATGGTCTTCATGGGATAACACAGTCACTTCAAATCAAATAACATAAACAAATAAATACCCTCATGGGTTTACAAGTTCCCAAGGCTTAAGCCCAGTCACACAAATCGGTTATTCAAAACACACAATTATAGCCCTTGGCTTACAAAATAGAGTCATGCAAAATGAGAGTATTGTGCTCCCAACACACACACTTCCACTCCTTTAGTTGGGCGGATTGACCACGTCTTTTCCAACACAAAATCCCATAGAGTGAGCATAAAGCCCAGTAGAGAATTCTTAACAAAGTATATACATTTTACACAAGTCTCAAGAGATGAATGAATATGTCATGCCATGCCCTTTTGAAAATAAAACACATCTTCATTTATTTGAAAACCATTGTGCTCAATGATGCCATGCAATTTCAACTATTTAACGTTTATCAATTTTGTTCAAGGAGCGGTAAATACAACTCTGGTAATCCCTAGGTACGTGTCTGCAAGTAGCCTATATAAGTACTACCAATTTTTCATTTTTACCAGTATTAACCGAAAGGCTCGACACCTATCTGCGCGGGTTTTCGGTCTTTCACCTCGGACACTCAGTCCAACTTATCAATTTCATCTACACCACCTTTCAAGACTTACCATCATACTTACCTCAAAACCATTTCATGAAAAACCGTTTTCCAACATTCTTTTCTCAAGCAAGGTTTTCAAATCAATGTTCAAAGCTCAACATAATCAAATGAATTGATATGCCTATGAAATGATTAAATGCAATACAACATTTCTTTCATTTTCAATACTTCCACACAATAATTTCATTGTGAACAAATCTCTCATTTCTCTTTTCAAAACAATAATATCACAAGATGAATATATAAACTTTGATTTCCAATCCATCCAAGAAATAACATAATTTCCACATTTAGGGCATTTTCAATAATTTAGTCATTTCAAAGCTACAACAACATTTTGAATAACAACTTCAAAAATCAAACTCTTCATATTTCATGAAACTCGTCATTTGTATAAATACAAATCAAGCTTTTCCAAAACATTCCTTCATTTTAACCTCCAACGAAAATATGGCTATTTTATTTATAAAATCTCAACATCTTTTTAAAACTCAAACTTCTAGGTTTTCTCACAAAAACCAACCATCTCCAAGATACTTGAAGAAACCTCCCCAAAAACAACTTCCATCAACCATTATAGTTCAAAACCATAAATTTCTATTTTTAGAAGGAAAAAGAAAGTAAACCCAATTTCAATATCACTCATCTTCTTAAATCGAAAATCAATTTTCAAAACTAATCAAAGGATGATTTTGAAAATCATTTAGATCTTGCAAATATATATATATAACTCAAAGAAAATCCCTACCTCAAGTTTTGAAGAAGAAATGAGATGAAACCCCAAAATTTACGGTGTCGAAACTCGATCTCCACCGCACACAACGAAGCCCTCGAGAAGTTACACAACTTTGATGAAGAACATCGGTCTAACTCCCAATGGATTTGGAGAAATCAAAGAGAGAAGGTGGCTTCTAGAGAGAGAAGCTCTAGATCTGGATCTTGGAGAGTTTTAGAGAGAGAGAGAATTGCAAAAAGTGATTTGAAATGTCACATTTTTGAACTGATAATACACGGCCGCTCGAGCGTGGAAAGCCCCCGCTCGAGCGTCAAACACAGACTCCCGCTTGAGCGTGAAACCCTGCCCTCGAGCGGAAAATACGCTCCTCTAGTACTTTTGCAGACAGAGACCCCGCTCGAGTGGAGAGCGCTCGAATGCCTGCTCGAGTGTAGAGCAAAATTTCAGAAGCTCGCTCGAGCGTAGAAAGACCCGCTCGAGCGGAAGAGCCAAATTCTGGGCAACTAAAAGTTTAGAAAAACAAGCAACCAACATTTTCCAAACATATAACTACAACCCAATAACCAACAATGAGAGGAAGACAAGGGAAACACGACATGAACCACCATTCAAACAATACAAACCCAAGTCCGGAACATCACAAGAGACTGGTCAAAACCGAGATCGCTACAAAATGAGCTTCTTATTATTTTCCCTTCACCAACCAATTTAATCCACTTTGCAAAGTCACATAATTCATGACGCATATGATTAAAAATATCTTGTGCTGTAACACGCATATTTCTAGTAAGATGCAAAACTTGACAATGCTCCCAAATTGTTAACTTAGGTAATGAAGCTTTCACTGTTTGTTCACGCCCACCTCTAAGTACGACAGGCAATATTTGTCTAAAGTCACCACCAAGCCACCAAAAACCCTATCCTCTGAACAATGTTCTGTATTTTTCAATATGTCCCTAAATGTACGATCAACAGCTTCAAAAGCATGACGACTAACCATTGGTACTTCATCCCATATAATTAATGACGCCTCTTGAATTAACCTTGCCAAATCTGTCCCTTGATTTATTGAACAATGTGATGAGTTATCAGCGTCAAGTGGAATCTTGAAACGGGAATGGGCAATTCGTCCCCCAGGTAAGAGTAAAGCTGCAATACCTGATGATGCAACAAAAAGAATGATCTTCTTATCTGATGGAAATTTTGCAATTAAAGTGTTCCATAAATATGTCTTTCCAGTTCCTCCACTACCATACACAAAAAATAAGCCCCCATGATGAGTGGAATAAGCTTCTATTATGGTGTTAAATACTTTAAATTGTTCATCATTCAATCCCACATATAAAGATTCAAAAGATAGCATTTCTGAAAAGCTATCGTAGTTTAGTTCCTCCCTTATAAGCCTATTAGTAACCATTTGACCTAATCAATATGATGGTAGTGGCATCGGAGGAAACTCTTTAAGAGACCTTCCATTCTGATTTAGTATGTGCTTAATTTCAGGTAATCCTAAATTTTTCAATTCACATTCTTCGAGACGTATATTGCCATTCTCAATTTGCCTTCGTACCCTATTTTGTAAATCATCAGTAAGGTCAAACCAATAATTCTCCCACAATTTATATGCATTTGTAACCTCAGAAAACATGAGCATTGAGCAAAACATATTTTGCAGTTGAGCACCCGATGCCCATGTTAAGGTTTCTGTTAAAGTTGCGTCCCACTCATTATCATCGTCAAGTAAGCCAAGTGTAAGGCATGCAAATTTAAATGTTGGGTGCACAATGCCATTAATGGCTCTAATATCTTCATAACATTTTGCACCTCAAACCTTGGTAAGCAACATACGTAAATAATATCGTTCACCAGAATTAGGATGTTCATAATACAGTTTACCTATGCATATTTGTTGTTGCCTCATTTTCCACTTCTTCTGTTTCTGGTTCCAAACCCATGAGCTAGGAAACTCTTCATATGTTAATGCATTTGCCTCTACATGATCTCAGTTTGCTTGAAACCACCTTGTAAACATTGTCTTGTGAACCCTTGGCAGATTAATAATTGATGGAATGTTATTTGTGTCTCTAAATACAATAGATTATTCCCCAGGTAGATGGTACTGTAACCATTCAATTGAAGGGTATTGCTTTTGCAATTCAAAATCAAATATACACCAGCAACATTCAATTGCGGAGATATATTGACAATCTAAGTATTGTTTTACCTCATCAGCCTCTTTACACCGACTTTGTCCATCAATGATAACTCGATTAACATTATCTTCAATTACAGTCGTTGCACGATCAGGACCTTTATGTATGTACTTATATAAATACTTGATCAATATGCTGTGTGCACAACGCTTAATATTGATATGGGCATCATACAGTACAATAAGATCACGGTTGTATAGAATAACTGTAGACACCCCATTTTTGACCGACCTAAAGACTTTGATGTCATCGTTTATGTACTTGGTGATTGTGCATGTTTGTGCTCGTTATGAGTTTCCGGAGCTTTTGGCTAAGCGCCTTGTTTCGGGGCCTCTTAACTCCCTTCTTTTTGGTTTGTTTCTGGACCGGACCTTGGTGCCTTTGCCTAGAGGGAGAGAGAGGCCTGTAGGCCACTTTTTGTAGCTATAGGCTACTTTTCCCTCTTGTAGGCCACTTGCAGTGGCCCGTAGGCTAGTTTCCGAAGCTTTCGGCTAAGCGCCTTGTCTTAGGGCCCCTTAGCTCTCTTCTTTTTGGTTTGTTTTTGGACCATACCTTGTTACCCCTTGCCTGGAGGAAGAGGAAGGCCTGTCGGCCACTTTTTGTAGTTGTAGGCTACTTTTCTCTCTTGTAGGCCAAGTAGCCTATAGGCTAGTGGAAGTGGCCTACGGCCATTTTTCTGTTTTTGCAGATATTTTTGGTGCCAGCTGTTGAGCACAAAATGCATCCTCCATACACGTATATGGAGGGATTGGAGCAAGCTCTAAGCTTGTTAAGAAAGCTTTACCTTGCATTGCTTATATAAGGGAAGCTCTCTCTCCCTTCTTGGAGGTTCAGAAAATTTAGAGACAAATTTTGACTCTCTCTAGAACTCTCCCTCTCTCTCTCTCTCTATATATTGCTTGAAAGTGAGTGTTCTTCACATTTTTCCACACAACCTCTTAGCCAAACATCACTACCCTTTTGCTGAGATTCTTGAAGGCTTTATTTGGACTCAAAAATTTGGTTTTAGCTCAGAATTGAAGTCCTTTTGCTGCTGTGCTTCAAGGGTGAGCATATTCCCTTTTAAAGCTTGTTTTTGTACATTGGTTTAGCCACCTTTGCATGCTTTTTTAGGCTTGGTTGTTAACTACAAAAAGCTCTATTTTTAAGTGTTAAAAATGGTAGTTTAAAGTGTTTTTGGAGTTAGGGGTGTTTCACTCTCTTTGGTGGCTTATTTGCTAAGCTTCTTGCCTTCTTTTAAAGCCTTTGAGATCACCTTGTTTTGGCCTTTTAACCACTGAATTCTAGAGGAATTTCAGTGGTAGAAAACTTGTTTTGAGGTCCCAAATAAGAGGGGGTAGTCCCACCTCCTCTTGTCTTGTTAGCATGTGTTGTTGGCCTATCAAATGAGCATGTATTTCTCCCTTCTTGAGGCTTAGTTTAAGCATGTTTTTGTGACTTTTTAGGCCTTCCATAACTCTGTTTTTGGTTGATTTGGTCATTGGTTGCATGCTCCTTGCACTTGTAGTGTAATCCTACTTGTTAGCCTTGCAAAGTAGCATGCTTTTGTGGCTGGAATTAGCTTAGTTCAAGCATGTTTTTGGTGTTATTTTGGCATGTTGTAACTCTTTTTTGGCTTGGTTGAGTCACCTCTTGCATGCTTCATACACATGTAGTGTAATCCTACTTGCTAGCCTAACATTCTTCATGTCTTAGCCTATTATTCTAGCATGTTTTGGCTCCACTCCAGCATGTTTTTGACCATTATTTAATATGCTTTAACTTTGATTTTGGTTGGTGGGGTCACCTCTTGCTTGGTTTTTGCACTTGTAGTGCAATCTTGCCCATACACCTAGTGTACTTGGTGTTTTGGCCTTCCATTCTAGCATGTGTTAGCTTTACTCCATGCATGTTTTGGCATTGTTTTGACATACTTTAGAACTGCTTTGGGTGGTCTTGGCCTTTTGGGGCTTACTTTGTATGACCATGGTGTAAATGGCTTCACTAGTCTTGAGTTTTGAGCCCCCTAGCATGCCTTATTTGTGATTTTTGTGTGATATGTCATCATTTATCATGGTATTTCAGAGCATGTACTTCCATCACACTCTCATGTATTTCACTTCTTCAATGCTTTTGAGAAGTTGAACATTATGCCTTGTTTATGAGCCATCATATGAGCATGCTTCTCTTGCTTTTTGTGCTTGAGTTTCAACATGATTAAGCCACTATCTTGGCATGTTTAACCTCTATCCGGGGTTGGTTTGATCATTTAGGCTTAGTATTGTATGCCTATAGTGTTATGCTCTTTGCTAGTTTCAATGCTCTTGGCTCCGAGCATGTCTTACATGCATCGTTTGCATGATTTAATGTTGTTTAGCATGTCATTTCAGTGCTGAAATGTATACCTTTGCATGCCATCTTTCATTTGTTATATCACTTTGAAAGAGATCTTAAGCCCTTTGTTGGTTTGAGCACGAAATTGAGGCGTTCATGCTTAATGGTTTTAGCCTTCTCTTAAGGGTTTCTACTAACCAATGGCATGATGCTTCTTTCATGCGCAAGAAGCTTGTGGCTTGGTCCGTCTTTCCAATTAGAGGACTGCTCACTTTTGGACTTAACCGGTTAAAGGACTTATCAGTAATCTAAAATGAGTAAACAAAATGAATCAAAGTAAAAACATGCCAAGATAACATGTTTGAGTTGCATTGCACGTGTTTGGATCGGACGTTAATCCAAACACGAGAAACGAGGGGCGTTTCATACTCAAAGTGATGAAACGTGTCTCATTCCTTGGTCGCTGTCCCCCTTGATTGTGCATGATAGAGTGGAGGCCTCTTGAGTCTTGTGTGTTATTTGTGCATTCATTGATTTGTACAAACTTGGCTTCTCGACCACCGTGCATTGCGATGCTCGGTTGGTGGCCCGAGAGCTAAGTACCACACTCCTTTGAGCTTGAGAAATGATAAGGAGGGTGGTTGTACACATATACCCTGTAAATACCTTGTTTTGCCCCTGTTGAACTCTGTTTGCAGCAAAATTGGAGTGTGCAAGAGCAAGTGGCCAACTGGCCAGAACAAGTGGCCTACCGGCCACTTTATGTGGCCTACCGCCTCCTCAAGTGGTCTACAGCCCTCAAGCTTAGAGGTGGTCCAAAGTTATTCTGGTTATGGAGCAGAAACAACCTAGAGATTGGTTTGGCGTTCAAGAATCAAGGCAAATGCAAGCAGAGGCAACCGGTGGCAAAGTTACGGATTTCCGGGAGGACGTGACCGAGCATGCATGTCTCCCTCGCCCGTGAGGCTATCTTTATTGCTTTATTAGTTAGTTGTTTCTAACTAGTTCAAATGTGTTGTAATTAACTAGCTTAGATAGTTATTTAATTGCTTTAGTTAGCTTAGAATTAGCTTAGTTATTTGATTTCAAATTTGTGTTGTAATAATTAATTAGCTAGCATAGTTAATTAATTGGTTTGCAATAAGTAGCTTAGCTTAGCTCTTATTTATTCGGACCCTCCGTCGAGAGGGCAAATGTTTTAATAAGGGTGCGTGTGTGTGTGCATATCTTCCAACCCCCACTTCTTTCTCCCTTTTACTTATCAGCTTTTGATGGTTAGTTTAGGGCATATTTTGATTAGCATACCTTATGTTTGCATGTTTGCATTCATTCATTTGTCTTGCATGCACCGGCATCGGCGCATCATTCAAACTGCATTGTATTTCAATACCTATTTGAATACATGTATCAAATGTCGCATCCATATGCCATATTAGATAGCCGAGCCTACTTAGTTGCATTTTGCATGTGTTGCATTAGGCATCTTAACATAGCTAGGATCATGCATGATTACTAACTAGCTTTTGTTTTGGCTTGGAGTATACTGTAAGTGTTTTTTCTTTAGCATCATTGCATGTGTGTAAGTGATTGCCATGATAGCATGCTTACCATGAGGCTATTTGCTTAAGTGTTTAACTGTATGAATGCCTGTGGATGAAGGCTTCATTACTTGAATTGGAACAATTCATCAAAATATGAGTTTTAAGCCCACTTGAAGTGGCAAATCATCACGTTTTAAGCCCACCTTGTTTGGTGGCAAATCCGCATTTCTAAGCCCACTTGAGGGTGTCAAATTCAAACCATTTTCGAAAACAAACATGAGATGTTTTGTTCCAAATCGAGCGATCTAGTCTATACTTGTATGTTGTGCACATTACGTAGTAAGTTAGCTAAATAACTGGAATAAGAACACATGTGTTTTCAAAACAACATATCATGCTTAATAAAGGCTGATCCTTTGATCAGGCGAGCGGGGGTGCTCATTTCATGACCTTCTCCCCTCGTACCCAAGTTCCCGAGCCGAGGCAACTTTAGTGATGACGGACATGTGGCCTTTGGCACGAGTCAGGGTTTCCTAAATTTCCCAAAACAAAATATTTAGGTGGCGACTCTGTAATTTGGCAAAGCAGTCCATGTTTAGCGCTTTTTGATTTAAATTCGATTTTTCAAAACGATTTGCCGAATTTGGACTATTTGGTGATTTATCAGTCTTGCATTGCACTTTGTGAGATTAGATTCAGAACCATGACAGGAGTCCGAACTGTAGTAGCTAGAACCCAATTCGCGCCCTCGCCGAAAAGGGGGGCGCGCGGAGCGAGTTCGGGCGGTCTACAGTTTCTGGCGACTCTGCTGGGGATTTAGAGAACTTGAGTCGAACATCATGATATGTTGTTTTGTTTACACTTATGTGATTCTTTGCATTGCATTTGCATAGGTGCACCTAAGTCACGGTGTTTGCCATTTGCTATTCCTAAACAGTTTGCCGGAGGCTTGCTTGGAAAAGCGTGCCATAAGGCTGACCGATTACAGGCTCTGCCACGACGGAAACACAAACCTTGGTTTTTACCGAGGCACCCTTTTTGACCAATCGACCTAGTTGCATATCGGAAGCCATAGAGACTGTTCCAAACTAGGACGGGTTACTTACCCGAATGTAGGTTGTTTAAAACCACATGTGTGCATAGTGAAACCCTAGCTCCTGACAAAATAGGACAGGGAAACCCTACCCCACCATAAGGGTGTTTTGGCTCTCAATTAACTGGTATGTGCTTTACAGTGAAACTGTACAGGGATGCGCATATCAGTTGCCAATTTGGTATCTGATTTTGGGGCAGAATTCAGTACAGAGCATAGTCATTCAGCTATGCTCATATCCATTCTAGTGAAACCAGGCTGAGATGCTATTTGTTTTCTTTTTTGCAGGGTAGTCCTGGAACCATAGCTTCAGAAGGCTCCGATATCCCCCGGGTACATTGGACTTGTGTTGATAGACTTTGTCAAGTCAGAGATTCAGTTCAAAAGAGCAACCAGTGTTCCTTCGCTGAGGCAAGGCAAAGAAAGGCCAATCAGGGCTCACTGGTTCAATTGATCCGACAGTCACCAGGCACATCACCTCTGTTCAACTCGGTAGACCCGTGATGGCACAGAGTTCGGAAGGAGTTGTGGCCATGATAGCAGCATCAAACCAGGGAATCGCCATGCAAGATGAGACTAATGCCGAAGTGCAATGCCCATCTAGGTCACTTACCACACATCCAGTCTCAGGACCCCAGCCGAACTTTGACCTAGTTCCGCTAGCTGAAGATTTGCATGGTCCGGATCCCCGAGAAGGGTTCGCTCAAGCTCAAGTTTTCAGACCCTTGGTGTAGCCTAATGAGAGTCTTTATCCCCTTGATGCTAATGATCTCGATCCGACCGCAGTGAAAATTGCGAAGCTTGAGAAGCAATTCAAAAAGGCACAGGGCCTTAACTCCATTCCCGACATTGAGGATGGGTACACCGAGGCTGCCGTACGGCTCCCAGACAGTTTCAAAATGCCATACCTTGACCGTTTTGATGGGTCTAGAGATCCTATGGTACATATTAGGCTTTTCTTGTACGTCCTGAAATCGATGAGTCTGACTAAGCCATAGAAACTCTTTCTGTACGGAAGAAACCTGTCGGGTGTAGCAGCCACTTAGTACGCCAAGTTGGTGGATACAGTGAAGCAAAACTGGGAAGAGTTGGCTGAGGCCTTTGTCAATCAGTACTCTTACAATATCCAAGTTGAAGTGACCACCCAAGACCTTGAAGCAACCCATCAGAATCCTACAGAGCCTTTTGTAGAATTTGTTGCGAGGTGGAGAGCAAAAGAGCACAGATGACAGATCGGCCTTCTGAGAGGGACCAAGTACAAATAATGGTGCATAACCTTGAGCCTGATATGTTGCAAAAGTTGATAGTGGTTCCACTATCCACTTTCAAAAGTTTGCATGAACTGGGGGTTCAGATCGAAAATGCGTTCAACACAGGGATTATTCCCAGAACAAGTGAACCGATAAGGAGGGTTTTTGCAGGAAGTACTAATGTTGGCGGTAGCACTATTCCCGAATCCACTGAAATCAACACAGTCACCACAGCCGACCCTTTTGCCAAATCAAGCCTATAAACAGCCGGCCTGACCCGAGCTCAGGGCAGAACTTTCACTCCCTTCTATATGAGCCTAACCAGCGCACTAAAAGTCTTGATGGAAAGAGGGTATCTCAAACCCCTTGATCCTCAACCTTTGCCTGACCCACTCCTTGCCAAACATAACCCCACCAAATACTGCATGTATTATCAACAGTGCGGTCATGGCACTGATCGTTGCTACCGCCTTCGTCATGAGGTCCAGAATCTGATCGACAATCGGACGATAGCTCCACCTCAAGACCCCAATGACCAAATATCTCCTGCCTACCTCAACCTCATCCATACACTACCATCGACCAATAACCCCAGCATATACATCACCCCAGCTCATTTACCCAAGCCTGAGGTGTTCATTCCAGAGAGCCTGGACTTGTGTATCATGGATGCACTCGAGCCCCAATCATCTCAAACCCGTGAACCCACTACTTCTGAGCTGATGAGGATGATTGAAGATCTTCAGAGAACTGTGGCAGATCTGGCCTCTGGAATATTGGCTCCGTCATCGACCACATCACATGCTAGAAATTTCACGCCAAAAGGCTCCCCAACCTTGGGGCGGGTTGCATTGGAAGAAGGCCAATCCCTTAGCAAAGTGGAGGCAGGTGATAAGAACAAGGTAGGGACAGACATTGGTCCCCATGAACACCTTCAGTGGGCTGTTGAGGCTTTGAAAGCCGAAGGGCTGAACAAACAGCAAGTGATTGCAGTTGTTGCAAAGATTGTGGACGACATTTTTGCCACTCAGAATGAGAGCAGTTTGAATCAAGGGACAAGCCGGGAGAAGGGCTGTCGTACCAGGAATGTTCCTTTCAGCTCTAATCCCGTGCTCGGAAGAGATCAACAAACCCAGTCAACGCCTACCAATCCCTTTGCTGGTGCATCCAGCAAAACTCCACAAACCTCGAAGTACCAACCCCGAGGTCAGAGGGTCTTCCATCCCTTCTACATGACTTTGTCCAAAGCTTTCCAAATCCTCGTTGGACAAGGCCATCTCAAACCCCTTGAACCTCAGCCTCTCTCAAATAAACTTCCTCCCTCCCATGATCCGGCCAAGTACTGTACCTTCCATCAACAAGCCGGCCATGACACTAACATGTGTTTTTGTCTTCGCCACGAAATACAAGATCTGATTGACAACGAGGTTATCGTCGCACCAGGCTCTGCAAAGTCTATCAGCACTAGATCAGTGAACTTGAGGGATAATGTGATTATGTGATTGGGGGATGAATCACCTACTGATGGCGCTCGATTTACTCCAGACGTGGGAATGGCACACACTATTTTGAGCATTGTGCAAATGCTAGTTTTTGTACTTTATGACTTGGGTGTTGAGTCAGTCTTGTTATGTTGTATTGAGTCAGTCTTTTTGTGCTGAGTCGGTTGAATCTGTTTTGTTGTATCGAGTTAGTCCTGTTGTGTTAGAGTCAGGTGATTTCGGGGGTGTTACCTCAGACATCACTTTCTTGTTTTGTGTTTGTCTTTTACACCATTTCTTTTGCGTCTGTTTCTGCCATTGGAGCCAGTTATGCCAGATGATCTGAATGAAACGGCAGTGCTTTTTACATACTTTTCTTTGCCTTGAAATCATTGCATTGACCTAAGTTTTTCAAAACTTTTTGAACACTGTGATAAAAACAAAGAGGGAGGAATTCCTCTGAATTTGCAAAATTTGATCAATTGAGATCAATTGAGAGAAAGAGAGGCATGCTATGCCCTTAATGAATGAGATCATATTTGTTAATGTGAGTACTGAGAAGGATCCTAGCTTGATCCAGATTGGTTCTACATTGTCTTCAACGCAAACAATTAGTTACTTTCTTAAAAGATTTCAAAAAAATGTTTTGTGTGGTCCTGCGAAGACATGCGTGGAATTGATTTTGAGATTATGCAGCATAGGATCACTCTCAGCCTCGAGACTCGACCTCTTTTGCTTTCAAACCTTGAACTTGGATTCAGAATGTTAAACGGTTAACCATAATGTGAGGCTTGTATGGCCAGATTTGAAGCAGCCCATGAACTAGGGGCAATAAGGTCGTATGACATCAAAGGAGGCCCACAAGGCCAGATTTGAAGCAGCCCTCAAACTAGGGGCAAGAAAGTCAAATCAAGAAGGTCAGATGTTATCAAAGGAAGCTTGCAAAGCTAGATCAGAAGTAGCCCTTGAACTAGGGGTAAAAATGTCAGATGTGCTCAAAGACTCAAAGGATAGGCCATTCCGCAAAACCAATGAAGACTGGCAAGAAAGCCAAATTCCAACAGCTCGAAGAAGAAAATTTATTGCTGAAGGACAATCGAGTTCCTATCTACAACACTAGAGGCAACTTCAGCCCCCATTGGATGGGCTCCTACATCATCAGCAAACAACAACCATTCTACTGGATTCAGATGGCTTCGAGATCTCAAACTGATCAACATGGACAAGTTAAAATTTTACCCTTTAGAGGCTCGCTGGGCCGAAAACCCAGAAGGGCGACCCAGGCAAAAGTTAGAGCAAGAAAAATAAGAAAAAGAGAAAATGAAAAAAATGAAGAAAAGAAAAGAACAAAAGAAAAGAAAAGAAAAACATAGCTCGCAAGGTTGAAAACCCGGAGGGCGACCTTGGCAAAAGTTATAGCGTAAAAGGAGAGTGTCAACACCCAAGTGCACCCCAACCCAGAATACGTCATGCCTGATTCCCATGATTGGGATACGTAGGCAACTTCATCCTGAAGTTCGGCCCCAAACCTTTTTAGCCTGCTTGGCTCATCCATGTTGATTGGTTTGTCCTTGTTCAACTCGACTGTCTTATCCATGTGCGAATTGGCTCAGCTTCGTTCAAATTCAGACTGTCCTATTCCGTCGGAAGATTCAGCTACAAGACAAATCAAGTTCAGATCTGAGGTTGTGCATCTCAAGAGTAAATTCTATGTTGGTTGAGCAGTGGCCATTTGCAAAAATAGTTTTGAGAATTTTTAATGAGGTTGACTATTTTTCTCAAAAATTATTCCGTTTTTACGAAATTGGACCTTTTCTTGGACCCAAAAAATGAAATTTTTCAGTGCTCATAAGCTGACTTGCATGATTTTCAAATCAGAAAATTGAACAAGCATGTTAATCTAACTCTCATATTGATCAAAATTGTTTTAGTAGAAAGCAAAACAAAAAATGGTCAAAATGATGAACTAGGGGCACAATTGAGTTAGGTTTTCTGTCTGTTCCCCCATTATCAAACATGCTTGCCAGAAAGGGCACCATACTTGCCAGAAAGGGCGCCATATCCGCCAGAGTGGGCACAACTAAAGCTAACAGCAAAGGGTCGAAAGCTCTCTCATATCCTCCAAGCAGCAAGGTATCAAGCTAAGTGCGAAGCACGAACTGGAAATGGAGCTAGATATTCGTTTCCTTCATCTGGGGCGATTACGCTCAAATTGGCGTCTGACCTGAGATGGGGACGTAGAAAATGCAATGTGTGAGACCAATCAATTGTAAACCTGGCCTATGGGACGTGTTGCAACTCGCCTCGATCAAGCTAAGCCAGGGGCATCGCCAACTAATGTGACTAGCAAAGTTGCATCCAGTCGTATCACAACCCCTTTATGGGAGAGTTCACGAGTTGTAAGCAGAAGAATGAGAATCTAGTAGAATACTAGGGGCAAGAGCCCGCAACTTCCTGTTTATCCACCAACCACCCTGTAACAAGTCCGCGAGGGACCTCACTATAGTTCGGACTCAATTTTGTTGTCGCGGTTCTTAATCTTGAACCAAAGAGTCCAAATCCGGCAAATCGTTTTGAGAAAAACAGATTTTTGAAAGAAGTGCCAAACATGGACTGCTTTGCCAGATACAGAGTCGCCACCTAAATATTTTTATGGGGGAATTTAGGAAACCCTGACTCGGTGCCAAAGGCCACGTGTCCATCATCACCAAAGTTGCCTCGGCTCAGGAGCTTGGGTACGATTGGGGAAGGTCAGCTATGAGCACCCCCTCTCGCCCAATCCGAAGATTGGCCTCTACTAACCATGATATTCGATTTTGAAAACGTTATGTGTTCTTATCCCAGTTAATTAGCCTAGAATTACTATGTTGTGCGCACAGCAAAAAAAGTATAGACTAGATCGCCTAACTTGGAACGAAACATTGCATATCCGTTTGTTTGGAAAACGCTTTGGAATTTGCTACTCGCAAGTAGGCTAAAACACGAATTTCAATGAATTGCTCCAATCCAAACAATCCAACCTTCACCCACGGGCATTCAGGCAGTTTATATCACATAAGCATCTAGCCACATGGTAAGCATGCTGTCATGTTAACATTTACACTCGTGCGAGATGCTAAAGCATAAAATACTTACAATGTACTCCGAGCCAAAACAAAGAACACGTTAGCAATCATGCATGATCCAAGTCCATGTTAAGTGGCTAATGCGACGCATACAGAATGTCACTAGAATAGGCTCGGCTAATCTAAGAATGACATGTGAAAATGCACAGATAGCATGTATTCAAGTTAGATTTGAAATACTTATGCAGTTAGCATGATGCGCCGAGCCCAGTGCATGCAATACTGATGAATGATGCACGCATGCATAGCATAAGGTATGCTAAATTAAACATGTCCTAATACTAACCATCAAAGCAGGTAAGTAAAAGGGAGAAAGAAGTGGGGATTGGAAGACATGCACACACGCACCCACACTTATTACAAATTTGCCCTCGCTCGGAGGGACCGAAAGAATAATACAATTAATTAACCTACAAGCTAATTAATATTACAAACCACCTAATTAATTAACAAATCAATTAAGTATTGAAAGCAGTAAACAGTAGCCTCGGGAAGAGGGTCCAATGCATGCGCGCTTGGTTCCGCTCGGAAAGTCACTGCTATGCGCAAGTTGCCTCTGCTTTGGCTGTCTTGCTCCTCTGAAGACTTCAAAAGTCTCAGGGTGTGCTCTCTGGATGCTGGGGAACACCACTGGCTGAGGGAATTGATCACCGGCCATGGGAAATGCTCACCGGCTACAAAGTTTCTCCATCGGCCAAAAATGATGGCCGGTCGGCACTTAAGATGGCCGGCCGGCCAAATCTTCCTGCAAAAACTGGTTTGATAGCAACAGAGGGTAAAACTTGGCATGGCAATGCATTTCAAGCTATGTATGCACCAACCACACCCCTTATCATGTGAATGACTCAAAGGAGGATGGGCCTCGATTCTCGGACCACCAATCGCGCATTTCCATGCATGATGGCCCAAAGAATCAAGTATGCATCTTGATATGGAATGCAATGCATATAATCAAGCAAATTGAACTCAACCTCTATCACAAGCAATTCAAGAGGCAAAGCATGCATGCCGATGCAATGCAATCCTAAGCATGCTAACTAGTATGCAACATGGGCAATGCTATGTGCACATGCAAGCATGCAAGCAAACATACAAGGTGAGCATGCAAACAAGCAAAGGGAATGGACTTAAACTAACATGGATAGCTCACGAGCATGCCAAAATCAGTGGCCAATGCTATGGAAGTGAGGTCCAACACACACACACACATGCACATGTTAATAGGCCAACACTTAAGCACATAAAAGCAACTTTTAAGCACACTTAAAAGAGACTAAACATGGACAATTAGCATGCACATTAAGCTCTGAAATCGTGTTAAATATGATGCCAAATCAATTAAACAGGATAAGCCAAGACATGCAACCAAGATCCAAAACCCAAGGTAAGCTAAGGGAGGCATTAAACTACCCTTAACAAAACTAAACATGGCATGAATTAAATGATCAAAACAGAGTTTTAACATATTAAAACAAAGCCAACAACACATCTAGATGGCATCTAAATGGCTCAAATCCAAAAGCATGCATAGTTGCCAAAACATGGAGCGTACAACACAAGCTTTCAAGGCATCAAAGGCAAGCATACAAGCATGTTTTAAGGACTGAAATAACATGGTAAGTGGTCCCAAACCACTGAAAGAATGCAAGTAATGCATGCTACACGCTCACACACCTAAGGCTAACAAGCCAAAATGCAAGGTAGCTATACTAAGCATGCTATGGTCGACCAAGACAACCAAAAACAGAGCTTAAGCATGCTAAAACAAACACAAAAGCTTCACAAAGCTTGGCCAAAATCACGCTAGAACAAGGGTTAAAACCTAAAGCATGTTAAGGCCTAAACATGGCATTACAAGGCATGTATGCTAAGCAAGCATGGTGTACCAAAACCAATTAAGCACAATGCTATATTATGACATAACAAGCATAAAGATCAGTCAAGGCATGGCCAACATGAACCTAAACATGGTGCTCACTAAAGAGGCAAAAATGGCCCTTTTCAAGGACAACAAGGAGAGGGGGTGGCCCTCTCCTTCCTAGGACCTCAAGGCACCATCGTCATCACTGAAATCTCTCAAGATTTCAGTGGTGAGGAGGCCCAAACACAATGGTCCCGGAACTCAACCAAAATGGCACAAAACAAAGGCCAAACAAGCCTTAAGAGGGGTCAAACAGCCCCAAAGCTTAAAGCACCCTTAACAAACTATTTAGAGCAGACAAAGACAAGACTTTTATATGTTATACACTAAGCTCAAAAACAGGTACAAGATAGGCTAAAAAGCTTTGCAAAAATGGGGTAAAAAGAGCAAGTTTATTACCCTTGAAGACCTCCTTCACAAGTGATGGTCCAGCTGCCTTTCCAAGCTCAAAACCAGCTCCAAAACTTCAAAACAACCCTCAAGGGCCTCAACTCCCAAGAAAAGGTGTGATGGTGGTTGGTTGTGCACAAAAATGGGACTAAACACACACTAAACACAAGAAAGAGAGAGATATAGAGATAGAGGATATATGTAAACCCTAACCCTAAAGCTCAAGCTCTGAAAATGTTATCTAAAATGTCTAACCCTCATACAAGAGAGAAGAGGCTCCCTCTTATAGGCAATTTAGTCTTGTAAAGCTTCCAAAGGAAGCTAACAAGAAGGAAATCCCTCCATACACGTGTATGGAGGGGGTGAAAGTGCATGCCAGCTGCATGAAAATATCTGCAAAAGCAGATGCACAGTAGTCGGCCGGCCAAACATGCAATTGACCAAAAAAAGATAGCTGGCCGGCCAAACATTTGGCCGGTGGCAACAAAACACAGCCAGTGGCCTCAAGCCATGGCCGGTGGAGTGTGAGGATGGCCCACAAGCCATTCTCTGCCCCTCCAAGGCAAAGCACAAGTGTTTGGTGCAAAACCAGACACAAAATAGTCAAGTCAAGAGATCTTGAGGCAAGGCGTGTAGCCGAGACCTCCGGGAACTCAAGACGAACACAAACAAGGATGATCACCGGGTGTTCAAGCGGTGACATCCAAGTCTTGAGGACAGTCAAAAATGGGTGTCTTCACACCCAGGGGAGAGATAAAAAAATCAGAGAGATTGAAGAATAAAGAGATGTGCGCTGAGAGAAAAAGTGAGGAAAAAGCTTTTTCAGAGAGCAAGAGATTGAGTGCCAGAGTAATGTGAGAATCACAAATAAGAAAGGATGGGAAACACTACCTGAAGAAACAGGCTCCTTGTGAACTGAGAGGTCTCTTGCCATTAGAACACATCTTAGTATTGTGTGTGTGTTTTTGTTTGTCTCGATTCTTGTTTTGAGTCATTTCAAGCGTCAATAGATGTGTTTAGGTTGTTTTACCTTTATTTTCCTTTGTTGAGTCGTTTTGACTGTGGTCGGTCGTAGGCTCAATACCTGGTCGAGAACTCATTCTCAATTTCAATTTCAAAAAAATCGTTTTGTACCTAGAGTGCTGTGTCATTCTCCACATATGTGCAAAACAGGACTTGTTCTTTCATAAAACTGCAGGGTTCAACCCAGGTCATACGAGAACAGTAGAACCAGGACCTATCTGAAGCTATATAGGTTCCAGACTGCAAAGCAAAAGAAAAGAGGAAAATTTTGGAGCATCTTAGTGTGTTTCAACTTCGGCAAAATCCAAGACTGTATTCCAGGTGCACCTTCTCAGGCCTCGCCTTTCTCTGGAGTATGAGTGTATCTCGACCCCAAGTGTAAGCCTGCTTCAAGTCAAAATGGCAGTCCAAGCAGCACCTGTGGTTTTTACATGCAGATGTTACCTGTCACCAATATGAACATGAGGTATCCTTTCTTGAGTTGAGCATGTTGCAAAGTCCTCTGAGAGGTAAATCGGAAGCGCCAAAGTACATATTTGATACCCCTCTCTTAAATAGAATGTGCATTTTCATATACACTTCTGTTGCATGCGTGCCGCGCATCATTTATGTCTCTTGCATAGAATATGCTTTCAAGTTTGCATAGAATATGCTCTTGTCATCTTGCATCGAACATGCTTTCATTCAACATCTTGCATCTATCGTACAATGATTTCACTCAGTGTATCTATTTCACAATTTCACATCACTCACGTTGTTTAGCGCATCGCACTGTTTAGTGCATTTCAAATCACTCGCGCTGTTTAGCGCATCGCACTGTCTAGTGCATTTCAAAACACTCGCGCTGTTTAGCGCATCGCACTGTTTAGTGTATTTCAAATCACTTGCGCTTTCTTGCACATCGCACTGTTTTGTGCAGTTTACACTCGCGCTTTCTTGCGCATCGCACTGTTTTGTGCAGTTTATACTCGTATTTTCTTGCGCATCGCACTTTTTTGTGCAGTTTACACTTGTGCTTTCTTGCGCATCGTACAGTTTTGTGTAGTTTACACTCGCGCTTTCTTGCGCATCGCACTGTTTTATGCAGTTTACACTCGCGCTTTCTTGCATATCGCACTGTCTTGTGCATTTCATTACATGCTCCTATACTTGCATAGAAAATGCTCGTATCTTTTGCATAGAACCTGCTCGCGCTTTCTTGCGCATCGCACTTTTTGGTGCAATTCATTGCTCGCACTGTTTTGCACACCTTGCCTGTAATTGTTTGTGCAATGCATCGCGCCTTCTTGCACACCTTACCTGCACTCGTTTGTGCATTGCTCGCGCTATTTTGCGCACCTTACTTGCACTGTCTTGCGCACCTGTATAGCACTGTTTTGTGCACCCTGTCTCGGACTGTTTTGTGCATTCGCTTTGCATCGCACAGTTTTGTGCATTCTCCTGTATAGCACTATTTTGTGCATTCACTTTTATTCACACTGTTTTGTGCACCTTGCATATAGTGATGCTTCGCATTGCCTTGTGCACTCTCTGGTCTAAGAGACCTTAAATCCTCTGAAGGTGCAATTCCTTTGGTGTTTGTCGTGCCCGAACGACTTCCGGTGGTCTGGTATAGCCACCTGCCTGTGTTTACGGTGAGTTCCTAAAAGATTAACTGCGACGATGGAAACTAGAGTTTGAATGGCCAAGTCCTAGAATGCAAAGGTTCGGAATTTTCGAGACTAAAGTCTGGTTTAAATACCCAGGGGTGTATCCCCGGCTTGAAATCTATATGGAAGCCCCATAGGTTGAGGTAGCGGGTATGCGCCTCAATTTTGGATACTGAACCAACCTAGTCTATCACCCTGTTGGAGAATAGGGAAAGCTGCGACCATAGCCAGGGAGAAAAGTAGTACCTGTGGTTCAATCGAGAAGAAGAAGAAAATCCCAAGCAACATGAGGTGAGTCATCGCCAATTGCCCCTGTAAGGTACCCATTGCATTTTAGCTGTTACATTGCATTGTATATAGCATCTATCACATGCATTTACTGCATTATCCATTTATCGCCTGTATCATTTCCATCTTAAGCTTAGTCTGGTATGTGCTCATGCGTTTCCTTCGTTAAGGCATGGTTCTATGATAATGTGTACGTGCCTATTTCACTAAGAGAATTGTGGTCTGAGGGTGTCAGCACATTTTCTGTGTTAGACATGGTCTGTTTTGTGCCTATACCTTTTTTTTTCTAGGTAAAATATGGTTTGGCTGTGCGCCTTCTTCACTGCATTCATTGCATCCATTGCATCATATTTTGTTTTGTTGCATTCAGCATGTAGGATCACGATCTTTCCTCAGCAGATCATTCCTCACTTATATCATCCCACCTAATTACTTGTACTCTTACTCTTTCTACGAAACACATAGTTTTGCCTGTGCATACGCCTACTCCACTAAGAGAATTGTGGTTTGAGGGTTCCGACACCTTTTCTATGTTAAATGTAGTTTGATTTTGCACCTCCATCCCTTTATGATATCTGTGTGGTTTTGCACTACTTGTGGTTTGATTATCTCAATTACATTGCATATCGTTTGCATTGTTTCGCTACACTGCATATCATTTGTATTGTTTTGTTGCATTGTGTATCATTTTGCATTCTGCTCCCTGAACTACGCTGGTTTGATTCCTTGCAAAGAGATACGTAGGCAACCTTCGGGTTCAACCAACTACATTTGCATTTTGTTTGTTTGTCTAAGTTTTCGGTATTGTCAAAAATGGGTCGTCTCTGGGCTTTGACATTCACTCCTGTCATTTCATGACTTTCGAGTTCTGTTAAAGAGGGGCAACTGTAGACACTCCATTTTTGACTGACCTCAAGACTTTGATGTCATCATTTGTGCACTCGGTGATTGCGCATGTTTGTGTTCGTTATGAGTTTCCGGAGTTTTTAGCTGAGCGCCTTGTCTCGAGGCCTCTTAACTTCCTTCTTTTTGGTTTGTTTCTGGACCGAACCTTGGTGCCTTTGCCTGGAGAGAGAGAGAGGCCTGTAGGCCACTTTTTGTAGCTGTAGGCTACTTTTCCCTCTTGTAGGCCACTTGCAGTGGCCTGTAAGCTAGTTTCCGGAGCTTTCAGTTGAGTGCCTTGTCTTGGGGCCTCTTAGCTCTCTTCTTTTTGGTTTGTTTTTGGACCATACCTTGTTACCCCTTGCCTGGAGGAAGAAGGAGGCCTGTCGGCCACTTTTTGTAGCTGTAGGCTACTTTTCCCTCTGGTAGGCCACTTGAAGTAGCTTATAGGCTAGTGGAAGTGGCCGGTCGGCCACTTGAAGTGGCCTACGGCCATTTTTCTATTTTTGTAGATATTTTTGGTGCCAGCTGTGCCAGCTGTTGGACACAGAATGCATCCTCCATACACGTGTATGGAGGGATTAGAGCAAGCTCTAAGCTTGTCAAGGAAGCTTTACCTTGCATTGCTTATATAAGGGAAGCTCTCTCTCCCTTCTTGGAGGTTCAGAAAATTTAGAGACAAATTTTGACTCTTTCTCTAGAACTCTCCCACTCTCTCTCTCTCTATATTGCTTGAAAGGGAGTGTTCTTCACATTTTTCCACACAACCTCTTAGCCAAACATCACTACCCTTTTGTTGAGATTCTTGAAAGCTTTGTTTGGACTCAAAAAGTTGGTTTTAGCTCATAATTGAAGTCCTTTTGCTGCTGTGCTTCAAGGGTGAGCATATTCCCTTTTAAAGCTTCTTTTTGTACATTGGTTTAGCCACCTTTGCATGCTATTTTAGGCTTGGTTGTTAACTACAAAAAGCTATATTTTTAAGTGTTAAAAATGGTAGTTTAAAGTGTTTTTGGAGTTAGGGGTGTTTCACCCTCTTTGGTGGCTTATTTGCTAAGCTTCTTGCCTTCTTTTAAAGCCTTTGAGATCACCTTGTTTTGGCTTTTTAATCACTAAATTTCAGAGGAATTTCAGTGGTAGAAAACTTGTTTTGAGGTTCCAAATAGGAGGGGGTAGTCCCCCCTCCTCTTGTCTTGTTAGCATGTGTTGTTGGCCTATCAAATGAGCATGTATTTCTCCCTTCTTGAGGCTTAGTTTGAGCATGTTTTTGTGACTTTTTCGACCTTCCATAACTCTGTTTTTGGTTGATTTGGTCATTGGTTGCATGCTCCTTACACTTGTAGTGTAATCCTACTTGTTAGCCTTGCAAAGTAGCATGCTTTTGTGGCTGGAATTAGCTTAGTTCAAGCATGTTTTTGGTGTTATTTTGGCATGTTGTAACTCTGTTTTGGCTTAGTTGAGTCACCTCTTGCATGCTTCATACACTTGTAGTGTAATCCTACTTGTTAGCCTAACATGCTTCATGTCTTAGCCTATTATTCTAGCATGTTTTGGCTCCACTCCAGCATGTTTTTGGCCATTATTTAACAGACTTTAACTCTGATTTTGGTTGCTGGGGTCACCTCTTGCTTGGTTTTTGCACTTGTAGTGCAATCTTGCCTATACACCTAGTGTACTTGGTGTTTTGGCCTTCCATTCTAGCATGTGTTATTTTACTCCATGCATGTTTTGGCATTGTTTTGACATGATTTAGGACTGCTTTGGGTGGTCTTGGCCTTTTGGGGCTTACTTTGTATAGCCATGGTGTAAATGGCTTCACTAGTCTTGAGTTTTGAGCCCCCTAGCATGCCTTATTTGTGATGTTTGTGTGATATGGAATCATTTATTATGGTATTTCAGAGCATGTACTTCCATCACACTCATGTATTTCACTTCTTCAATGCTTTTGAGAAGTTGAACATTATGCCTTGTTTATGAGCCATCATATGAGCATGCTTCTCTTGCTTTTTGTGCTTGAGTTTCAACATGATTAAGCCACTATCTTGGCATGTTTAACCTCTGTCCTGGGTTGGTTTGATCATTTAGGCTTAGTATTGTATGCCTATAGTGTTATGCTCTTTGCTAGTTTCAATGCTCTTGGCTCCGAGCATGTCTTACATGCATCGTTTGCATGATTTAATGTTGTTTAGCATGTCATTTCAGTGCTGAAATGTATACCTTTGCATGCCATCTTTCATTTGTTGTATCACTTTGAAAGAGGTCTTAAGTCCTTTGTTGGTTTGAGCACGAAATTGAGGTGTTCATGCTTAATGGTTTTAGCCTTCTCTTGAGGGTTTCTACTAACCAACGACATGATGCTTCTTTCATACGCAAAAAGCTTGTGGCTTGGTCTGCCTTTCCAATTAGAGGACTTCTCACTTTTGGACTTAACCGGTTAAAGGACTTATCGGTAATATAAGATGATTAAACAAAATGAATCAAAGTAAAAACATACCAAGATAACATGTTTGAGTTGCATTGCACATGTTTGGATCGGACGTTAATCCAAACACGAGAAACGAGGGGCGTTTCATACTCAAAATGATGAAACGTGCCTCATTTCTTGGTCGCCGTCCCCCTTGATTGTGCATGATAGGGTGGAGGCCTCTTGAGTCTTGTGTGTTATTGGTGTATTCATTGATTTGTACAAACTTGGCTTCTCGGCCATCGTGCATTGCGATGCTCAGTTGGTGGCCCGAGAGCTAAGTACCACACTCCTTTGAGCTTGAGAAATGATAAGGAGGGTGATTGTACACACATACCCTGTAAGTACCTTGCTTTGCCCCTGTTGAACTCTATTGGCAGCAAAATTGGAGTGTGCAGGAACAAGTGGCCGACCGGCCAATGGAAGTGGCCTACCGGCCACTTTATGTGGCCTACAGCCCTCAGGCTCAGAGGTGGTCCAAAGTTATTCTGGTTCTGGAGCATAAACAACCTGGAGATTGGTTTGGCGTTCAAGAATCAAGGCAAATGCAAGCAGAGGCAACTGGTAGCAAAGTGACAGATTTCCGGGAGGACGCGACCAAGCATGCATGTCTCCCTCGCCCGTGAGGCCATCTTTATTGCTTTATTAGTTAATTGTTTCTATCTAGTTCAAATGTGTTGTAATTAACTAGCTTAGATAGTTATTTAATTGCTTTAGTTAGCTTAGAATTAGCTAGTTATTTGATTTCAAATTTGTGTTGTAATAATTAATTAGCTAGCATAGTTAATTAATTAGTTTGTAATAAGTAGCTTAGCTTAGCTCTTATTCATTCGGACCCTTCGTCGAGAGGGCAAATGTTGTAATAAGGCTGCATGTGTGTATGCATGTCTTCCAACCCCCACTTCTTTCTCCCTTTTACTTATCAGCTTTCGATGGTTAGTTTAGGGCATATTTTGATTAGCATACCTTATGTTTGCATGTTTGCATTCATTCATTTGTTTTGCATGCACCGGCCTCGGCGCATCATTCAAACTGCATTGTATTTCAATACCTATTTGAATACATGTATCAAATGTCACATCCATATGCCATATTAGATAGCCAAGCCTACTTAGTTGCATTTTGCATGTGTTGCATTAGGCATCTTAACATAGCTAGGATCATGCATGATTACTAACTAACTTTTGTTTTGGCTTGGAGTACACTGTAAGTGTTTTCTCTTTAGCATCCTTGCATGTGTGTAAGTGACTGCCATGATAACATGCTTGCCATGAGGCTATTTGCTTAAGTGTTTAACTGTATGAATGCCTGTGGATGAAGGCTTCATTACTTAAATTGGAACAATTCATCAAAATATGAGTTTTAAGCCCACTTGAAGTGACAAATCATCACGTTTTAAGCCCACCTTGTTTGGTGGCAAATCCACATTTCTAAGCCCACTTGAGGGTGGCAAATTCAAACCATTTTCGAAAACAAGCATGAGATGTTTTGTTCTAAATCGAGCGATCTAGTCTATACTTGTATGCTGTGCGCATCACGTAGTAAGTTAGCTAAATAACCGGAATAAAAACACATGTATTTTCAAAACAACATATCATGCTTAGTAGAGACTGATCCTTTGATCGGGCGAGCGGGGGTGCTCATTTCATGACCTTCCCCCCTCGTACTCAAGTTCCCGAGCTGAGGCAACTTTGGTGATAACGGACACGTGGCCTTTGGCACGAGTCAGGGTTTCCTAAATTTCCCAAAACAAAATATTTAGGTGGCGACTCTGTAATTTGGCAAAGCAGTCCATGTTTGGCACTTTTTGATTTAAAATTGATTTTCCAAAACGATTTATCGGATTTGGACTCTTTGGTGATTTATCAGTCTTGCATTGCACTTTTTGAGATTAGATTTAGAACCGTGATAGGAGTCCGAACTGTAGTAGCTAGAACCCAATTTGCACCCTCGCCGAAAAAGGGGGCGCGCGGAGCGAGTTCGGGCGGTCTACAATAACCCATCTGTTGTCAATTTTAAATCCATTAACCATGTATTTTTTCTTTGTATCCCTTCGCCTATAGATAGCAAATCTATTTTCATCAATACTCGTTTCATTGCAAAAATTCTTCAGATAATGTTTTGAACATTTTCCATTCACCATACATAGGGCATTAGGGTTAACACTACCACAGAGACCATGTATCATGCACCTCATTACTGTTTGAAATGCTAATGGATCTTCATCCTCATCAGGAATTTCAGCACAAATTATATCGTCAATTTCCTCTAGCGATTTTATCTTGTCATCTGCTGATAATGTCAAGATAATGTACGAATGCTGTAATCCTCAGTTTTGAAATTCGATGACGTGAATATCTATTCAAGAGAAAAAAATTATTATTTGTTAACTTTAAACTAAATTTAGCAAATCTATTGACCAGTTCAAATAAAAACAAACTTGCAATTATTTTGCCAAAGAATTTTCGGTTCTTGAAATATGCCATAAGTTGTTTCAATTTAATTTGAAAAACTCTCGCAAGTATATCCGATATATCCTCTGTGCGTCGATTTGGAATGCGCACTACCTCCTGTTGAATTTCTAACCAATTTGGGTTACATGTGAATGTGACAAAAAGGTCGGGAAATCCCACCTTTCGACATATTGCGATCGCATCTTGGTAATGCTGAATCATATTTCGTGGGCCACCTGTAAAAGATGATGGGAGTACAAATCTCCTACCAATGGCTGATGCATCATTGTCACCTGCAGTCACAACATCTTCTAAACCTCTGTACAAATCAATTCGCAACACATTCTGTTTATGCCTGATGAAGTTTAGTCTATCTTGCTCAATAGCTGCATAACAATCAACAACAAATTATTAGAACAAACTTCCCCCTTGCAGTAGTGTTTTCCCTTCTCTAACTCGAAATTGAAGTCTAAATGCATAAAACTCTCTCATTGACACTCCTTCTCCTTTTTTGTTTGTACCCAGAGTAAAACTTATAGACCTTGTCCATCCATCAGTCCCATAGGGAAAAAGTAATGGACATTGAAGTGGCATGTATGAAGGATGTGTTTCATTAATCCTTTGTAAATGTCCATCCAATTTTCTAACAATTATGTCATGTTTTCTAGTGCTTTCAGACCCATCACCAACAATTAATGCGGCAATTTCAGTTGTAGTAGGTCTAGTGTACTATCTTCCATCCCTCCAACTTAAAATGCGAATATGCAATTCTTGAGCACCATTCTCACGAATCATGTCTCGAGCAATGCAAAAAATTGATACATATGGATTGATGACATTCAACATTGACTGTAAACCTTCTAATGTGGACGTATCAATTCCCTATATGCCACCATCCCTATTCATAACGTCCATTCTATTGCGAATTTCATGCTCAGTGTCATAAATATAGAGTTGTGCAAATTTAGGCCTTTTTACAAGTTCTGGTAGTAGAGAACCAATTTTTTGAAAATTTGCTCCACTAATACAAAAAACATAAGGACCCCTTCCATCTAACACTGATTGATCAATTTTCCCACCCATGGACATAGAGGATAATAGAGAGTTATATGTCTTTATGTGTTCCCTGAATCTCACATAAGTAAATTGTTGTTGCAAAAATTCAGGAGCTTCTGGCAATAAAGGCAACATCACTTGTCCACTTTGACAACAGAGACCAAATTTTGGTCGACTCAATGGACTATCTCTTACTTTTTCCTCTACCCACATCATTGCTTGACATCTAGAGCATGTTACTGTTCTTCCACCAAAGTTTGAGCGGCCTGAAATTTTTCTCCTTCTAGAACGTGTGGTAAATGTACTACCTGAAATTATTTAGATTTAGATTATAATTATGAACTTCTAGTGTCTGTAAGAAATTTGTATAGAGTACATAGTTGGCTAAATGTTTATTACTAGGTAGATGTGCTCTATTTGAAGTTGGTGGTACAATATTAGGAGCTCGCACTTCTGATTAATTTGTATCTAGTTCATTAGATACAGGAATCTGAATTCCAACGTGACTAACATCAGGAGCATTGTCATTATTGTGATTGCATGTTTGTTTGAAAGCACCACATTACATTCTTTTGAGTTGCAAGACTGTGATCCTCAAATGTCGATTCTCCTTTTCTATTTTCCGAAGGAGATCCTTTAATGTAAGATCATTATGATCGTATCATGTTAAAAGTAATCTTCTTCTTGCCACCAGTTGTGCCAACTTGGAGGAAAGATATTTTCTATATCGATTTTCATATTCTTTATCAACACCTAATACATAATATAAGATCATATTATTATTTTTGTGATTCTTAAAAGATTATTGAAAATGTGAAGATTTCACTAATAAGATTGTAAGAAGATTTGAAATGTAACATTATTGTGTAGAAGTCAATAGATTACCACTATGACGAGCACTACTTCATAATCTTTTCAAACGCAAAATGATGATTCTCAAATGTCGAGCCTCCTTTTCTATATTGAGAAGACAAATCTTGAAGGTTGGATCATTACGATCAAAATACCGTATCAAAAGCAACCTTCTTTTGGCTACCAACCGAGCCATCTTGGACTTAAGTTATGTTTGATTAATTTCTTGATTAAAAATCATATTCATCTTGAATAGAGTATTAAGTTGAAGCTTATATAACTCATGCTATTAATTTATAGTATAGATAATGACTTAAGGATGTGTAACATATGACTTTCATATAAAAAACATGATAATCTATAATTGTTTGTAGTTAATTTTGTACATTGAAATGATTAACTCCTACATGATAACATTTACTGTAGAATTCATATAAATAGAATATATCTAAGATCTAAAATCATGCAGGTTATATATTTATTATATTATATATATAGATATGATAGTCACTAATTGTTCTAGTCATATTAAAATATGCTAAAAACACTCACAAACATGGTAGTCTATAATTGTTTGTAGTTAATTGTCACGACCCAAACCTGCCCTATAGGTTTGGCATCGTAACCAGCCAGTAATCCTGGGATTACCGAAGGCCTTTGAGACAGATTAACATAATATTAGGGGCTAGCAGAAGCAAATAACAAATGTACAACGTCCATTGAACTGTACAGACTTATATGAGGCATAAAATTTTAAACTTTATATACATACATTTACACATCATCCTTACATCATCATATATGTATAAATTAGACAAAAATCCCTATTTACAAAATAAGCAAAGACTTGTTTAACCAAACAAGAAAACAAAAACTTGAATTTTATACACTTAGCCATAACCACTAAACATATCCGAAACCTCTACGGGAGGCACACAGGTTGGCAGAACCTCTAGGCCTGGTCACGTACTTGATCACCTACATACATAAATAATGCAGTGAGCTGGAGCCTAGTGAATAATAACGAAATAAAGGGTTATAATGAATGATGTCCATCACAGAGTCAAAAATCAGAGTTTATATCAAAAACAGATTCTTATCAGAAACAAAGTCTTATGCATATTCAGATTCCAAATCAGAAACAGATTCATATATATGTTCATATTCATTTTCATATTCAGATTTTGCATATGATCATATGTAATACATCCATTAGCGCTAACAAATCCGATGACCCATAAAGGGATGGCCTTGAAGGCATTCCGATGACTCATGTGCATAAAGATGTTTCCGATAACCCATAAAAGAACGGCCATAAAGGCATTCCGATGACCCATAAAGGGATAGCCATAAAGGCATAGCCATAAAGGCATTCCGATGACCCATGAAGGGACGGCCATAAAGGCATTCCGATGACCCATGAAAGGGATGCATATCATATGATGCTAAGGATGCCAGGAATACATTTCAAAAACTTGGATAATCATTCATTCATTCTAAACATAACATTTTAGAAAACTGATCATTTCATATCATCAGAAAATAATTAAAATTAAACATAACTTTACAGAGTTATTACTCACAGATAGCTGCAAAAGCAAATCAGACAGACTGGACAAATCAGATAAATCAGGTAGACAATAGCGCGTGACCTATACAAGCACGTAACATATACACATTGAAATACAATATCAATTCCTTGATCAAACTTGACTTTTCTTCTCTTTTTCTGTCTTAGTAATCCGAAATTCTACTACGCGTATTCTTTCTTATTCAAATGAATCGGATTCTTATTTCACATATATTTTCATTACTAAGTCCTTCTTTTCCCAAATAGACCGATCTTTTACTTGGCTAGATAAATGATTCATTCTTCAACTAACTAATTTATAGTAGCTTATTAATCTTTATTGAGTTATAAATTATGTCTAGAATGCTTGGAAAGAGATGAAAATAAAAATATGAACTAAATGCAATTTTTTGAAATATGCTGAAAATAATTGTTCGCTCGAGTGAACTTATTTTCGCTCGAGCGGTCTATAAAGCCTATAAAAATTCTGGAAGCTCATGATGTTTGCTCGAGCTATCAATTAGTCGCTCAAGCGATCTGTAAAAATTTTGGATTTTCACAGTTGGAAATTGAGCTTCCAACTCCATTTCAAAACTTAGGCTCATTCATGACTAAACATGAAGATACTTTGAAAAACACCAACACATGACTATTTAGAAAGCAATTTCCCAAAAGTCAACAATTTTGTCAAAACTAAAATAATTATTCATTCATGCAAGGATTTCAATTTCTTTTGCTCTTGATTTCCAAAATATGCAATCAAAGCCATAAAACTCCTAGAAGAATATTTGCAAGTAAATTATAAAGCTTGATTTAAGCATGATTTTCAAAATCAAATCCAAAATAATTAATTTCTAATTTAACTTTCATAACTTAATCTTAATTTCAATTCTTCTTTCAAAACATAACTTAATTCTTCAAATCTTCTTAAAAATTCTTGATGCATGTGCAATTAAAACTTGGTTGATTCCAATTAACTTCTATAATTTTGAATCCAATTCAAATTCCTCATCATTTTACTAACTCCTCTTAAATCATGAAATTGAAATTATAAAACTCTTTTAAATAAATATTTGCACATGTGAAATTAAGATCAAAACTACTGATTTTATATTTTTCCCAAGCAAATCATAATTTAATTCTTGAATTACTCTAATTGAGATTTTTCTTGATTTTCTTCATATCTTATCCAAATTTAAACTTGTAAGTCTTTTACACATGAATTAAATCTAAAATCTTGAAATTCTAACATGCATGTAAAGATGAATTTCAAATTTATGAAGAATAACAAAAATCAAACTCAAACTAATTAATTTCTAAATTTATTTCCATAATCTTAAACTTAACTCCATTTTTCTTCATCTTGTTGCTAATTCCTATTAATTTCATGATTTTGATTCCACTTTCATCTATAATTTCAAGTGTAATATAGAGATTTTACAAAAATCAAGCATGATTTCGTACCCTAAACTTTTAATTTTCAGCATGTTTGGTTGATTTTCCTCTACTTCCCCTTTTCTTTTCTTCTTCTTTTTCTTTAATCCTTAGCTTTTCCCTTGAGTTGTTCATCAAATTCCTTCCAGCAAAAATAGAATGAGCTTCATCTCTCTCTCTCTCTCTCTCCCTCTCCCCGTCCTCTCTCTTTTTATTCTCAAGTTTTTCAAACAAAAGAATAAATTGAATGAGGTTTCCTTCTCTTTCTAGTAAAAGATGTACACACACTCTCTTCTCAATTTTTTTTGAACGTGCTCCAGCAAATAAATGAAAGGTACTCCCCTTTTTTTTGAGTTCCGCCAAGTCTCTCAAAGCTTCCAGACTTTTCCCAAACATACATCACTATTTCAATTAGTTTGAGTAAGATTAGGTTAGTCTATTAATTACATGTTAATTTAATTAAATAATACTTAATCTTAATTAATCATGATTATCTCATAATTTATTTAATTAATTAGTATAACTAATCACAAGTCTCACATAATTTAATTAGTCTAATTGACTTTAATTAAGGCCCAATCAATCGTAATTAAATTTATCAATCTAAATCACATTTTTAATCAAATCCCCAAAAGACTCCAAATATTAAATTAAATTTATTTCTATCCTCAATTTTGGTCTCTTAAATCATTAAGGTCTTCAATTTCATATTAAACTTCAAAATCTTTGCCAATAAATTACATACTCAATTAAATACCTCAATTGAATATCTCATAAATAAATTTAATTCATAACAACCTTAATTCTCAATTCTCATAACTTAATTAACTTCAATTCGGACGCAATTAATCAAATCTCAATTTTATAAATCTGAATCGAATATTTAATCAAACTCTCATATGGTCCAATACTCAAAATTAAAATTATTCAATTCACTAATTATACTCTCTTAAGCCATTTAGGCTTCCAATTGCTAATTCCAAAATAAATTCTCAATAGAATCATATACGAATCAGTCTCCACAACTTTCATAAATCCCTAATTAAATCAGAATAATGGGCAATTAGAATTCAAATCTCCTTAATCAATTAAGTGCTAATTATTATACGTGATGGGGTCGTCACATTAATTTTGCATATTGAAATCATCAACTCCTACATGATAACATTTGCTATAGAATTCATAAAAATAGTATGTAACCAAATATCTATAACTTCAAACCTGGAAATATCAAACGGTTATCCGATTAATGCTGATTTATCTAGAATTTACCTCAAGTTTGCTTATCTTATTCTTCAATAAAATTTAGACTGGAATACAAAAGATAAAGAATAAAAAATCTCAGTAAGTATCATTATTTATTGTAAGTACATATAAAAAAAATTAAAAATATTATACAACGTGCATCTACTGAGGAGCTAATGTAACTTTTTATAAAGAAAATTATAACACAATAGTTTTAAAGTAAGCAAAGATAACGTAATTAAATTATTGTTATACATGGGAAAAAAACCACACAAAGGAAAAGTAGGATTTATTTTGATTTATTGTTAGATTTTTTTAAAGATTTTTTAAATTACAAAATAAACACAAAGCGGTGTCTTTTTGTGGATCAGCATTTTTTTTATTAATTTATTTAATTGAGAGTGTGATTTATTTAATTGATTTAAGTTATAGGTATTACTGAATTTTATGTGATAGATGTCTGATTCAATGCATTGTGGTTGTTGGATATGTATGAGTAAATTGTAGGAATAAAACTTGTGGGTTTCTTTTCTTTTTTTTTTAAATAATTGTGTGTGTGATTTTCCGACCACACTGCCCACCTTAGTAATCAACTGGAGAGCACAGGCAGAATAGATGGCACCTGACTGACCTGTAACAGAAATATAAGAATCCCGCGGTGGTTCTTCCACCCGGGGGCACTCCGACGATCAAGTCAGTATATCTCTCAAAGATAAATCAAATATTCAACTCACAAGCTTGAGTATAAAAAGCATACCTTAGACCCATGGGGGTGCCTCTTATTTATAGCCAACTCAATCCTAGTCTCAATGAAAGCCTAACTTCTATGGACTCAGGATTACTACTAATCTTGGACTCCCAGTGGGATTAGGATAAACCCTCTAAGAGTTTCATCTTTACCCAAACTGGAGTCTTTTCTCAATCTAGGACTCTTGTCCTTTATCCAGGTTGAGTTCCCTTTTCATTCTAGGACTCTTGTCCCTTATCCGCTTATCTCGGATTCTGATATCTTCGGAGGTAACCTCGGCCTATCCGAGATGACCTCGGCATAACATCCAGGACACGTGGCACCTCGGCTGACACGTCGGCGTCACCTTGCCACGTGTTGGTACTCAGAAAATATATCCCCACAACTGCCCCCTGGGTTCTATTACCTCGGCATTCTGAGGTGATGGAACCTACATTGTTCGTTCTTCTGTACCCCTCTGTCCGAGATCAGACTCGCCGACCTCAAAGTTTCCTGGACTTTACTGTCCACTTCTGTCAAGTATCAAGCTTCATGCTTTCCAAGCTATTCGAGATCACACCTCCTAGCCGAGATTTCTGGTTTCATTAATTCATAAACTCCAAGAGCTTTGCAACTGCTCCATTCACATTTTCAGGTGGGCTCTTGATTTCCAGTCATCTATTTGACTCCGGCGATCTTCATATCGGTGTTCATTTCTCTTGGTAGGCTCATAAATTCCTGATTTGTTATTAAGCTCAATCTTTCATAACTCTTTCGAATATGTTTACTTGCCATCTGTTGCCTTCTATTTCGATTTGTTTTACTGTTTGAATGCCTGGCACTGTTCTCGCCATATCTACTTTATGTTGCTAGCATCATGCCTGGGTCATTACTTTCTTGTTCTTCACATACTTTATAGTGCCTGTGTACTTGGCTTTATTCATGAACTTTGTTGTCTTCTTGATTCTGAATTTTCTCTTCCTAGCTCTTTTCCTCAAATCCGCCATTGTTCCAAGCTTTCAAGCTCTGCAACTGTCTTCGTTCCTCTCCTCCGGTGAAGCTTATGTCATTCTGTTACTTTCGCATCCGTCGTCAGACTTCGGCAATTCTCATTCCGACTTCCTTCTTTCTGGTAAGCCACTGTTCCTCCTGGTTTTATTTCTTGTTCCTTTCCAAGAAGCTCTGCTTTATTGTTAACCACCATTGCTATTTTACCCGGTGCTTCCAAATCATCTTCTTGAATACATACTGTTCATATATCTGCTGATTTCTACCACTGTTATTGGCTTGACACACCTGTGCAATCTTTTGGTCTTGATTTCCTGATAGCTTCATCACCATTCTTGATTACGAATTACATTCTTATCTCTGTTTTCTGTGTCTTCTTGCTTTCAATCCTTGCCTTCAAACTCCGAGGTGCTAGTCGCCGAGAAGAGCCTTGATCAAACTCTTCGGGAGATTGATGCTGAGCTCGAGGGCCGAGAAGGCTGCTGATAAGTCCTTTCCAACTGTCTTCTGGGGGTGAGACAGAATCTGCCGCTGATGCCGAGTAGTTTGCTTCCTTCTTGAAATTGATGCCGAGATAACGGTAAAGAAGCTCCTCCAATTGACTGCCGAGGCTGAACCATCGTCGTTCGTCGAAACAGATCAGTCCGACGTTCTTGCTTTCATCATCTCAGTTCTTTAAGGTCTTCATTTTTGTACTTGCCTTCTTTTATACATGTTTCATATTTCCCAACTTTCTCAGCTCTTAACAAGCTAGTTGCTTAATCGAAGTCAATCTTGTAAATCGCTCAAAAATTTCAACAAGTATTAATATTCCTTGCTCCTTGATTATCATTCATTCCCCCTGCACCTTCTCCCTGCCCCCTAATGTGAACATAAATTACACTTAGAATCACATTAGGGAAGTTGGCTTTGTGCCGTAGTCACAGACCCGATGTGTTCTTCTTTCGCCGATGTATTAAAACTTCTGGTATTTAATTCACCCCTTTAGACCCTCCTTCTTTTGGCCTTTGCAAACTATCATCGCTGTTTCTTGAAGCATTTATTCCTTTTACAATTCTGGTCACCACTTCTGGCGTGTACTTAGTGGTTCTGTTCTAATCAAAACGACGTTTGACTCCGGCGAATCTTTCGCCGACATTTAACTTGTGCATTCTTTAACTTGTAAATTCTCTCAGAATTTCAATAAGTGTTAAACATCATTTCGGCTTGACTTTGGTTAAGCATCATCTCCGTTTAACTTCGGTTAAACATCATCTCGGCTTAACTTCGGTTAAGCATCATCTTCGTTTAACTTCGGTTAAACATAATCTCGGCTTAATTTCGGTTAAGCATCATCTCGGCTTAACTTCGGTTAAGCATCATCTCCGTTTAACTTCGGTTAAACATAATCTCGGCTTAACTTCGGTTAAGCATCATCTCGGCTTAACTTCGGTTAAACATAATCTCGGCTTAATTTCGGTTTAAGCATCATCTCTGTTTAACTTCGGTTAAACATCATCTCTGTTTAACTTCGGTTAAACATCATCTCGGCTTAACTTCGGTTAAACATCATTGCAGTTTGTACTCTTGTACCTTTTTGCTTCTTTTGGACAGTATAAGCTCTGCATATGGCTGATGTGCCTCCTTGTTCTTGAATGTCTAATTCAACTTTCCTTCTCTGAATGCTTGTGCCTTTGTCTTTTCTTGACTGCCCTTGCATGATTCTATGCTCAGAATATTTTGCGTGTCTTTAGTATGCTCTTCCTTCTTTGTGCAATCTTCTCGGGGTTACATACCTCGGGTATAAATAACTGCAAACTTTACTTCGGCAAGATACTGACCTGCAAACTTTTCATAAATTTCAACAAGTATATATACTTATAAACTTTTCTCAAATTTCAACAAGTGTTTAAACAGATTTCTCTTTAACTTGTAAATTGCTACAAATTTCAACAGACGATTAAATATCATATATCGGCTTAACTTCACCTTGTAAATTGCTACAAATTTCAACAAGTGTTAGGCAATAATCTCAGTCTAACCTTCTTGTAAATTGCTACAAATTTCAACAAGGACTATCATATACAGTAAACTTTTCTCAAGTTGTAACAAGTGTTAAACAATGATCTTCTTGTAAATTGCTACAAATTTCAACAAGGATTTAAACAATATACTTAGCTTTTACTTCAACTTGTAAATTGCTGCAAATTTCAACAGATGGTCACTTGTCGGCTTAATTTCAACTTGTAAATTGCTACAAACTTCATCAAGTGTTAAGCAATGATCTTTGGTTTAACCACCCTGTAGATTGGCTTCACCTCGACTTGTAAATTGCTACAAATTTCAACAAGCGAAGAGAAACAGTAATCTCGACTTAACTTCAACTTGTAAATTGCTACAAATTTCAACAAGTGGTAAGCTTTGTATCGGTTTTGACCAACTTGTAAATTGCTACAAATTTCAACAAGCAGTAAACTTTGTATCGGTTTGACCGACTTGTAAATTGCTACAAATTTCAACAAGTGGTAAACTTTGTATCGGTTTGCCCGACTTGTAAATTGCTACAAATTTCAACAAGCGGTAAACTTTGTATCGGTTTGACCAACTTGTAAATTGCTACAAATTTCAACAAGGGATAAACTTTGTATCGGTTTAACCGACTTGTAAATTGCTACAAATTTCAACAAGCGGTAAACTTTGTATCGGTTTGATCGACTTGTAAATTGCTACAAATTTCAACAAGTGGTAAACTTTGTATCGGTTTGACCAACTTGTAAATTGCTACAAATTTTAACAAGTGGTAAACTTTGTATCGGTTTGACCAACTTGTAAATTGCTACAAATTTCAACAAGTGGTAAACCTTTGTATCGGTTTAACTTCAATTAAACATCCTCTCAGCTTAACTTCGGTTAAGCATCATCTTGGATTCAAGCCGGGGTTTTCAACCCGGCCAACTTTAGTCTGATCTTATGTGTTTCCTTTTTATCCTCTGGGATCTTAGATCTTGTTCGTTATGCTCTTCGCTTCTCGGATTTAAGCGCCGAGATCTTATCTTCTTAGATCTGCTCACTCGGTTTGAGCTCTTCTTTTCTCGGGCCTACTCATCTAGGCCGAGATCATGTCTTCTAAGATCTGGGATCTGGAGTTTGGGATCTGCTCACTTAGGCTGAGCTCTCGTCTTCTCGGGCCTACTCATCTAGGTCGAGATGATGTCTTCTCGGATCCGGGATCTGGAATCTAGGATCTGCTCACTTAGGCTGAGCTCTTCTATACTTGAATGTCATCTCCTTGGGAGTGCTCATGCCCCCTGTCTTTGCATCCCTTCTGGAAGGGTCTTCGTTCATCCGCAGGTATTTATCCTTCCATACCTGGAGGTCATCTTTGTTGTAGTATCCGCTTCGATCTGTTGTCTTTGATGCGTCACCTTCCTGGCCGGCGTCTTTCACTCCGTGACTCTGGTCACGAGTTTCTGTGTTGCGGTCGTCCTCTTCAGCGTCGAGGTTGATAGGTCTCCCACTCCCAGCAGGAGTGTTTGTCTTCAATCTAATCCTTCTGTCCATCACTGGCCATCTATTCTTCTTTCTTTCCCACAGACGGCGCCAAATTGTGTGTGTGATTTTTCGACCACACTGCCCACCTTAGTAATCAACTAGAGAGCACTGGCAGAATAGATGGCACCTGACTGACCTGTAACAGAAATATAAGAATCCCGCGGTGGTTCTTCCACCCGGGGGCACTCCGACGATCAAGTCAGTATATCTCTCAAAGATAAATCAAGTATTCAACTCACAAGCTTGAGTATAAAAAGCATACCTTAGACCCATGGGGGTGCCTCTTATTTATAGCCAACTCAATCCTAGTCCCAATGGAAGCCTAACTTCTATGGACTCAGGATTACTACTAATCTTGGACTCCCAGTGGGATTAGGATAAACCTTCTAAGAGTTTCATCTTTACCCAAACTGGAGTCTTTTCTCAATCTAGGACTCTTGTCCTTTATCCAGGTTGAGTTCCCTTTTCATTCTAGGACTCTTGTCCCTTATCCGCTTATCTCGGATTCCGATATCTTCGGAGGTAACCTCGGCCTATCCGAGATGACCTCGGCATAACATCCAGGACACGTGGCACCTCGGCTGCCACGTCGGCGTCACCTTGCCACGTGTTGGTACTCAGAAAATATATCCCCACAATAATGTGATAGACATTGAATTTTTATAGTTTGTATATATATTTTTAATTTATTTAAGTTATAGATATTTGATGTCTTTTTTTGTATTGAATTTTTATAGTTTGTATATATGTTTTTAATTTATTTAACTTACAGATATTTGAGCTCTTTTTTTTTTTGTAAACAACGTGATAAATATTGGATATTTGTAATTTTTATATTTTATTTTTTTACTAATTTATTTAATAATTATAGATTGTTTTTAAAAAAATAACGTGGATGGATATCAAAAGTGTAAAACGTAAGAGTTGTTTTTTTGTTCTATTTTATTTTATTTTATTTTTTATTTTTCTTTTTTTTTTTTGGTTGTAAATAACGTGATAAACATTGGGGATATTTCTTGGGGGTCCATGAATGCAAACTTTATTGATCTACTCAAATTGATCACCTGGAAGGCATACAATTTTTTACTTCACAAAAGTTCTGATCATTTGAAAGACAAAAATCTCAGACATTTTTATTTTCAGGGATTGATCACATATTTTGGAAACTGATGCCCAACCATGACAATGCAAACTTTATTGATCTACTTAAATTGATCACCTAGAAGGCATACAATTTTTATTTTTAACTTCACAAACGTTCTGATCATTTGAAAGACAAAAACCTCAGACATTTTTATTTTCATGGAATAATCACAAATTTTGGAAACTGATGCCCAACCATGACAATGGAATTATCGTTACTATTTAACCCAAGCAAATTTAATTAAATCTGACAATTCTGGTTCCACTAAACATAGCAAATTTAATTAAATCCAACAATTCTAGTTCCACTAAGCATTGGATATTTGTAAATAACTAGGGGTGAGCATGGTCCGGATTGGACCGGATTGGGATAAAATCAGGACCAATCCGTTATTTACGGTTCCTGAAAAATTGGAACCAATCAAATCCGTTTAAATCATGGAACCAATCCGAACCAATCCATTTAAATACGGATTGGATCGGTTTAGGACCACGGATTCACATAATTAAATAACAAATATATATATATATATAACACTTTAATTTCATAAAAACATAAATATAGCGCTATATTAGTTCCACAATGACAACATGTCTTTCTATAATAGCGACATACTGTTCTAGAATTTAAACAACCATAAGAAAATTGGTTCACCATAAGTATTTAGACCATTACAAATTAAAACTAAAAACTAACAAACAAAAGTAATAAAAGAAGATATGATGCGGGTTCAGGTTTGAGTTTAATTTTATATGGAATAAGAAAAGATACTATGGGGGAAGATGTATAATAAAAATATAGACTATTTATATATGGTCCGGATCGGTTCCAATCCGGAACCGTGGGGTTCAATCCGGAACCAATCCGTAGACTGCGGATTTTTAATTCTTCAATCCGGAACAGAACCACGGATTCAAAAAATCAATCCAAACCTATCGGATTGGACTGGACTGGATCAGATTACGGATTTCACGGATTCTTTGCTCAGCCCTATAAATAACATGATAAACGTTGGATAGTTGTAGTTCGAGAACAGTTACTGCCTTCAAAAGACCCGGTATGTACTTAGCCCACAACACCAAAATTGGTGGAACAAACAGTAGGTGATGGCAGAAGATTTTCTAACGCAGTTTATCACTAAGTTTCCAATTCACGTTTTTATGGCATGAAAACTATGAAGGATTTCCAGGAATCTACTCAAGGAATGGGATGGAAAATGTGAAGATATGGAATGAATTTGATCTGACACAGTATGTTACAAATTATTAGAGCAAAAGAAAAAAAAAACAGAGACATAGACACTACAATGTTCAGAGCAAAAGAAAAAGAAAAACAAAGACATGGACACTACCAATTTTGTGCAATATTTATAGTCAAAATACAAAATAACAAATGCTTGGAACAAAAAATAAATTATTAAAGAAAAAGAAAAAGAAAAACCAAGACATGCATTCATTTGAGAGGCGGACTGCTAAATTCGGGGACTGTTGATGAAGGAAGTTGTATAGATATTTGTAGTAGTGGATTGTTGGAAGTAATGGTTTAAGGGGATATGGATAGATGGGTGGGTTTATATATATATATATATATTTATCTATTGTAGGATATGGATAGATGGGTGTTTTTTGATTTTTTATAGCTATCTGTTGTAGGATAATGGAAGGCTGGGACTGAAAGTCTTTGAGGGTAGGAGAGATTTATTTGAGGTGGGAGAGTAACGTGGGAGAGGGATATCTTTCTATTGTGGAGTTGTGGGAGAGTGAAAGTTTTGAATTTTTTTTTTTAACAGCTTTTTATGGATAGGTTTTGTTTTGTTTTTTTTGGACAGCTTTTATGTATAGGTTTTGTTAGGAGTTTTTATTGTTCTGAAAGTCTTTAAGAGGGGAGGAAAAGAACTATAAACTAAAAAGAGAACTGCCACGTATTTTTTAAAATTATGAGGATTTTAGAATGACATTTTAAAGGCTATTGGAAACACCACTACATTCTATTATATATATATAGTAAGTATACTAGCAGTAACCCATGCAATGCACGGAAAAAATAAACTATATATATTTTGTGTGATAAGTAAATCATTTTAATCTTAAATTATGTCTATGCATAAAAAATTATTAATTATAAAAATTGTTGAGAATAATAGTATCACAATTACTTAATAACATAAATAACTTATATCAAACTAAACAAAATATTAAAAGAGAGAAATTCTATAAACTCAGAAAAATTATCATAAATTTACTTGGATTTTTAAATCAGTGGCGTATATTATTATTGTGGGATCAAATTATGAATAAATATCAACTTTTAATTATACTTTATAAGTAGTTTTTTAAAAAATTTAATCTAAGTTTGTTGCCTTGCTCATAAAAAGAACTTCTCAAACAAATCATTAATTGATTATGTTAGCAACTCTTTATCTTTGATTTCCTCTATCAATGACACACGCATATCATATCAAAGTATAAATCCTTCTCCATAGTTTGAATAATACTTGCATAGTTCCTACATCATTTTTAAAAAAATAATCAAGATAAGAATTTCGTAAGATTATAAAAATTATATAAGAAAATAGTTTTAATCCATTTTATTTATAAAAAAATGATGAAAATTTATTTGAATTGTACTTGAAAAAATATAACAAATGATAGCTTTAATCATTATATACCAAAAAAAATTATATAGGTTACTCAACGAAAAAATGGTCAAATACAAATAAAGTAATGGACATTGAATTAAATCATATGGGCTCTAAATTGATAGTATAATCTAGCAAATCAACTAATAATAACATAGAGATATTAACAAATATGTAGGTATCAGGATCCTCTAGAGTGGGATCCCTGAAGTGATCTCCTAAAGTGAAAGATCCAACGGCTCAAAATAAAACTAACCAAAACGACGTCGTTTTTGTTAGTAATTTCAAAAATAAAAATAAAAATAGAGAGATCACATGCACACACACACACACACACTCTTTCTCTCTCTCTACAGTTCACTCATATCACCTCTCGCCGCCGCAAATCCCCCAAGCTCATCCACCACCACAAGCTCGACCTCACTCCGGTCATCTCCAAGGAAATCCAGGAGATTGTCCACGACGCCGCACCAGATCACCGCCCAATCACCGTGCCGGAGATCTAGATAGATATTGGCAAGGCCGAGCACAGGGTCGTCTTCTCCGATCGACCGTCGAGCGGTGAGAGCCGAGCGACGAGCGGCAACGACACGGCGTCGTTTGGAGGCGGCGGTTCGATGCCGAAGGTGTCGCATCTAGGGTGGGGACGGTGGTACACATTGAGGGAGCTTGAGGCGGCTACGAATGGCTTGTCTGCTGAGAATGTGATCGGTGAAGGTGGTGGTTATGGTATCGTCTATAGTGGTGTATTGGCTGATAGTACTCGTGTTGCTGTGAAGAATCTTTTGAATAACAGGTATCAATTTGCTTAATTCAACTTCAATTTTACAATTGAGGGACTTTGAATGTCAATTAGAATGTTCAATGCTTATATAATATTAGAAAATAACATGAAAATGATATATGATCAATGATTTATAAGTGGGTTTGTGACTGTGTAGCTTTGATTCTTTTCTTTTGATGGTTGTGTTTATTCTTTTTATGCAAAACTTGTTGTAAAAGTGACTCAATTATGAAGAAGATAGCTTTCTTTTTCTTTTCAAATTGTTCCTGTTTGGAATCAAATCACTAATTGGTTGTTTTAGGGTTAGAATTTCTAACAAAAAGAGATGTCTTTTGAGAGAGAGAGAGAAAGGAGATCAGGTTGAGAGAAATGGCATTGTTGTGGCCGGAAATAAGGTTTTCCGGCGAGAAGTGGTTGTTTCCAACAACAGGAGTTGGAGAACGAGTGAACTATAGAGAGAGAGAGAGAGAGTGTGTGTGATCTCTCTATTTTTTATTTTTGAAATTACTAACCAAAACGACGTCGTTTTGGTTAGTTTTATTTTGAGCCGTTGGATCTTTCACTTTAGGAGATCACTTTAGGAATCCCACTCTAGAGGATCCTAATACAGTATGTAGTCCTTCCCTATCATCTTTGTATTATATTCATTAATTTCATATATCATATAAAAGTTTTACTCGTTTCGATCCTTTAATAAAATAAGGACCAACAAAACAAATTTGATAAGAAATTGATTCTAAACTTTATTATTGCAAAAAACAAAAATTTCAAAGAGAGAATTTAGATATGGAATTAAAGAAATACTATAACGAATGACAACCTTATAAAGAATAAAATAAAATAACATAACAATGATCTAATGCAAACTATTTTTAATAACTAATAGAAAGACTATCAAATTATTACCTTGTATAAATATAGTGACGAAAATTAATTTTGTGAGATTTTTGTGCTGCTTTCTCCCATGTAGCCTTCATTATTTCATTATTAATACTCTTCTTATTCAAAATCAACCAATTTCATTATTAATACTTTTATCATTCAGAGCCAATAATTTTTTTTTTAATCTTTATCACTTGGTAGATAATAACGAATAATAAAAATTATCAAGAAATGGTTAAGAATTTAATAGGAGATAAGAAGTTATAGATAAGAGTATTTCATCAAATAAAAAATTTAAAATTAAAAAAAGAAGAAGATAATATGTGATAGAAGGAGAAAAAAAACATAAGTAAATCAAAATAAAGATTTAGATATATATGTTTTTGATAGATATATAGATTAACAAATCATATATTTATCTAAATTTTATTATTTTAATTTTTTGTAAATCAATTATTTAATCTTTATCTCTATTTGTAGGCCACGAAATTAATCTTTATAAATTATTTATCAATTTTTATATGTTTATTTATCTATAAGTCATGAAATTAATTTTTTTAAATAATTTTTAAAATTTTTATCTTTATCTATAGGTCATGAAATAAATTTTCATAAATTATTTATGAATTTTTATATGTTTATCTAAAATGAAATTAATTAAAGTACAAAACGAAGGGAAAAAAAAAGAGTAATTTCGTTTTTTTTTTAAATCAATTATTTAATCTTTATCTTTATTTGTAGGCTATGAAATTAATTTTTATAAGTTATTTATCAACTTTTATATTTTTATTTATGGGAAAAAAATTTAAAATTATTTATAAGTTGTGAAATTAATTTTTTAAAATTAATTGTTTAATTTTTATCTTTTTCCGTGGACTATAAAATTAATTTTCAGTTTTTATATATTTATCTATATAAAGGATTCTCATTCAAAGCCAACCAATTTCATTATTAATACTCTTCTCATTTAGAGCCAATAATTTTTTTTTTAATCCCTATCACTTTGTAGATAATAACGAATAATAAAAATTGTCAAGAAATGGTTAAGAATTTAATAGGAGACAAGAAATTATAGATAAGGACATTTCATAAGATAAAAAATTTTAAATAAAAAAAGATAATATTTGATAGAAGGAGAAAAAAATATGAGTAAATCAAAATAAAGATTTAGATATATTTGTTTTTGATAGACATATAGATTAACAAATCATATCTTTATCTAAATTTTATTATTTTAATTTTTTGTAAATCAATTATTTAATCTTTATCTTTATCTATAGGCCACGGAATTAATCTTTATAAATTATTTATCAATTTTTATATGTTTATTTATCTATAAGTCATGAAATTAATTTTTTTAAATAGTTTTTAAAATTTTTATCTTTATCTATAGGTCATGAAATAAATTTTAATAAATTATTTATGAATTTTTATATGTTTATCTAAAATGAAATTAATTAAAGTACAAAACGAAGGGGAAAAAAAGGAGTAATTTTGTTTTTTTTTAATCAATTATTTAATCTTTATCTTTATTTGTAGGCTATGAAATTAATTTTTATAAGTTATTTATCAACTTTTATATTTTTATTTATGGGAAAAAAATTTAAATTATCTATAAGTTATGAAATTAATTTTTTTAAATTAATTGTTTAATTTTTATCTTTATCCGTAGACTATAAAATTAATTTTCAGTTTTTATATATTTATTCATATGAAGGATTCTCATTCAAAGCCAACCAACTTCATTATTAATACTCTTCTCATTTAGAGCCAATAATTTTTTTTTTTTTTTAATCCTTATCACTTTGTAGATAATAACGAATAATAAAAATTGTCAAGAAATGGTTAAGAATTTAATAGGAGATAAGAAATTATAGATAAGGGCATTTCATAAGATAAAAAATTTAAAATAAAAAAAGATAAAATGTGATAGAAGGAGAAAAAAATATGGGTAAATCAAAATAAAGATTTAGATATATATGTTTTTGATAGATATATAGATTAACAAATCATATCTTTATCTAAATTTTATTATTTTAATTTTTTGTAAATCAATTATTTAATCTTTATCTTTATCTTTAGGCCACAGAATTAATCTTTATAAATTATTTATCAATTTTTATATGTTTATTTATCTATAAGTCATGAAATTAATTTTTTTAAATAATTTTTTTAATTTTTATCTTTATCTATAGGTCATGAAATAAATTTTCATAAATTATTTATGAATTTTTATATGTTTATCTAAAATAAAATTAATTAAAGTACAAAACGAAGGGAGAAAAAAGGAGTAATTTCGTTTTTTTTTAAATCAATTATTTAATCTTTATCTTTATTTGTAGGCTATTAAATTAATTTTTATAAGTTATTTATCAACTTTTATATTTTTATTTATGGGAAAAAAAATGTAAATTATCTATAAGTTATGAAATTAAGTTTTTTTAATTAATTGTTTAATTTTTATCTTTATCCGTAGACTATAAAATTAATTTTCAGTTTTTATATATTTATCTATATGGAGGATTCTCATTCAAAGCCAATCAATTTCATTATTAATACTCTTCTCATTTAGAGCCAATAATTTTTTTTTTTAATCCTTATCACTCTGTAGATATTAACAAATAATAAAAATTGTCAAGAAATGGTTAAGAATTTAATAGGAGACAAGAAATTATAGGTAAGGGCATTTCATAAGATAAAAAATTTAAAATAAAAAAAGATAATATGTGATAGAAGGAGAAAAAAATATGAGTAAATTAAAATAAATATTTAGATATATATGTTTTTGATAGATATATAGATTAACAAATCATATCTTTATCTAAATTTTATTATTTTAATTTTTTGTAAATCAATTATTTAACCTTTACATTTATCTGTAGGCCACGGAATTAATCTTTATAAATTATTTATCAATTTTTATATGTTTATTTATCTATAAGTCATGAAATTAATTTTTTAAGTTTTTATCTTTATCTATAGGTCATGAAATAAATTTTCATAAATTATTTATGAATTTTTATATGTTTATCTATAATGAAATTAATTAAAGTACAAAATGAAAGGGAAAAAAATGAATAATTTCATTTTTTTTAAATCAATTATTTAATCTTTATCTTTATTTGTAGGCCATGAAATTAATTTTTATAAGATATTTATCAACTTTTATATGTTTATTTATGGGAATAAATTTTAAATTATCTGTAAGTTAGGAAATTAATTGCTTAATATTTAATCTTTATCTTTATTTGTAAGCCATGAAATTAATTTTTATAAGTTATTTATAAAATTTTATATGTTTATTTATGGGAATAAATTTTAAATTATCTATAAGTTATGAAATTAATTGCTTAATATTTAATCTTTATCTTTATTTGTAGGCTATGAAATTAATTTTTATAAGTTATTCATCAACTATTATATGTTTATTTATGGGAAGAAATTTTAAATTATCTATAAGTTATGAAATTAATTGTTTAATTTTTATATTTATCTGCAGACTATAAAATTAATTTTCAGTTTTTATATGTTTATCTGGAGGAATTTTGAAATTTAAATCTTTATCCATAAGCAATGAAATTAATTTTAATTTTAATTAATCAAACAAATAGAAAATGAAGAAAAATAGAAAACACAAAAGGCAATCAAAAAAGGTTGTCACGTAAGAAAGAGAAAATTTTTAAATTATGAGAATTTAGAAATAAATATTTGAAAGTTTTTGATAAAATAATTATATTTAGTTATATAGTATAGATAGATATGATTGATAGATAAATCTCAGAATAATAAATCAATCCAATGTTGTGAAACCCGGACCGGACCGGCCGGTCGAACCGGGAACCGGGCCTAGTTCCGGTCCGGTCAACCCCCCAGAACCGGAGTTGGTGCAAAACCGGCCTAGAATTGTAAAACTGGAAAACCCGGTGGTCGAACCGGGAAAACCGGTGAACCGGCCGGGTTTGGCGAGTTGGACTGCTGGCTTTTTTTTTTTTAATTTTCTTTCTTTCTTATATATATATATATATTATATATAAATATATTTCAAAATTTTGACTAAAAATTCTTACTTCAAGAGTCTCCTCTCATAAGGAAGAGTCTCATTGGAAGTTAGAAAAGATTATGAAAGTTTATTCCTATTTATAGGAAAAGATTTTTCAAAGAGAACCTACAAAATTCTATGTGGGATTCAATGAAATTATTTGAAACATATTGATTGAATGGAGAGTTGAAAATTTCATTTCCCTCCAAAATTAAACCTAACATTCAATTAATTTGTTTAGAGGGAATGTTTAAAAAATTTAATTTATTTAAAACAAGTGACTTTTTTTTATCAATTTTGACTTTATTAAATATTATTAATAAATATTATACAACAATTTTTATTTTTATTTGAGTATTTATATATATTTTTATTTATTTATAATTTTTAATTATATTTTTTTAATTATATAATATTAATTATGACGTCACGGTTCGACCGCTTTGACCCGACGGTTGAACCGGTGATCCGTCCACCCGGTCCCTTTTCTGGTTCGCTCACCGGTCCGGTTTTCAAAACATTGAATCAATCCATGAAAAGAGAGGGGGTGGGTGATAACAGCGGGGCGGCAAAAAGTCAAATTTGGCCATATTCTACTAATTTATAAATAAATTCTGAAATTATAGGGGTTTTTTGGAAAGTTGATATAAAATTAATTTTTTGACTTTTTGGTGATTTTTTTGGCAAAAAGTTGAGTTCTTTTGGGTAAAAAAGCCAAAAAACTAGCTTTTTACCAATGTTGCCAAAATGTTCTATAGTTTTGATATAATTATTTTGGACAATTTTAAAGTATACTAAATAGAGTTTTTAGGCATAAGCCTTCTAAGAGTTCTAAACCCTCATTTTAAAATTATTAATTTTTTTTAAATTTTAGACAATTAAGAAAATTTCAATTGGCTAATTTTCATTTACCTTTTATTTTACAATCCCACAAAAGGAAAATAAAGAAAAAGTGAATTGTTTTATTTATATAAAGTGAATCTTATATTCTCATTTATATAAGCATAATGAAATTTTTATTGAGAAGTCTTATGATCAATATTTCATACTAATTTTTTTGGCTAACTTTCATTTAATTTTTATTTTACAATCCTACATAGAGGCTTTGATTTAAAAAATAATTCTGTATAAGGTTTTGAAACTCTCATAATATCTCTCTTTAAAAGTATTCTTTTGTAAAATATATAGATATATTGATAATCTCGACGTTATTCTTACTACTCCTTAACACAAAAATTAGGAAATAATTATGATAATTTTAAATTTATATGTAAAACTTGTAAATCATGAGATAGATTATTATAATTTTAAATTTATATTAGGTCAATTTAAAATTTAAATTAATAAATTGCTTTCCATATTTAGTGACCGCTTAAATTTTAATAAAATAAAATTTAAAATTTTAATTAATTAATTTTTGTGTAAACTGGTTGGTCTTTTGACCTAACTGATTAAGGGTTCGTTTGAGATGTGGATTGCCTTTTTGACTTTTTGACTATTTTAGCATGAGGCTAAAAAGTCTCGTTTGGGATAGGCTTTTTAGCTTTTTTGACTTTTGTGAGAGAAAAAATGAAATGATTATGAATTGGATATGATATTTTGTCATATTTGACTAAAATAGCCTATTTTGTCCTATATGGCTATTTTAGCTCAAACACTCATCCCAAACAGGGCCTAAGGCTATGTTTGGCATGCCCATTTGGGCTAAAATAGTTATATAGGACAAAATTGATTATTTTAGCAAAATAGGACAAAATGTCACATTTAAACTATAATTATTTCATTTTTTCTTTCACAAAAATTAAAAAAGCCAAAAAGCCTATCCCTATTGTTACCCAAAAGATAACCTAAGAGGAGGGTGAATTAGGTTTTTACAAATAAAATAATAATACCCTAATAAAAATTATGACAAGCACAATAGATAAATATAGTTAATGAAATAAAAATAATTAAAACAAATGTTCTAACAACTATGTTAATTAATGATTTTAGCACAATAAAAATATAAAATATAGCCATGACAATTTAAATAAAATAAAGAGATAAGGGAGAGAGAGGCAAACAAATTTATAGTGGTTCGGTTTCAACTCGGCCTACGTCCATTCTTCAAGCTTGACATGGTGCTAGCAACCTTTCCACAGATGGAGCAATCCTCCACTGATTTTACACAAACTTTCTAAGTCCAAAAAATACTGAGAGTACTATACTCTTACAGGATTGAAAAGAAGATGTTTTTACTTTCTCAGAAAATTACAAGAATTATCTCTCAAAAATAGATGTAAAAATGAGACTTTGATTTTTCTGTAATCTTCACACAGGAAAGATGGACTTAAAACTATACGACTTCTCAGAAATTTTTTCAAAGAATAGATGTGAGTGATTATAGATCAAAGAATATTTTCTAGTATTTTTTGTAACTTATTTACATTAGAGGCATTGGTATATATAATGAAACTTATAGTCATTTATAGCCGTTGTATTTATTTGAATTTATAGTTGTTGTATTCATTTGAATATCTTCCACTCCATCATTACTAATTTGAATATCTTCCACTCCATCATTACAAATTTGAATATCTTCTACTTGAACCTTTTGAACTGCTACTGTTTTTGGGCTGTTTGAACCTCTGTTTTGGGCTGTTTGAACTCCTGATTTAATCAAATATTAAATACATTCTAACAACATTTAGGATAAAGATTTATGTGAGAATAATGGAACAAAATAAATTTTGATTCTATTTTTCTCTTTCAAATAAATTAAAACATAATTAAATAAATCATCAAAATAAATTGTGATTCTATTTTTCTCTTCCAAATAAATTAAAATATAATTAAACAAATCATCAAAATAAATAAGTTTAACAATCTCCCCCTTTTTGATAATGGCACACAATGATATTTTGATTTGATTTGGGAGTAAGAAAAGCTCTCCCTCAAGTCATACTCCCTGAATTCATTTCTAAATACATAGGTTAGCACATGTATAATAAATAAGCTTTAATTAGAGACATGATATGAGACTAAGATATCAAACTATAAATACATAATCATCAGATTAGTTTTCAAATAATACCATAATTTGAAAATAATACCATAATACATAACATCATAACAAAATAATGCCATAATACATAACATCATATAATTTCTCCCCCTGTGACATTATCAAAAGGAAATCATGGGTCAGAATCTAGAGGAGGAGGAGGAAAATGATAGTGATAAATGGCATCTATACAATTCAAAACATATATATACATATATATACGATTCGCGTGCCTCTCTCTTCTCTGTCGAAAATTGCGTCAGACATGCGTCCTCGCTTTTGTGTCAGCCGACCGACAAAAGCAAGACAGGTCAATCAACGGCCTCAGCTTTCTCTCCTTCTTGTCTTCTTCTCTTCCGTCTTCTTCTTAATCACGCTCTTCTCCTTCTTCTTTCTCATTCGCTTCCATCTCTTTCTTTTTCTACGTGAGAGAGATAGAACAGAAAGACTGAGCAGAGTAGAGAGACTACCAAAAATGACCATCCTGTCGATTACATCTCTGTGTTCGACTTCATGGCCTCATCCCGTCCCCTTACTCTTTTTCCAGACCTGAATGATCCCGTAAGCGCTGTTGGGCCGAGTGCCCCGACTCCTACTCTTTCCAACCTTCCTATGATGTCAATTGAGCAAATAATGGCAGCTCAATCAGACATTGAAGCCAATCATTTCACACTGACGTCCTGTATGGAGACGGTGACTGCAGTCACAAAATTAGCTCACCGACTGTAGAACAGGACAAGTGAGCTCCACTAGGTCAACGCCCAACTCTCGCTGCTCCAGCACATGTACAAGGATGCGCGAGCAGAGATTTGTGCACTGAAGGCCGAAAATAAAGAGCTTAAATGGAAGACCACCTCCATGGCCCGATTTGGAGCAACGTCGTTCTTGGCCTTTGATAGTCAGCGGGGAGTCGTCGCTCTCGACGAAAGCACGGGGGCAGGGTCTTCAAGGGCCTCCCAAGGTGATAAAAAGAGAAAGAAAACGGTGGAAGAGGCGAGGAAGTAAGATCGACGTATGGCCGGAAAAAAATGATGGGTTTTTTTTTTAATGTAAATATGTTTATTTTGATCGGTGTATGGCCGTAAAAAAAATGAAGGGTATTTTTTTTTATGTAAATATTTGTATTTTGATTTCTTTTTTTTTATGTTTAAGTACTGAAAAATGAAATTAAAAAACAGAAAAAAAAAATAAGAAAATTAAGCCCAAACAAAAAATAATAATAAAAAAAAATAAAAATAAAAGAAATTAAGCCTAATAGCAAAATAAAATAAATTAAAATAAAATAATACTACTAGAAATTAAACTTTATGTGACGTTGGTGTTGCTGGAATGGTAATGCAAAAAAAATACCATGCGGGTTTAAAAAAAAATCAATGTATGCAAAGTTAATTTTACCTCAAGATGCAAAACTCAAAAAAAATTATACAGTTGAGAATAACAAACTGTTAAGGAGAATAAATGTATGAAGGACTTAAAAGCATTCAACTGATATAAATGTTTCGATATCAATGTAGCAATACACATACATCATTTTAACAAAAATTCAAGTTTCACAGTCATAACAAAACTTTTTAAGTAGAAATCAACATTCCAAGCTTACTACGAATAAAATTGAAGCGATCCTCGCTTAGGGGTTTTGTGAAAATATCCGCCAATTGCTTGTCGATGTTTACAAATTCAAGTACAATATCCCTTTTTTGAACATGATCTCTTAAAAAATGATGTCGAATTTCAATATGTTTTGTTCGTGAGTGTTGAACCGGATTTTTACTTAAATTGATGGCACTAGTATTATCACATTTAATAGGGATATGATCATAATGCAAATCAAAGTCCTCCAATTGTTATTTCATCCAAAGTATTTGGGCACAACAACTTCCGGAAGCTATATATTCAGCTTTGGCCGTTGATAAAGCAACATAATTTTACTTTTTGCTAAACCAAGATACTAATGAGCTACCAAGAAAGTGACAAGTACCACTGGTGCTTTTTCTATCAAGTTTGCATCCGGCAAAGTCGACATCCGAGTAACTAATTAAATTAAATACAACACATCTAGGGTAAAACAGTCCCAAATTTTGAGTGCTAATAAGATATCTAAAAATTCTTTTAACAGCACTGAGATGTGATTCCTTAAGATTTGATTGATATCTAGCACACATACAAACACTAAACGTAATATCGGGTCTACTTGCAGTTAAATAAAGAATTGAGCCGATCATACCTCGATATTTTGTTTGATTAATGGACTTACCTTTTTCATCATTGTCTAGCTTAATGGATGTGCTCATAGGTGTTCCAGCTATTTTTGAGTCATACATACCAAACTTTTTGAGTAGTTCTTTTGTGTACTTAGCTTGGTTGATAAAAATTCCTTCCTTACATTGTTTGATTTGAAGCCCAAGGAAATAATTTAGCTCCCCCATCATGCTCATCTCAAACTCACCTTGCATACACTTAGCAAATTCCTTACACAAGGTTTCATTAGTAGCACCAAATATAACGTCATCCACATATATTTGCACAATAAGTAAATCATCATTTTTAGTTTTAACAAAAAGTGTTGTGTCAATCGTTCCTCTAGAAAAATTATTTTCAATAAAAAATTTACTTAATCGTTCATACTATGCACAAGGTGCTTATTTCAAACTATATAAAGCTTTTAATAGTTTAAAAACATGATTTGAAAAAGCATGATCTTCAAAACTTAGGAGTTGTTTAACATAAATTTCCTCATTTATAAAACCATTAAGAAAGATACTTTTTACATCCATTTGATAAAGTTTGAAATCTCTAAAACATGCAAATGCAAGTAACATACGAATGGCTTTTGATCTAGCAAAGGTTTCATTGAAATCAATACCTTCTTCTTGATTGTATTCTTGTGCAACAAGTCTAGTCTTGTTTCTTATAATTGTGCCCGATTCATCAAGTTTGTTTCGAAAGATCCATTTGGTACTGATAATGGTATGATCTTTAGGTTTTGACACAAGTTCCCACACTTTGTTTCTCTCAAATTGGTTAAGCTCTTCATGCATAGCTATCATCCAATGTTCATCAAATTCGGCTTCTTGAAAGTTTTTAGGCTCAATCTGTGAGAGAAAAGCCAAGTTACTACAAATGCTTCTAAGTGAAGAGCGAGTTTCAATACCTTTTGTAATGTCACCTAAGATTAAATCCTTAGAATGATTATGAACAAATTTCCATTCTCTTAGCAAATCATCATTGTTTCCTCCTTCTTCTTGAGGTAGGAGAATATGTTGTTCAATCTTTTTGTTCAACTTACATGGTTGGTTCTCTTCTTTGCAGATACTTGAATCTTCCACATTTGGTTCCAAATTTATATTATCACTAACAATTTGCTTTTGAGCAGAGATGTTAGTTTCATCAAATGCCATATGTATAGATTCTTCCACAACAAGAGTTATTTTATTGAAAACACGATAAGCTTTGCTAGTTAAGGAATAGCCAAGAAAAATTGCTTCATCAGATTTTGAATCAAATTTACCTAAGTTATCCTTACCATTATTATGCACAAAACATTTACAACAAAAAACGTGCAAGTGACTAATGTTGGGCTTTCTATCATGCCAAAGTTCATAAGGAGTTTTTTTTAGAATAGGTCTAATTAATGTACTATTTAAAATATAGCATGCAGTGTAAACGGCTTCAGTCCAAAAATATTTAGGAAGATTATTTTTGCAAAGCATTGTTCTACTCATCTCTTCTAAAGTTCTATTCTTTTTTTCTACTACACCATTTTGTTGAGGGGTTCTAGATGCTGAAAAATTATATCCAATACTATGCTCATCACAAAACAATTCAAATTTCTCATTTTCAAGTTCTCTACCATGGTCGGTTCGAATATTAGTAATAAGAAAGCCTTTTTCATTTTGAATTCTACGACAGAGTTTTGTGAAAGAAGAAAATGTTTCATCTTTGTGTGCTAAAAACATAACCCATGTAAATCTTAAATAATCATCAACAATAACAAGACAATAATGTTTACCACTTTAACTAGATGTCCTTGAGGGACCAAATAAATCTATATGCAATAGTTGTAAAGGTCTAGTTGTGGAAATATGAGATTTTGATTTAAATGATGTTTTAGTTTGTTTTCCTTGTTGACAATCACTACAAAGATGATCTTTTTTAAATTTAATTTTTGGAAGTCTAATAATGAAATCCTTTCTTGTAACGCCTCAAAATAAACCCATAAATCATACAGTATTGACATGCTTAGACATAAGAGAATAAAGCATAAATACATTTCATCAGAGTATTCATTACAATTATATTACATGTTAACAACAAAAGTGAGTGCCCTACGGGCTTACAGCTTTCCAAGTCAACACTTGGTTACAAAAGAAGAGTACTAACTCTATACAAGTTAAGCCCTTGGCTTGATACACATGTAATATAAACAAAACAACAAAAAAGAGTCTCCAACTCCCATAACCATCCAAGCTAAGATCTCGGAGGTGGCATGATACCTGAACCTGAAAATGATGTCCCATATAGGGTGAGCCAACGCCCAGTAGAGATATGCTAAACATAATATGAACAATAACTAAAACGTTAGCAATTGATAAATGTTTAGCTCACAAAATCATTTTCATAACCATTTCAACTACATGACAAAATGTCTATGTTTCATTCCATTTTCCTTTTCTTATCCAATTCTCATTTCATAACTATGGCTCAGAACCTGGCCAAACAATTTAAATGTGATAACACTTGTATCAACAATACTTCCATTTCAAATGAGGTCACACTCATATTAAACCCTTTACACTTCGCAATAGATAAGCATATTAGCTATATCAACACTTCAATAGATAAGCATATGAGCTGTATCAGTACTTCAATAGATAAGCATATGAGCTGTATCAACGGAGTCCATCCCCTATCTCCTCCCAAACAATATCCGGTTTAGAGGTCCATCCCCTATCTTCCCCTAAACCGTGGAGTACATCCCATATCTCCTCCCACACAACACAATGTATATAAACACAGATCATATACACAATCAATCAATACAAAATGTTAATGTATTATTCCAACCGTCATATTCGATGACGCATTCAATTGATTAGTTTTAATTTGCCTAATCATCATGCATTGTCTACAACAATCAAGACTACCCTCCACCTGTAGCCCAAAGTAATTATTTCTAAACAGATAATAAATGCCTCAACAGATATATAATCAATATTTTCAAAAGTGAGTGATTAATAAAATCTACTCCACCGTTCCATCTCATAATGAGCCAATTTCATTATATTCAACTCAATTTCATAAACCCATAATTTTTCCAAATTAATTATACCAATTAATTTATGCACAAATTAGGGCTTTCTCATCCATTTCTCAATATTAACCCAAAGGTTCAAATATCAACAACCAACAACACTACCATCATTTTGAGACCCAAAATACATATTTAAGAGTCAAAATAACAAAACCCCCTTTATACATTTGAAACCCTAAGTCCCAAAATTTCCCAACTTCCACACTTTATCAAAATGACCAACAATTTAAGTCAAAGACCATAAGAATGAGTAGTTATCCCTACCTCAAATTCGGAGCTCAAATGGAGAAGATGAAGAAAACTCGAAGTGCTCCAAACACCAAACTTTTCGGATCAAAATGTAAAGCAAGACAAATCCCACACTTTTTGTAAAGGCCAAAGGGTAGGAGAACACTCTAACTAGATCAATCCCTAGAGAGAATGTGGGTTTTTAGTGAGAGAAGTTCTCCAATGGAGTTTTAGAAAAGTAAGAGAGAGAGTGAAGATGTAAAAAGTGATTCAAAATAGCCTAGCTGTCAACTGATATACGAGTCTCCCGCTCAAGCGGAGAAAAGGACGCTCGAGCATCAAGCACAAAAACTGGACCCGCTTGAGCGCAAGAAGGCCCGCTCGAGCGCCAAGATACAACTGCAAATCATACCCGCTCGAACGCGAAAACCAGTCCGCTCGAGCGTAGATTCTCCTCTTTCAGAACTTTTACAGACATTGAACTACCCGCTCGAGTGCCAAGATACCCGCTCGAGCGCGACCCGTTCGAGCGTAAGGAAACCCGCTCGAGCGTGAAAAACACAACTGCAGAAGTTTTGCAGAGGCACGAAATACTGGAAGTATGAAATCTCCGCTCGAGTGCACAAGGACCCGCTCAAGCGGACCACTCAAAAACTGGGCAACAAGAATTTGAACTAAGGCTCAACCCACATGTTCGCAACACGCCCAACACATCCCAAAACTCAAACATAAGGAATTAAAGGATAACAACAAGATATATAACCACCAACTCCACGGAACCAAGGTCCGAAATACAACAAATACAGAAAGGGCAAACCGGGATCGCTATATTTCTCAAAAGTTTAGCAATTAAATCCATATGAGCATGACCAAGTTTTCTATGCCATAACCAACTATTTTTATTATTAACATATAAACATTTAACATCACTAGCATAGAGATCATTAAGATGAAAAACATAAACATTATCATGGCGATTACCAACGAATAAAGCTTTATGATCATTTGTGCTTTCAATTGTGCAATGTGATCTATCAAAAATAACTCGATTACCTTTATCACATAATTGACTAATACTAAGTAGGTTATGCTTAAGTCCATCAACAAGTAAAACATTTTCAATAGAAGGGTTAGGAGAAATACCGATGCTACCAATACCGATGATTTTTCCTTTCTTGTTGTCTCCAAAAGTAACAAATCCTCCATCTTTCGATGATAGTTTAGTAAAGAATGATTTATCTCCAGTCATATGTTTGGAACATCCACTATCAATGTACCACTTCCCTTCTTTAGCTTTGGACTTAAAGCAAACCTACAATATGACAATCAAGTATTGGTTTTTGGTACCCATAGTTTATTAGGTCCTTCTTGGTTAGTTTTGTTAGATCCCTTAATAATCCAATTTTTTTAATTCTCATGTTCATATTCTTTTTGAATGGACAATAAGATATATAATGACCTTTCTTTCTACAATAATGACAAGTAATATGAGGGTGTGTCATGAGAGGTGTTTTTTTAAAAATTGTATTGAGATTCTTTTGTTTCTTAATAGGGTCATATCCAAAAGCCGTTTTATCAAAAACACATCTTTGATTTCCAAGAAGCATGTTGAGATTATCTCTACCTTTTACAAAATTTTCAAGTGTTTTTGTTAAATCATCAACATTGTTTTTTAAAGTAGTTTTCTCATTAGAGATAGTATCGAAATCATTTTCCAAAACAATTTTTTCTTTCTTTAATTCTTCTACATTAATAGATGAGGATACAACATAATTCTTCAACACATTATTTTTGGCACAAACTTTTCTAAATTCATCTTGTAGTTCATGGAATGCACTTTCAAGTTCTTCCTAAAGAGTAGTTACCTCATCTTAAGTAGAGTCTTCATCTTTAAGAGCCATGAGATATAGGTTTTTTTTTTTTTGATCGGTAAAGAAAATCTTTATTGATGACAACATACAAAGTATGGAAAAGTACATCAATAAAGGGGAGCTTGGAGCTAAAACGAAGCTCCAAGCGCCAGTTGGTGAGAAACCAACCACAAAGAAAAACAAGAGAAGAAAGGGGAAGAAACACAGCAGAAGAACAACATAACAAAAACTACCACCAATACCTACAAGAACAACTTACACACAGCAAAATCCTTATCCCCTTAATCTGAATCAAAGCTCCTCTGCACAAGCCACCTGAATGCATACCAAAAACAGCTGAATGGAAGTCCTCCGCCTGCCATCAACACCATCCAGCCCAACTGAGTGCATAACAGAACAACTGAATTCAGAAGCAGAAGCAGCATAGAAGCAGAATTCAGAAGCAACACCATCCAGCCCAGCTGAATGGAAGTCCTCAAAACAGAATTCAAAAGCAGCACAGAAGAGCACAAGACAAAACTTCAGCAAGACAGAATTCAGAATTCAGAACAACAACCCAATCCAGCCCAGAGATCAGAAGCAGCACAGAAAATCACAAGGCAACACAGACCAGCTCATCATTTCATCCACAAAAACCAGCTCAACATTCAGCCACACAAACCAAAATCAAACAGATAGAGCCTAGTCCAGGGCAAGACCAACCCCGAGCAAGCAAACCAGCAAAGAGCAGCCCAGAACAGATAAGTCAGCTTTCCCAAACAGCATAAGTCAACCTACCATGAGACATAAGTTGGCTACTTCATTTTCAATTTCATCACTTGAGCTTTCATCTTTACTTTCTCCCCAAGCTGCTACCATAGCCTTTTTGTTTCTTTTGTAGTCTTTTCCATGATTCTTCAATTTTGGACAATCCATCTTTATATGTCCAGGATTTTTGCACTCGTAGCAAATAATAGGCTCTTTCTTGTTATTTTTGTTGTACTCTTTCTTGAAAGGTCTTCTTCCTCCATAATTATTTTTCTTGAAGTGCTTTTTGAGATTTCTACTAAACATGACATAACTTTCATCCTCGTTGGAGTTTTCATGTTCTTCTTCATTTGATAAGGCTTTGAATGCAATTCCACTTTTCTTTTTGTTTTCAACATCCTCATATCTTTTCATGGTGATCTCATGAGTCATAAGGGAACCCATAAGCTTATCCAATCCAAGTGTGGAGAGATTTTTGGCTTCCATAATGGTCGTGTCCTTTGCTTCCCAATTCTTTGGTAAACACCTAAGAATTTTTCTCACCAACTCACTGTTAGTATAAGTTTTGCCAAGAGATTTCAATGAGTTTACAATTTCAGTAAATCTAGTAAACATACTTGAAATAGATTCATCAGAGTTCATTTTAAACAATTAATAACTATGAACAAGCATATCAATACGAGATTCCTTCATTTGGTTTGTATCTTCATATGTTACCTCAAGTTTGTCCCAAATTTCTTTTGTCGAATCACAACTTGAAATTCTATTATACTCCTTAGAGTCTAATCCACAAATAAGGTTGAGTTTAGCTTTAGTATTGGCTTGCAATAATTTATGATCCATCTCATTACATTCATCTTTAGTTTTAGGTACACTAATATTGTCTACTAATTTGGTAGGAATTTTTGGACATTTGGTGACAATAATCCACATGGCATAATCAGTGGCTTATAGGTATAGGGTCATTTTATCCTTCCAATGATTATAGTTATTTCTGTCTGGCCTATTTGTGGCTTGTCCTTCAGCTAAGTTTGTCATGGATCGAAACTCCCAGATGGTTAAATCTAAAACAAGAGTCTAGACTCTGATACCAATTATTATCCAAAAGACAATCTAAGAGGGGGATGAATTAGGTTTTTACAAATAAAATAATAATACCCTAATAAAAATTATGACTAGCACAATAGATAAATATAGTTAATGAAATAAAAATAATTAAAACAAGTGTTTTAACAACTATGTCAATTAATGATTTTAGCACAATAAAAATATGAAATATAGCTATGCAATTTAAATAAAATAAAAAGATAAGGGAGAGAGAGGCAAACAAATTTATAGTGGTTCGGCTTCAACTGAGCCTACGTCTACTGCTCAAGCTTCACTTGAGATTTTCCACTATTTTCTAGCTTCACATGGTGCTAGCAACCTTTTCACAGATGGAGTAATCCTCCACGAATTTTACACAGATTTTCTAAGTCCAAAAAATACTGAGAGTACTACACTCTTATAGGATTGAAAAGAATATGTTTTTGCTTTCACAGAAAGTTACAAGAATTATCTCTCAAAGATAGGTATAAAAATGAGACTCTGATTTTTCTATAATCCTCACACATGAAAGATGGGCTTAAAGCTATACGACTTAATGTATAATTTCTGAGAGAGGATGTAAACAAAAATTGAAGAACACGTCTCAGAAAAAAATTTCAGAGAATAGATGTGAGTGATTATAGATCAAAGAATATTTTTTGGTATTTTTTGTAACTTGTTTACATTAGAGATTTTGGTATATATAATGAAACTTATAGTTGTTTATAACCGTTGCATTCATTTGAATTTATAGTCGTTGTGTTCATTTGAATATCTTCCATGCCATCATTACAAATTTGAATACCTTCTACTTGAACCTTTTGAACTGCTACTGTTTTTGGGCTGTTTGAACCTCTATTTTTGGGTTGTTTGAACCTTTATTTTGGGCTGTTTGAACTCCTGATTTAATGAAATATTAAATGCATTCTAACAACATTTAGGATAAAGGTTTAGGTGAGAAATAATGGGACAAAATAGATTTTGATTCTATTTTTCTCTTTCAAATAAATTAAAACATAATTAAATAAATCATCAAAATAAATGTTGATTCTATTTTTCTCTTTCAAATAAATTAAATAAGTCATCAAAATAAATTGTGATTATATTTTTCTCTTCTAAATAAATTAAAACATAATTAAACAAATCATCAAAATAAATAAGTTTAACACCTACTAAGACTTCTTAGCCCCAGACTAAAATAGTTAAAAAATCAAAAAGTCAATCCAGATCCCAAATGAAGGCTAAGCTAAATTGTTTTTGGTTTGAATGATCTGCTGGTTTAACCGTGATTTTAGCAGCTTTATCAAAATATATTAGTTAGATTTGTTTGATTCGAAATAAACTAAAGAACTAAGATTGCTTGATTAGAAATAAACTTCTTGCCTAAACAGTTGTTAATTTTTATTTTACAATCCCACATCAGGAAAAGAAAGAAAAAGTGAATTGTTTCACTTATATAAAATAAATATTATAAATAGGATTTTGAGAAAGAAACCTTCTAGAAGTTCCAAACCCTTATTATAAAATTATAAAAATTTTCTTAATTTTAAACAATTAAGAAAATTCCTATATTTACATGTTATTTTACAATCTCACATCAGGAGAATAAAAAAAAAAAAGAATTGTTTCACCTACATATAGTGAAACTTATGCTCTCATTTATATAAATTATTTAATTTTCTTTATTTTAAACAATTAAGAAAACTCTCATTGACTAACTTCCACTTAATTTTTATTTTACAATCCCAAACCAGGAAAATAAGGAAAAAGTGAATTGTTTCACTTACATAAAGTGAATATTATACTCTCATTTATATAAGCAAAATGAGATTTTGAGTAAGAAACCCTATAATTAATATCTCATACCAAATATATATATATTTGATTTTCTTAATTTTAAACAAATAAGAAAATCTTCATTGGCTAGTTTTCATTCAACTTTTATTTTATAATCCCACCTAGAGGTTTTAATTTTAAAAATAATTTTGTACGATATTTTGAAACTCTCATAATATCTCTTCTTAAAAGTATTCTTTTGTAAAATATATAGATATATTTGTGGAAGGGTGAAATTTCTTCTCCACAAGGAAAATGAGATGAGTTGTTCTTTCTTTTGCTCTGTAAAAAAGACAAATGCTAAGACGTCAGTGATCTCTCCCGACCATGGTTGGTCGGGAAGACCTTCCAACGATCGAGTTAGAATACCGTTCAAACATATTGTTTGTTTCTTTTTTAAAGAAAATATCTTTTTTGTACCTCCTTTAAACGATTTTCTTCTCCCCTTTTATAGTGTGGATACCTGGTATCTTGATCGTTGGATAGCTGTCTTGATCCAATGGTGTTTTATGCCTTCAGGCATTGGTCAGGCAAGTGGTCCAGTTGTCTTGATCTGCTGCTGTATTTTGGATGGCCTAGATTTAGTTCAGATATGGATTCACATTTTTTATCGTTGGATTTTCCTTATCGGACGCTTAATTTGTTAGAGTCGGTTAATCTTGCATCCTTTCTTCTGTCAGTTTCTATTTGATCCAAGGGTTTTTTTTCATATCACGGATTTTTTTTCCAGAAAGTGATCTTGTTTAAATATCTTATCATGTGACTTTGTTTTCTTTACAACTGGATTTCCTTAGGATTTGGGCCTTTATTTGGAACTTTGCCTTGGCGAGGTAAAAATGCTTTGGGCCGTGTCTTAATTTGCTTGGGCTTTGGGCTTGAGTTTTTATCTTCCACAATATTAATAATCTCAACGTCACTCTTATTGCTTTTTAATACAAAAATTATGAGATAATTATGATAAATTCAAATTTGTATTTAAAACTTATAAATTATGGGATAAATTATTATAATTTTAAATTTATATTATATCAATTTTAAATTTAAATTAATACATTGCTTTCCATATTTATTGACAGTTTAAATTTTAATAAAATAAAATTTAAAAGTTTTAATTAATTAATTTTTGTATAAGTTGGTGGTCTTTTGACCTAATTGATTAAGCTAAACTATTTTTGGTTTGAATGATTTGTTAGTTTAATCATGATTTTTGCGATTTTGCATACGATGATTCTTTCTTACTTATTAAGTTTTTAAAATTTCTTAAGAGTAAATTACAAATACACCCCATGAGATTTGCTTAAAATACGAATTGCTCCATTTGGTTTGAAAAATTATAAATACCTCCCTGTCAGAATTTTTTATTTAACAAAATTAATTGAAAATGTGAAATTTCTATTTGTTCACCTATACAATAATAAAATTACTTGAATTATTAATTGAAATAAAATTTTACCATTATTAAAAACTGTTAATTAACTTGATGATTTATTAATAAAAGGAATTATTTGTTATGAAATTAGAAATCTTAGGGGACATAATATAATTTCTAAAATCACAGGGGGTAATTTGTAATTTAAATAAATATTAGAGGATGTGTTTGTAATTTATCCATTTTTTAATTATTTTCCTTTCAAAAACCAATATGACAATCTTTTAAAATTCATATATTTTTATTCTAAAATAATAAAATATTAGAACTATGTCATTTTTTTATAATAAAGCATAATTTTAATTATTAATTGTCAATACAACAATTTTAATCTATCTATACTATATGTTATAAACATTTGAAAGAAAATCTTTAAACTTATATATAATTTTTTTTTTACGAGAGACAAAATATAAAAAAATCAAATATAATTATCATATTTTTAATAAATAATATATTATTTTATTTTGTGCATAGCACAGGTGATATGTTAGTATTAATAAATGACAAAAAAATTTAGGCGCACAAACGACCGAACACAGATTCAAATACAAAAACCATACATTCAGTCATTCGGCTTGATAACCGGTCAGGCCTTGTCGATCCCGGCTATCATGATGTCATTTGTAACTATCATCTTGGTTAGAATTTTTCAATCCGAATTGTCATAATATCTTTCAATCGTTCAAACAATTATCTGATAAAATAATTTCAATATTCGATTCTGTGTTTGGTTCTTTTACTGTAGCATTGCTGAATAAATAATAATAAAGACGTGTAAAATGTGTTTCGGTCTTGTGTGTGGGAACCAAAAATGGGTGAGTGGATACGGATTCATTTTTTCTCGAGAAAGTGAAAGAAAAAGAAAAAAAAAACCCTAATATATAAAGCGTTTAGATCCTCTTGGTGCAGTGATCCTCTAGTGATTCTTTATGGTGCGACACCTGTCCCACTAATGGATTACTCCTTCACCAAAACGACGTCGTTTTGGTGGGGGACCCCCCCCAAAAATAATCTTGGGTTTTACAATTTGAATGCGGAGGAGTGAAAGCAAGAAAGAAGATAAGAGAAAAAGGGCTGGGAAAGACTTCACGGCGCCGCTCGCCGCCCTATCGAAGCACTTGGTATTGGAAATGGAAAATCTGTTTTAAAATAACAAGAGTTTAGTGATCAAACTCGTATATGATACATAAATTTCTAAATCTACATACACATAACAAAGATCTGCAAATACAAATCAAAGCAAAAAAGGTAATTTTAGATCCACCAAACAAATAATCAATGAAGCACAATCAAATTCAATTCAAGAGTAGTACTATTCAATAGTAGTAGCTTGATAGCTAATTGTTTTTTTGTTTCAAATTGGGTATTTTTACAGATTTTAAAAAGAAAAAGTAAGAGAAATCACAGGCAGAGAGAGTAGAGGAGAAGAAGAGCAGAACTAAACCAAACCTTGAAGAACAACGGCTACGGCTTCGGCTTCCTTCTTCCTCAACCCATCCTCTCTCTCTCTCTCACGTTTGTGTTGGTACTATTGAACATCTGAAACTCAAATATTTTTTTTTGGTCATGATTAAGACCCCCTCCAATCACCTACACACACATGACGAGTGGTGCTTGAAGGAGAAGAAGAAAAAAAAAAAAAAAAAAAAAAAGTTGACCAATTAAAAAAGAGAAAGGGTCAAAAAGGTGGGGGAAAGGGGGAAGGGGGATCTTAAACCATTTTTGATTTTTTTTTCTCGTCTCCCTCGAAATGACAACATTTTGGTAAGGATTGATCTCAGCCTTTCGCTCTATTAGTGGGACAAGTGTCACGCGATAAAGGATCACGAGGATCACTGCACCAGGATCTGAACGCAATATATAAATCGATGTCTTTTACCGAACATGATTAAAGAAATTGTGCATTCAGAACCTCATACCGTATCTGCTGTGATCGGAAACAACTGATCAACCTCTTCGGATTATTAACGGTTATATAGATTACAATTCACAGATCGTAGCAAATCGAATATAATCAATCAGCTCTTTTGAACCAGGCGAGGATTGCGAAAATCTGTTGATATTTATGTGTTGTTGATGACGAAGGGAGGTTGGATCTGAAACCCTAAAACAATCGGCATGAAACTAGACAAAATCGTTCGGAGGTAATTGCTCGTGATTCTGATCAATATCACCAGATCTTTGTGGCATATTCTTGATTTTCCAATCTTTTCAGACTTCGTTGTGTTTGGACTTGAAAATCTTGTTTCTTACCTAAAGGACCGTGAATTTAGGGGTTTTTATTTTTGGTTCTAGAGAATATTACTTTCGCTTTTTCAGGTTCCAAAAGGAGATACTGATACCATTTCTTGGATCTTGAAACTGAGAATTAGCTGAATAATTCATTTGATCGTAATTTTTTCGGAGGAATTTGATTGTATATTTGGGATGTTCACTACTTTCACTTTATATTGATTTCTTGAGGTATTTGAACCAAGTGAATGGTTGAATTCTTGAAAGGCAAGTGAAGCCTCTTTGCAGCTTACTAGTTGTTCAGTATATCATATACATTTTGCTTAAACATGCATGCGAGGCATCGAAATCCTGGAAATGGGTATAGGTCTAGTTCTATGGGAATGGGTGGTGGTGTGTCTGCAGCCTCTCGGATATCACCAGAAAGTTCGATTAGAGGTTATGGCATGTATAATTCAGAGTACCGGAACTATAATCGTGGTTTTGGGCGCGGTCAGCCAAAACCATACCAAGCGCGGCAGCCTCCACCACCACGTAGAGCTGACATTTTTACAGAGGCAGGTCGTCTGGCGACCGAATATTTGGTTTCTAAGGGGTTGCTGCCCCCAAATGTACTTTCAGGGAAGTGGCAAAATGGTAGTTTGAAGAATCAGATAGGGGATTTTCAGGGTTTTAGGCAGCCAGAAGCGGAGGATGGTTTGCAGCTTCCTCTAGAGGGCCGAACTTCGGCTCTTGCTCGTTTGGGGAATGTTTCTGATGCAGCGCCTAGTCGGAGACGGTTTAATGATGAATGTAACCCAACTGGGTCAAGAAGTTTTACGAGAGGTAGGAGGAGTATGGGATCCTTCAAAAATTATGGCTCCGATTGGGGACGAGAAACGGGAAAGAGCGGGTCATGGTCTGATAAAGCTAGGGCTTACCCAAATATGGAAGGTGAGGATGATTCTTTGTCTGGATCTCAGGATGAGCAACAAGTTGGTAATGGGGTGCAGAAGTACCACATGAGTGAATTAGCACCTAAAAGTGATGGTGCTGGTGATTTAGATTATGCAGTTGAGAAATTTGAGTTGCAGGATGACATGGGTACAAAGGCAAGTTCTTTTATTGGGAAAGATCTCTCGCCTGAAACTGATGTGGAACTCACTAAAAGGTCTGATGATATGAAACTCCTAAATGAGGAGAATGTTGAGATGAAGGATGCCACTAGAAATGATCAGGTAGTGAAACAAAGTGCCATGGAGGATGTACCCATTCAACATTGTGTAGCAGAGGGTGATTCTATGAGCAGGAATGTCGGTGATTTGTTAAGTTTCAGCAGATTTGCCAAAGTGCCTACCAAAACCCGTTCTTCCTTGACAATGAGGGGTTCAAAAATTGATCCTGTTCCAGTTACTGATGAGGAAAACAATTGTAATATGGGACAAGAGGGAAACAATTACGATGTGGGACCTTCAATGGGATCTGAAGTCCCTGTTGAAGATGTTTCTGTTGATGATCGCTCAGTTGATGCACCATCAAATTCAATTCAACCTTCAAAATGCCTTGATTCTGATGTTGTGAATGAGCCACCTCCAATGGGATCTGAAGTCCCCATTGAAGAAGATGTTTCTGTTGATGACTCCTCAGTTGATGTGCCTTCAAATCCAATCCAGATTTCAAAATGCCTTGATTCTGATATTGTGAACGAGCCACCTTTTATTTCTACAGAGAACGATGGAGAATTAGGTCCCGTGTATGTGGATCAAGGAAAATGCACACGGTCTCAATCTTTTCCAGACAGATCTTTCATGAATGAGCAAGATTCAAGTGAGGTGCTACCTGGGATTGGAAGGTGCAGCTCCATGATTATGGAAAGAGGTGAGAAACGAGCCATTCAACACATTGATATTAGGGACAGGGAGGGAATTAAGAAAAATAGAGAATGGGTTCCGGTGTTAGTTACACAGACTGATGAAAACTTGCACCTCTCTAAGTTGAATGGAAAGCAACTGACTTTACAAGAAGGAAGGAGTTCAACTGGTAAGGAAGTGATCTTGTCCACGGAACAAGAGAGGTCGGTGGATATATCTCTGTATCAGAGAGGCGGTGTTGGACAATGCGTTGAGTATGCTGAAGAGAAACAACTTTTTCCGGGTTCATTTAAGATTTGTGATCTTAATCTTATGGAAGCTTCTGAAGTGAATGAGAACATTGATCGTGTTCGTGATCCAATTCTCTTTTTCCCATCTATTCCAGAAAGCAAAAAAGAAGCCACGCCAGTGGATGTTGATTTGTCCATAAGTAACAACGGCAATATATCTGGTAAATATGGTAACTGCTGTGCTGATGGGAAAGAGGTTGAGGTGATTGATTTGGAAAGTGATTCTCTACAAGAAGACATGGCCTTCAATAATTCAGATAGGAAGTATGTTTCTCTTATCATATCTTTTCCAATTTAAGTCATCCTCTTTCAAATGCTTGTTTGATGGCTGAAAAAGCAGCTGACTTTCATTTTAAGTTTGATTAGTCTCCCGCTCTCTTTTTAAGTTTGTGATTTATTTAAATCGTTTATTTGCTTGCCTACTGAAGTTCTCTTCTAAAGTTATTACTGTTTGATTATACAGGGCAGAAGCTGTATTTACAGGCTTGGAGAGCTTTCCTAATCATGCACAGAATACCAATGTCATGTCTGATGTTCAGGATGGTTATGGGCTTATGATTTCGGAGTTGATCGGAACTGAAATATCCAATTGTTCTTCTGTACCAGCAGACATTAGTTCTCTGCACAATGAGATGTCCCTTAATAATGGAGAGGTACAATTACAATTTACAAACTGCTGGAAACTGGATATTTGTTTAACTGGGATCTTTTCCATGTGTAGTTCTTCACACTGATATTGGTATATATCTGTGTGGCACTGGAAAGGATCAAGTTATTACATATAGTCTTCATTTATATATCTTGACGTTTCTTAATACAATTCTCAACTACGTTAATTATGGCTGCTGAATAACTTACTTTGTATTGATTTTTTCAGGGGATTCTTGGCGATGATGAATCAATATATATGTCCCTGGGAGAAATACCAATAAGTATGCCAGAAATTTAATTTAATGGTATTATTGTTTTCTTGAAATCTACTGTTTGTGGTTGATCTGCCTAATATGGTGTTTGGACACATGTCTATGCTTTAATTGAAGGGTTGTATAATCTATATGATGCTTAGTGTATGCTTTTGTTGGTTTTTGGGTCAATGTTTAAAATAAATTAAAAAAAAATCCCAAACAGTACACATTAAAGATTGGGTAAATACCTAACTTTTGGTTATGCACCTAACCTTTGGCATGGTGCACAAAGTAGTTGTGTAGTATATGCTTTTGTTGGTTTTTGGGTCAATGTTAAAAAAAAAAACCAACGACACCCAAATAGTATATATTAATGTGTGTTTGGGACGGAAAGATTGGGTATACACCTAACTTTTGGCATAGTACACAAAGTGGTTGCCCCAGTACTTGAATACCAATAGTTTAATAAGGTATAATAAACATTGACCCAAGTCTCGGGGTCTCATAATTACAATTGAAACTAGCTTCTCACATTTTGGCACCTAGCTAAGACATCTTGGAAACATACTCCCACAATACCACATTTCAGACTAAGCAGCTTATTACATGCTGTTCCAATTCCTGTTTTAACAATGTTCAAAAAATATTCCTCTTTCCATAGTGATTCAGGTTCCATCTTACATTAATGCCATAGAACATAGGATTGTAATTGCATTACCAGACTAATAGGTTCCCTGTGGGGGTTGTCAAACACAGACAATAGATTGTTGTGTGCAATTCAGACTAAGCAGCTTATTACATGCTGTTCCAATTCCTGTTTTTACAATGTTCAAAAAACATTCCTCTTTCCATAGTGATTCAGGTTCCATCTTACATTAATGCCATAGAACATAGGATTGTAATTGCATTACCAGACTAATAGGTTCCCTGCGGGGGTTGTCAAACACAGACAATAGATTGTTGTGTGCAATACTTTTCAGAAGAAGAAAAAAAAAGTGTGCAAGCAAGGATTCGATATTCGGGGTTTATAGTGTGAAATAGTTAAGATGAATGCAACAGTAGTGGAACGAGATTTTGAACTCTGGGTAGCAACTGGGAAATAATATTAAAAGAAACATTAGGTACCACATGAGTGCTGCTAGGCCTGGAGTGGTTGTCTGTGTGAAGACTTAAAATCATGGTTGGAGGCATTTCCTTGAATTGTAATGGATATTAATCAAATCCCTGTTGGGTTACTTGAACTTCAGCCCTAGGGTTCTTCAGTTACTTTGTAAATGTGATATATCTTAGTACATATCGAAGTAGTGGGTTGCTATCGGTTGCCAATTCATAATGCATTTGTGATATAGGTTAAGGATGTGCACTTTTTCAAATTGTGAAATTATGCTTACATGAACAATCAACTAATTTTATTGTCTACTTTCTGGGAATAGTTTTAATATGGTCAAATATATGAGTTTGTTTGTTTAAAGATTTAGATTTTTTGGGATATCCTTTTTTGTTTTCCTTTGCTAAGTGCTTTGAGATGGTGATGTACAGGTTTTGTGCATGTTTGGGATCAAACAACACAGGAATATGAGAAGCCCTTTTAAACTACCATTTACCCAGCCATTGCTGAAATCTGTCCCGTGGAGTTGGTATGCTTTATATTAATAGTCGTGGTTCCTTGGCTGCAATCTTTAGCTCTATATTAGTGCAACATTATTTTGTTTTTCATGTTTGATTTCACTTCTAATGGATTCAAGAAAATGTGATTCCTTTTCAATGTTTCAAAAATGTTATGCTTTTTCTTGTTTTTCTTGCTGTTGCTTCTCATGGTCATTTGAGAAATTATTAAAATTAGTTGATAAGAGTAGTTGTTAAATGGTTTATTTTGTTCGTTATTTTCTGCTCTTACTGACGATACATAGAAATTGCTGGTAAGAAAAGATCAAAGTAAAATGAAGCAAATTCATAGAACAACGGAACTTCATAACAAATTACACGGCGATACATAGAAGCAACATTGATTGTGAGAATTAAATACCTTTGTGTGGATGTCAACTAAGTAATTATTATTAAAATTGTTATTTTCAATCTTTGAGCCTTTACAAGAGATCCTCTTACAGGCATATACACTAAGTTCTGCATATGCAAAATCCATTCTTCATTTTCAGGCTCTTACAGGCATCTCAATCTAGGTACACTGAGTTCTGAATCACATATTAGTATTTCTGGATAAAATTTCTAAGTATATAGTGTTATTGTTTTAAATCTTTTAACTCTGCTGAATTTGACTAATCACTATTTGTGGGAAACCATCATGCTTGAAGGGGACAACTTTGATTTTGATCCATCAATGGTGAAAGATTTCTAATTTGTACATAAATAATAGCCAAGCTGATCTGCGCACACACGCATATTGAACAAGCTTTTTTCTTGCATGCTTGGGAAAGCTTTCTAATGGGGTGTAAAAAGAAAACAGTTTAATCTTCTAGCAAAGTGCTCTGTGATGTCTTTCTAGTGGTGGTGGTGGCGGCAGTGTAGTAATAGTGTGATGGCGGTACAGTAATACTGTGAAGGCGGTCCTGTGAAGGCGGTCCAGTAATAGTGTGATGACATTAGTAAGATTTTAATTTAAATTTTTTTGTTTTTTTACTTTTCAAGAGTCTTATCAAGTTGAACTTGGGTTGACTGTGTTTGGCATAGCATTTTGGGGTTATTTTAGTCACAAAAAGATAAAATAGGCTAAAAAGTCAATAAGAAAAAATGTCACATCTAAATTATAATCATTTTATTTTTTCTCTTACAAAAGTCAAAAAGTCTATTCAAACGAGATTTTTTAGTCTCAGGCTAAAAGAATCAAAAAGTTAAAAAGTCAACTCACATCGCAAACAAAGGCTTAAGCTTAGTTACTAAACGAGTCTAAAAATTTGACTATAACTTAGAGAAGTTATTGGTTGGTCTAGAGACAGCGTCACGTGGCGCTCCACTTGCATTGTGATTGGTGAAGGGGTGTGACTCACGATTTTGATTGAGGAATATGAGAGGTATGTGGATTTATGATTGACTTGGGACACGACTATATGGTGTCCTAGCACTAATCAATAATTTTTTAGTTCATTTAATAAGTTTGACCTATTCATCAATAGTTTGGGTTGTTTGTAGCCCTATATGTGTATAGGGAATTATTCAGTTTGTTTAGTTTTAGTTTTATAAATTTAGGCTTGGTTTGGGTTATACTATATAATTTATCTTTTTATCTTTTTTCCATCACATCACCTCTCTACTTTTCTGCATATCTTTTCGTAAAAAGACAAAAAGTACACTTTTTTAGGACACCCCAAACCAATAGTTTTTTCAAAGTTGAGTTTTTATTTTTAGTGAATAATTTTAAAATTTTAAGAATTTTTTAATATTTTTTTAGATGTACCTTGCACAGATATATATAAATAGTAAAATATTTGTGAAAAAATATTTTAAAAAATTAATATATACATAAAAATACGAAAAATATATGCAATTTTTGTTTTTTTGCTTGTATTTTTAGTATTTAATGAATTTTTAAAAGATTTTTTTTGCGTAAATATTATACTTAAGTGTATTTATGTTAATTGCGTCTAAAAATAATAAAAAAATTTAAAAAATTCAGTGAAAATAAAAAAAAAAGAAATTTTTTTGAAAAGTATATTTTGAAAATCGAAACTAAACAGAGATTATTTTTCTTACTCTATATACAAAATTGCATCCAAGCAATTGTTATCCAATTGAAAGATAGAAAGCATATGCCTACTCGCTCGCTACGAGCATAAATAGAATTGAATGAAAAATTAAGAGATAATTGATAACTATAGTTTGGTGAAAGGAAAAAAATTCATATTTTTACATGGTTTTCTCTTTTATGGGCTGGGAATAATATTTGAAAATTCAAAATATCTTTTTTTTTTCTTGTTTATTTAAATTTTGAAAATTTAACCCAACATAAATACTTTTGTTGAGAACACAAACATGAGTACTTTAGTAGGAGAAATTTACAATGTGCACTCTTTTAAATAGTGTACAATGGAAAAAAGTTGTGATTTTTTATGATAAATGTTATGATGTTTGTGTATGTTATGACATTTTGTAATAAAGTTATAAATAGTGAATTTATGACGCGTACCTTAAAGTTAAGAATGATAATGTTATGACATTTTGTGATTTTTGTTCTGACACTTTAAAATTTTGTTATGACATTTTTCAATAAAAAAAAGTTGTGATTTTTATAGTGAAAAAGTTATGACATTTTGAGTTTAAGTTATGAAATTTTGTAAAAAAATTATGAAAAACATACCATATATACTTTGTAACATCTCCCACTCAAACGTTATGAAACTCTTTCTTCAAGAATATTTTTAATAAATTGACATATAATTATAGTATATCATGTATAAATATATAGAGAAAAAAGCATAGAAGCGAATAATATTTTAACAACTCTAATTTTAAACTTCACTCTCTGAAATTGTTATAAACATTACGGACATCAATATAAATTATCCTTTTCATAAAATACCAGTCTCTTAATGTATAAATTTGTTTGGTTTAGAGTTTTTAAAAATAATTTTTAAAATTTAAAATTAATATTTGTGTTTGGTTTTTAGTGAACACAAATACTAAATATAAAAATTTTAATTGTTTTTTAAATTTTTTAGATCTATTTAATTTAAATTTACTTAAAAATATATATAATTTATGATTTTTTAAAAAAAATTACTAAATATAAAAATATTTTAAAATACAATAATATAGTAATCTTTTGTATTTTTTTAATATTTTATTAATTTTTAAAGATTTATTTACAAATATTATACTTTTAAGTGTATGTAGATGTAGATTAAGTTAAATTTAAAATTAAAAATAGTAATTTAAATTTAAAATATTTTTCAAAACTGTAAAGAGAGTTTGTTTGGTTAAATTTTTTATTTTTTTTAAAAAAATAAAAAGTTAATTTGATAAAAAATAAAACATTGAAAAATAATTATCATTTTTTATAGTTAGAAAGAATTTTTAAAGTAAATTTTTAATATTTATTTTCGTTAAATTAATTTTTATTTAAGAAAATTCAAATTTTCAAAAAATTTAATTCAAATCTTGTTACTTTGGGGGCTGCTGTGCCAGTGGAGAGGGAGAATCCAGAGGCAGAGAGACTGCTGTACTGTCAGAGAGACTAGTCTTGGGCCCACGTGGCCATTATCACACCAATTATAATTTACCATACCGTTCTTATTTTTTAATTATTTAATACAAATTAATAGGTCTCATGCACTTATGACTTTTTCCGTCTCAAAATAATAGTCTTTTTAAAAAAAATTTATTTTTTAGTAATATAATTATTCTTCTTTAAAAATATTAATTTTCTAAAATTACTTTTGGATAGTATATTTTTTTGAAAATATTAATTGTCATAATTATACTTTTTATGTTATTAATGAATTTAAAAGAATGAAAAAAATAAGAAATTCATATTATTTTAGTTCTTCATTTTTAAAAATGGATTCAATTTTTAAGACAATAAAAAATAGAATAAGAGATTTATTTTGAGATGGAGAGAATAATATTTTATGTGAGACATTTAATAGAAATATTGATAAAATATCTAAAATTGCTAACATTTTTATCTTTTTCATCAATCACAACACTATTAGGCCATCTTCAACGATTCATCAGATGCATTATCAAATTTGAATTTGGTGAAAAAGTATATCTTTTTTAGCTCCAACAGTTTTATCAAAACGATATCAAATTAAGAACGCTCCAAAATTTTCACCAAACTGAAGATGTCTTACACTTTTCAGTAATTTACTATGCATAGTCGTTGAGTGTGGACCTACCAAACGTCCTCTCGGATGACCACCTCAAGCAAAATTTTGTGAAAATTTTATATTGAGAGGTCAACCACCCAGTCGACCCCCAGATGAAAGAAAGCCTTGTTTGATCAATGATGTAGGATTTTTCAAAACAGAGTTGTATATGTGAACTTGGCCAAAATATTCAAAGCAAATTCATATAATTCATTTTTGCCATTCAATTCTTCCTCTTCTGACCATCACTTCGTTATTATCTCAAATCTCCCAACCCAACTCCTCTCTCTCTCTCTCTCTCTCTCTCTATATATATATATATCTGCAAGTGCAGCAGCACATCTAACAATATTATACTAGTCTAGAAAGGAAATCAACAATCCACACTCAAAACGTAATAATTTAACTAACATATTTATCAAAAATGTTTACTAAACTCTGTAATCTAAAACCCATGATGCATAACTTATTTTTTTAGGAGAGAGATAGAGCCAATGTACCCACAGTTACAGAAATTGGAGAAGAGTATTCGGTAAGTGAATCGTTGTGTTTGAGGAATTCAAAGACTGAAGAAAATTCTTTTAATCCCAGTATAATTGTTCTTCTGCAATCATAATAATAATTATTCAAGAAAAGAAATAGAGACAATTACTTTTTAGAGAGATGAATATAAATATATCCTACCCTACAAACTCATCAAAATCACAACAACCATTTTACACTTACTTGTTTTTGTTAGCAAAATGTAAGCATATTCGGTGGTTGCTCCGACTCCAAGCACAACAATCTTCTTGATGTTTGATTAAAACTCGTATGCACTGGTCTTTCTTTCTCTTTCTACGGTTGAAATGTGAAGCCCTAACTAACCCTTGACTCCTCCACATTAATTGCATTCGACATCGCAACCTATGGGCTTGTTTTTAGAGCAGTCACTGGGAAAGGAATTGAGAAAACAAAAATGGAGGGAAAAAAATTTATTTTGCCCTTTCTAGTCGACCGGTCAGTCGTTCCCTTAGACGTTTAGTACGTTTTGATAAAAGTTACAATATATACCGTTGAAATGACTGATATCACATCTTTTTTTTACTTAAATTTAATGGTCATCTCCCTAAATATTCAATATGTTTTAATGAAAATTACAATATACACTATTCAAATGACTGATATCACATTTTTTTTTTTACTTAAATTTAATAAAATTTTTAATAAACTGTTAGAGATCGCTAGACACCACGCCCAAGCATTCACCAATAACTTCTCGGTGGGCGGAATCAGGAAACATTATCGTCCGTACACGTGTGCCTCGCGTGACGTCAACTGGCCGTTACATCATTTTCTTTCTACTGTAGTGGCCTGTGTTTGTACGCCTTTTCGGCTTGTTTGGCAAATATATTTTTATTAGAATAATGTTTTAGAGCATTAAATTGGGAGCTCTAGAGCATTACTAATGATGTGGCACAGTAACTCCCACCAAAGTGATGTGATGTTTTGGCTTGAGTTTATTTGTTTGTTTTTTTTTTTTTTAGCTCATTAGAGCTATTAGTGGTCCAAAAATTAGTGGGATGAATCACCACTCTTTTTATTACTCCCCTCCTAAATTTAGTAGTCCCTTTTAAAAATTTAAATTTTTTTAGTGGACATAATCATTAGTTTGAATTCAAATTTACGAGATAAAATTTTAAAAATATCATTCTATTCTTATTTTTAAATATATTTATAATTACATTATACTAAATAATTTTAAAAAAATTTAAATTTAAAAATTTGACTTTTCAAAGTGAATATATATTTTGGAATAACACAAAAATAGAATAATGAATCATTAAAATGGGATGGAGAGAGTAATTCTTTTTAAAACCTTGTTTGGAGATTTAACTATTTTAATTATTTTTTTAACTTTTTAACTATTTACAAGATAAAAAAAAAAAGTTTGTGTTTAAGATAATTTATGATTTTTTTTTGTTTTTTTGTAATTGAATATATGGTTGAGAGAAAAAAAATAATTAATTGATTTATAAAATGTAACGTTTTGTCTTATTAATTATTTTAATATTTTTTTTATCTTTATTAATTATTTTAGTCGTAATCCAAGTTACCAAACATTGTCTAAGTATATTATTGTTTAAAAAATTAATATATATATTTTTTGGTTATTAGAAAATTCAAGTAATTTGATTAAGAAAAGGAATGAAAATAATACCGTAACAAAAACAAAGCAAAGATGGTGGGCAGTGATGATGGCAGGCCGCTCCCTGGTCCAAATGTGCGGTACAATTTTAAATTTCGAGCACTGATTTGTGTTGTTGTGATCGTCAACATTACTCTTGGGGCAAATTACATTCATATCCTTCAAATTTATAGATAAGATATATGTAATCCTATAATTTTAAAATCATTATATATATATATTTTTTTAAAGATTAAAGGGATTGAAATTGTTCATTACATACATACGGGTCTTTTGGAAAAAAGTTAAAAAAGTCAGTTTTTTGACTTTTTAACTTTTTTACACAAAAAAATTACAGAAAAGCCAGAAAAAGCCAACTTTTTTAGTAAAAAAAGTCAAAAAATTAGTTTTTTACCAACTTTTCAAAACATTACATAGCTTTCGTTTGGGATGTGGGTTGCTTTTTTAACTTTTTAGTTATTTTAGTCTAGGGTTAAAAGTCTTATTTGGAATAAACTGTTTTGTTTTTTTGATTTTTGTAAAAGAAAAAATGAAATAATTATAATTTCTATGTAATATTTTGTCTTATTAATTTTTAACTTATTTTATCTTTTTGTGATTATTTTAACCCAAAACTAACATGCTAAACATGAAGAGAATTAAAGTCCATTGAAATTAATATAAATAATTTGAAATCACAATGATATATAAAAAAAATTATACATTTTAATATATAAAGATATGATATTATTATTTTTTTATTTATAGAACTAACAAAAGTTAAGTTCTATGTGAACTATAAACAATTTAGGCTAAGTAGGTTTTTTTGACTCTTTTTTAAAATTAAAAAGGTCAATAAAGGCAACTTAGATTAAAATAATAAGATAAAATATCACTTCTAAATTATAATTAATTAATTTTTTCACTCATAATCATAAAATAAACTAAAAAAAAACTAATTATCATCTCAAACATAACTTTTTTAATCAGACTCAAATCATAAAAATATCAAAAAATTAATTAGAATAATTAAATTTCCTAACTCATCTTAATATAATTATATTAAAATTATAAAATTTACTACTTTTTCAAATCTCTGAAGCAAGCGTTTCGTTAGTATTCCTCGAAATGATTTTTGGGCTAAAACAGAAATGCCTACTAAGGTCCTGTTTGGGGAGTGGAGTTTTGGCTTTTTTAGATTAAAATTTATAAAAAAAATAAATAGATTAAAATAATTAATAAGATAAAATGTCACATTAAATTTATAATTATTTTGTTTTTTCTCTTACAAATATAACATCTAACAATAAAAAAAATTTAACTATTTTTTTAAATATAAAATTTTTAAACTACTAAAATAATTAAAAATTAAAATAATTTATTAAAATAATCAATTTATCAGACAAGACCTAAAAAAAATCAAGAATAAAAAGGTCTGTTTGGTTAGGTATGGGAAAGGACAACTTCGTAGGGTAACACAGCCCGTCTCTCCCTCCCTATCCGATTTTATGTAAATCGCGGTATTTTGGCGAGAAGTTGATTATTTAAATTAATTATTTAGTTTTTTAATTATTTTAATTTGATTAAAATAATTGTGTTTCAAAAGTCAGTTAGTTTTTTATTTTTATTTTTATAATTAATTTGATGATTGTAGGAGAAAAAATGAAATAATTATGAATTAAATGTGAAATTTTGCTTTATTGACTATTTTAACCTTTTAGGATGTTATTTTAATACAATCTTCTTCCAAAACAGTTTATCTTTAAAATTATACCAATGGTGGATATATGTAATCCATGTGAAATTTAAATATGTAAAAATAAAATATTTTTTTTGTTATATATTATCGGGTGAATTACACTAACGGTTTCTGTAATTTGTAATTTATATCACTTTGATCTCTAACCTTCTAATTATGATACATTTAATCTTAAATTTTGAATCTCGTTTCAAATAAGGACAATTAAAGACATTGTTGAGCTCGTGGGGTCCACCAGGGTCCGTTTTAATAACTCGAACTGTTCAATATATAGAGCTTGTCGAGTAATTTATGTTTACAAAAAATTATGTTGATCGGATATTGATAGCTCCTTGATCGAAACATATTTTTATCAATAGTAAATATAATTTTAAAAATAAATTATTAACAAAAATATATTTTGATTAACATAATCTTTTACAAATATAAATACTTGACACACTTTACACATTAATCAATTCAAATCTTCAAAACAAGATGTATAATAAATTTTACAAACCTAACAATACACTCCAAATTAGAGAGAAACCATCTCCTTTAACTATGAGGTGTTTTAAGAAGTTAGTAAAAAATTAATTTTTTGACTTTTAAATTTTTTTTAGTGATTTTTTGACCCAAAAAAAATTAATTTTTTAACCAAAAAAATTAAAAAATCAAAAAATTAACTTTTTTTTATCTGGTTGCCAAACTGCCCCAATATCTGTTACGTAAAATACTGTCTCACGCAGATTCACATACAGGAGGTGAATCGTGGAGTTACAAATGGATAGAAGATGAACCTGATGCCCCTTTTGACGTGTTAGTGGGTGGTGCTCTTTTTTCAACCGTACATCTCTCTCTCTCTCTCTCTCTCTCTCTCTACTCTCCTTGTTTTCTAGACTGCTATATCCGATATTTTCTCCCATATTTTCTCTCTCATTTTCTTTCCAAACTCTCCCCCGATAAGGGAAAAAAAAAAAAAAAAAAAAGCTTCAGGCGATGATGAAGGTTTGTATTACCGTTTTGTTCACTTTCGATTTCTGGGTCTTATTCCTATTTCTCTCTTTCTATTTCTCTCTTCTTCTTTTTTTTTTTTGGGATTTTTATTTTCTTTCAAGAATCGGACGTACTTCTTGAGTTTCCTTCAGATTTTCTTTCCGTTTTTGAATTTTCTTCAGCACCAAACAGTGTGAATACACCCAAGATTTCGACTTTCTTTCGTCGTTTCCCCGATTTTTCTTTGCATTTATACTCTAAACCGCTTTTCTGATTTATTTCTGAAGTTTTTTCGCAGCAGTTTCGTGTGATTTCATGATCTCTTTCTTTCTCACTCACCGCGTTTCTTGTCTCTGTCTTCTCTTCTTTTTTGACGAACTTTAGAAGTCTTTTCTCTTTGTTTTGATCTTGAATAAACAAATCTAAGTCTTCGATTTATGCTTTAAACTGTTCACATGACCAGAGCTTTGATTTTGGGTGTTTTGATTTCTTATAAATCGATTCAATAGCTTCTATACTAACAAACCATCCATATGCGTTTGAGTCGAGACTCTACTTCATTTCAGAAATCTTTTGATTCTAGACTCTTCTACTTGCTTCAATACCATACATACACGATATATATATTTTTTTACCTTTTGTAGATTTGAGTTGTTAATTGCAATAGAGGCCAGTGAATAGTGAGTGGTTCTGGTTCTTGATCTATTTACTAGTGCTTCACAAATCTTGTATTTTTCTTTTTCTTTCTCTGTTTGTGGGTATACCCACATAAAATAACAGTTCTTGGACTTTGATCTTTAATCACATCTTTGCTTGCTTGTGTCTTTAATTCTTTGCCAATTTTGTTTTGTTCTTTCCTTGTTCAATCAGGCTTTTGAAAGTGTGTCTGATCTGGTGATTCAACACATACACACAGATGCTTCAAATACACTCTTCCCCAAGCACATGAAATAACCTTCTAGATGGGTCTAGAATCTACCTCTTTACTTTGTGTTTTTCTTGATCTTATGGTTCTTCTTTCTCTTCTGTCTTGCAGGCTGATGGGTGAAGAAAAAGACTTTATTTTTTAGATGGGTTTGTTTGTTTGAAGTTTGAATTTGGAAGAGGCAGCTATTGTTATGCTGAAGGGTAAGCATAAGACAAGTGTTTGCTGTGGAGATAGAATAGAAGTAGTTCTTGTGACTGTTGGCAAGACAGCACAAGAAGAGAGAAGAAGCTTATCATCAGATGTTATCCATTGAAAACCCTCCACCAGATCTTTCATGTCCTCTTGAAATCTCACAGCTGAATAGTAGTGATGGGAGGGTTTCTGATAAGGCCTTGAAAGGGGTAGATCTGTTCAAGTCAGGCCTTGATGATGATGACGACGACGACGAAAACAACAACCCACTTCCTAAATTTTCCATAAGGTAATTTACTTTCATCTTTCAGACTCTCTCTTTTGGTTCTGCTTTTGATTAATTAATGTTTTGTCATGGCTGTCAGATCCACTGTTTCTTGGTGGTGATTTTGGATTCAACCCATCTTGGGGCTAGTGTCAGATTTTCATCTAGCTCTTCTTATCTAGATTTGGGTAAAATCCCAGATGATCAAAGCTTTTAATTTGGTCAATTTGTTATCTTCGTGATCATCCCTTTCTTTATGATTTCATGTATTAACTTGTTGAGTATTTCATTAGACCATAGCTTAATCACGTTGCTAGTGATGTGTTTTAACATAAATTTCTATGGTCAATCTTGAGTTAACATACAGTTTTATGGTCTTTTAATCTTTCAGTGTTTTTTTTTTTCTCCCCAGAATACAGATGGGTTGAATTAATGCTTTGATCTTGTACTCTTTTGTATCGATCTGAAAAGAAATTAAGGTTGTGGTTTGGTTTGTGCTGCAGAGATTATGTGTTTGGTGCGCGGAACAAGGATATCAAGACCAATTGGCCATTTTCTCTGGAAAACTTGCAACTTTGTTTGGAGCATGGAGTGAAAGATTTGCTGCCTCCTTTCCAGTCTATTGATTATGTTAGAAATCAATTCATCAAGAGATGCGCTGCTGAAACTAGTTTGATTGACAAAGAAAATAAAAGCAAATTTGATGGGGAGACTTCTGGGCCAAGCGATGAATTTGTATCCGTGTCTTTGGATTTTGCCGGAGAGAACCAAAAGCTAAATAATCAATCTTATTCCAAGATAAATTCAATTCCTCCTAATATTTCATTGGAAGACTCGGGAGTAGAGACAGCAGGTCCTCCTACATCCCAAAATAGCGAGAACACAAACCAATCTCCGGTCAAGAAGTGTAGACTGATAGTGAAAGTGGGTACCCGAGCTGATCTTAGTTCTAACGAAGATATTACTGCTACAACAAATTGTGCTACGTTTCCAGAACCAATGGCTTCAAAAGTGTGCCCCGTTTGCAAGACTTTCTCGTCCTCTTCCAACACCACCTTGAATGCTCACATTGATCAGTGCCTTTCTATGGAGTCAACTATTACGTGGACGCCCAATTCTGGGGTGACTAAGCATAGAATAAAGCCGAGGAAGACAAGATTGATGGTGGATATCTACGCAACCGCCCCACACTGCACATTGGAAGATCTCGATAGAAGAAATGGGACAAATTGGGCCATGAATTCTAGCTTGCCTAATCAAGAGACGGCGGAGGGCGTTGAATTGGAAAAGCAAAGAGTGTTGTCACCCGTTAATTTCAACGACAATGGCAATGAAGGTGCAGTCTATATTGATGCCAATGGCAGAAAACTTCGGATTTTATCAAAGTTCAATGATACATTTTCGTCGGTACCAGAAGATCACGGACCTCAAAAACCTTTCAGAGGTAGAGCAAGGAAATTGCTTTCAACCTACAAGAAGACGAAGCATCATTCACAGAAACATAAAAAATATCTGAAACTTGCTCAGAGCAAGAAATTTTGCTCTTCCAAGCTTCAACGTACTTCTGAGGTACATCACTTTCTTTTACTAACAGTGATTATAGTTACATTGTTTATATTTTGAGACTGAATAAACTTCTCCAACTGGTATATGCTATTTGAGAAATTATTTATCAAAAAAAAAAAAAAAATGCTATTTGAGAAATTAATAACCATTTTGAATCCAGTGAAAGATTAAACAGGCTAAAATTTTTAATGGACTTTGTTTTACATGCTCCCAGTAGAGATTAGTATGATATGCTTGCTTTGAATTTCTTTTCTTTACTTCTTATTCTTTTTGGGACAATCTCATTTGGTTTGGAATTTCTGGTATCCAGTTGAAGATTGAAAAACTGCTGGATTACAAAATGTTGATTTTTTACTTTTAACATGGTTATTAAACTTCTGTTAAACAGATACGTAGAGATGTAGTTACGAATTTTGCGTCAGAAGAGAGTCGCGAGAAAGGAGAGAGCATGTCGACGTGGCCCTTCAAAGCTCAAGAGCGGATCAAATGTAATGATTTGGGAACTATAACAAAATGGGCGTGCTCTAAAAGAACTGGTCTCGTGAAGAGGTGGAATCGTAAGGAAGGGCTTCGCCATCTGAGATGCAATTATAGGCAGGATTTGCAAGTTGAAAGTGATCAATCATCTTTAGGTGATTCATATCAGAAGACTCGAAACTCATCAGAGGGTTCACTTTCTTCTCCTGAAAGCAGCAAGAGAATGGAGAATTCGTCATTTGAAGCACCCGTTAATGAATTCAATGAGCAGCCTCCTGTGAGAAAGAGACTCGGGTTTTCTGCTTTAGGGTCTCGAATCAGTGGCAAAATGGAGAGGGTTCTAGAATCACCAAAGCACAATGGGAAGCGGTTGAGGAAAGACAACACATCCGTGGATGGAAGTTTCAAGGATTTTGGCAAGAAACAAGTTGAGATCAATACCAGTCTAGTAAAAAATAGTTCTCATGATGTTTGCTCAAATCTGTCACGGAGTCATCATTCATTCTCACCAAAAGCGACAAAGTTCTCATCCTCGAGGAAGCGCTTGTTGTCAGTCAATCAGTCATCTGTGCTTGAAACCAAGTATAAGTTGAATCAGAAGTTTTCAGCCAGTAAGCGGTCTAAAGTGCATTGTGTGGCAAACTTTCATAAAGAGGCAGTGCCATTGCCTTCTGATGTTTTTGAAAAACATGATTCTAGGGAGAATGTTGAAAATCAATCTAGAATAGAAGAAAGCACTGCAAACGTGTCTCGTGGCTGTGTTTTTAAAATCAGAAGGAAGAGGAGAGTGTTTTGTATCTCTGAGGACGAGCGATCCACGGGTTTGAAATCCGCTTTGGAGTTTCACAGTCAGGATTTGGGCAACAATGTTGATTCTTCTGCTAGAGTTGACAGTGATTTGGAAGAAACATTTGATGATATAGAATCGGGTAGAAAAAAGATTCAAACTCATAGAGAAGACATTATTATGAGTTTGAGCAAAGATACAGATTTCTCCAATACCCTAGTTGGCTCATTGCAATCTAATGTATTTAAGAGTGGTGATGAACAAGAGATGTTTTGTCTAGATGAAGTTTGCAATGGTGTGATAGATCAAAGCGCTTACATGGGGACAGAAATGGATTATAAAGACGGTCAAGGAAATTACTTTACTGAGGTTGATCCGATACCTATTCCAGGACCGCCAGGATCATTTTTACCCAGTCCTAGGGCTGGTGATATGGGCTCAGAAGATCTCCAGGGAAATTCATCACTAACGACTAGCCGAGTTCAATCCTTTGAGGATCATCACCACGATATGGTTGATAGGGATTCATCAGATTCTCCTATTTCTGCCATGTCAACTGTTTCTAACTCTACAATTGCAAGATCCGATTCCAAATCTTCAGAAAAATTGTATGTAGGACAACACATCGCTCATGATGAGATTCCACAAGCAGCGGCCATACAAGCAGACAGAATCAATCTAGATGAAAGAGTCGACATGATTGTTGTCCCAGAAAAGGGACCCACCAGTTTCAGAAATGATCAGCCGTGCTGTTGCTCGAGCAGGGAGGGAACGTCTCTGGGCGTTTCTTTAAATTATCAAGAGTCACAACTTCTAAGGAGACGGAATTGTGATTCAAACAGAAGATCCAACAGTTTGAACTCAAACCCTGAAGTGAAATCTCGCGGCGATTTCCCAAGTTCAGGATCAGGAAAGGTGGGTCCCCTTGTCATGAAACTGGCTGCAGGTCCGATTTCTGCTGATGTGACACTTACGTCCCCAGTTCATGGGGATTATGATTCTGCGAGCCCATCTACTTCCAATTCGGTTCTCAGGCTGATGGGGAAAAATTTAATGGTGGTCAACAAAGATGACAATGCATCCCAACAATTAAATCCGCAATTTTCGACGCTCCATCAACACTCCCTCATCTCTTGCCAGAGTCAACGCAACATGGGTTTTGAATCCAAGTTTCCAGACAGTTTTGGAAGCCATGTTACTTCTAAGCCACCACAAACACCTTCTCCATCAGGTATGTTTTCAAGCAGGAATATGGGTGGTTTTTTCACAACCACCTTCGAGCCCCATGAATACAAAGTTCGATTCAATTCACCTGCTGATCAAGATAGATCAAGAAATGAGCCACATGAATACAAAGTTCAATTCAATTTGCCTAATGATCAAGAAAGTTCAAGAAACAGACCATATACTCCTCCTTTGGCATACAATATGAACAAAGTAGTGACAAATGCGAATTCTAACATCAATCCCATGAAAGATATCATAATCATTGATGATTCTCCTGATGGGGAAACTGTTTCAGCCGACATTTCTCTTCCAATCGCTGCCAATTATAACCCGAGCCATGCTAATGCTAGTCCAATTAAGTGGAATTGTACTTCAGAAGGTTCATCTGTCCTGCCTCCGAGTTCTTTAATGGCTTCATCATTGACAGGTCAACTTGGATCTTCATTGTACTATTCTCCGAGCTTTTCATAATCCACAAGCTTTGTTGCTGCTGCTTTTTGATTTCACATCAAAATTGAGCTGAAACTACTAGAACTTTTGGTGTTGAGTTTCCAGTGGCATAAAGTACTGTGGTTTCTAAATGAAAGTCTTGAATCGAGTCTTTGATCAAGTTGCTGTTAAAATTATACGTTGTGAAACTTTCGTAGTTTTAAGCAGCTTTAGAGGAGGCTTCTTAGAGACTGATGTACAATCAAACTTTTAATAATATGTTTACTCTGAGAAACTTTTTTCCATACATGAACAATGTTTAGTTTTATCATTCAACATAAGTTATCAGCAATGCTATGTGTCTTGAAAAGTCTTTCATAAAAATAATCATGAAAGATTTGTGACCTTTGGATTATACTCAGAATAAAGCACCATACACTAATCAAGGTAATCTAAAGATCATAAATCTTTCATGATCATTTTCATGAAATTTTTTTCATGATTCTTAACATTTCTCTATATTGACTGCTTTTGCTTTTCAAGCATTTGTCATTTTTAATTTTTGAATCACTACTGTTCTTTTCTTAGTTTGAATTTTTTGCTATGGTGTGTGTGAGTTAGCTTGTATATGACTGAGAGTTGGCATCAGCCTGATACAGACACAAAACAAACTAGGGATGGGCTGTCCGGACAGTGATATCTTGGTCTGTGGACCTCATCACGGGCCCACTTCCATAATGTAATTCGTTTACCTTGTTGATCCATATATGTAGATCATTTATGAGAAAAAAAATAAAGTTGATCTAATAATTATAATCATATAATTTTATCGTGTTTTGTCTTTTAAAAAATAAACGGTTGAAGATAAATGTAGTCCTAATAATTGAAGGCACATGCCTGGTTGCGTTGACATGACTGGTGGTTTGCATGGCCAAGAATGGTGAGAGTGGTGGCATTTCTGGTACCATGGCCACCACTGGTAGTTTTGTGTTTTATTCATACTTGTTTTTAAAGTCATAGTTGTGGGGTAGACATTAATAGGAAGAGCCACTATGTATGACTTCTTAATTTTTTTTTTCTTTGGATATGTTGTTTCATAAATCTTAAAACAGACAATCACCACTTTAATCAACAAGCAATATATGCACAAGTTTTTTTTTGTTTTATTCTCGTCTTCTTCTTCTTCTTCTTCTTCTTCTTCATGTTAGGTTTGCATTATTGTATTGTGTGTACTGAAAGCTGACAGGGTGAGCAGCCTCCATACAGGACTTGCATATATCAAAGTGATGTATGAAGGACCCATCACAAGGAAATGATAACAGTGCTACGTATTCATAAAAAAAAAAATATTGATCTAGAATTTAAAATTTTATTATTTGTATAACTCACAACAAAATAATTTTTTATTTACCCCATTCATGATATACAAAGAACCATTAGAGGGATGTACTAATATTATGTCAAAATAATAATTATTTTTTATTTATCGATTACACTAATTTCATGAAATTATTGTACTTGTACTGTTAATAATAACTCCATGGAGCATGAGTGAAACAAAGCTTTGCCCATCATCACATGAAACATAGCCGTTACAAAGTTGACGTTATGAACAGTATGTACTTTGCGTGTGCTTTTTGGATTGTGAGTGTGAGAGAAAGTGTGTTTCTGTGTAGAGGGCAGAGAGAGAGAGAGGGGGAGAGATGGGTACACAAAAAAGCCGTTGGAAGAATAGGAAGGGCAATGCTATATAGAAATTATTTTACGTTAACGGTATGTTATCTGGTTATTTTACTATTTATTGATATTCATAGAGTAAAAATGAGGCTTGATAAAACATTTTGTACTCGGTTTGAGGTGCTAAGTATTTAGTTAGTCATAACAAATTTTGGTCTCATTATGAGAGAATACATCATGTTATAGTTTAGTTACGTGATGTATCGATTACATAAAATATTTTTTTTGATGGAACGAGATTGGTTCGATATTGAGTTCTCTTTTTATTTAATGGAGTGGAAATGAGACGAAGAAAATAGAGAAGTGATGGGGTAAGGTAGGAGTTGTTACAATAATTTATCATATGAAATAATATTAATAAGAGATATGTAACATAACATATATGAAGGATAACAATTAATTAAATATAAGAGATAAAATTGTAAAAGAAAAAAAAGAAAAAAAAAGAATATTTAATATTTTACTCTTATTATATTAACGAATTAAATTATGTACCGGTGCATTAATATCAAATTATAAGGTCAAAATCGTCTTCCAAACAAGTGAAAAAGTAAAAAAATATATTAAATTTTAGTAAATAGTAATTTTTAATAAAAAGTGTTTTATGCTCATGTTTATTTTTATTTTTTTCTTTTCTTTTTTTAAAGTTGTTCTGCAAAACACTTTCTTTGGAATATATATATATAAATAAATTTTAATTTGCGATTTTAATTTTAATTGTTGTAAAAAAAAAAAAAAAACATTAATGGTTGATATTTTTGGGCAACTGGTGTGGTGATGGAATGTGTATGGTTGGTGGAGTTTGCATGGTGAAAGCTCTACAGCTCAAATAATAAATTAAATAATAAAAGTCTTTTTTTTTTTGGGTAAATAAAAGTCTTTGAAAAGACTGAAAATGCTCCCAAATTGGGGTCCACCCTTTGTCATACACGTCACCAACCATTAATGTTTGCCTTTCGAACACGCCCAAACATTAAAATAATGAAAAGTTGTCTCTATGACTATGACTATACAAATATACATATTTACTACAGAAGCCCCAAAATTCTTTTCTAATATCATTGACTACCTCTATAACTTTTCAAAATATCAGTAAACACCTTGTGAAAATAGTAAAGGCAAAACAAGGGTTAGTAGCATCTGACATCAAATCACCTTAACTTCATCACATCAACAAGGTCTCTTTCAAGGCCTAAATCCCTTCCTATGAGTAACAAAAAAAGTAGACCTTCAAGCCAAGTTAGGGTCAACAAACTAGGTCTAGTCAACAAACTTGAGCTATGAAAGAGAACGACTTGTATGTTTATATATGAATTATGGAAAACAAAAGTGAGCGAAGGGATAAGACAATAAGTATTTATAGCCTTATAGTTCAATTTCTATATACAATCAAGCAAGTTATAACTTGAAGCGAGAAAGAAAGCCTATGGTAGCTCGTTTTATGAGAAATACTAGCATACTTGAAAGAACAACAATCCATAATGATATCCGTTATACAAAGAATTAGAGTTAAAAAGACTTGTAAGCTAAGCTCTAAGCAAACACTGATAGCTAGTAAGTGATTTGATTTTAAAGGCTAAAGGAAACTAATTCATACCAGTATAGATTCTTAAGTAAGCAGTATAATAAACATAATAATACCTAAGCAATGGAGTTGTGATTCTTAAGTATGCTGTTTTAAGCGAGTTGTTAGGTAAGTCAGATAAAAAATAAGGCTAGCTTATTCCAAGTAAGAGAGACAAGCTTTGCGTTACTACCTCTTAGAGCATCTTTAATGGATATGTTTAGATGTGTATTAGTGTAAGATATTAGTCAAAAGATATGAGTGAGGTTTTTTTGTTGGTTCGATGAAGTTGCCAAGTGACTTGCTAATTTAATACGTTAGTTCAAATGTTAACTGTGAAAAATAGAGGCAAAAATGAAACATAGAAGAAGAGAGAAAAAGAGAAAGTCAAGATATTGCTATACTCTTTTATTTCTTCCCCTCCCCTCTCCTCCCTCCCTTCCTCTCTCTCTCCCTTAAAAAAAAAAAAAATGTTATTTCATCACATTTCCATATTGCCTAACAACTTTGTCTACCTCATTCCCTAACCATCAGAGCAACCATAACTCCTTCTAAACCCTTGCCTTTTAATGCAAAACAAAGTTTGGTGTAATTGACAATTGTTTTGGTCCAAATGCAATTTGCTCAGGTTTGCATTTGCATCTAACACAAATTACATTTTCAACCATGTTAAAAGATTCTTGAGGTGATTTGTAAATTTGGACGTTCTTAATGTTTCTTTATAGGGTCTAAAGCGACTTTGGCCCCATTTGACAGTACGTTTATATATATATATTAAAAACAAGTTAAAATTTATAATCAAAAAAATCAAAATATCACATTATATATATTAATTAATTATTTTTTTAATCACAATGACTACGAAAATCATTCTATACAAATTTACTTATTTCACCTTATTAAAAAATCAAAAATTAAAAAAATCAAGTTTTCAAACGAAGCCTTGCTTCATTGAGATTCTTTCCATAGTACTCAAACGAAGCCTTGCTTCATTGAGATTCTTTCCATAGTACAACTTCTTTCCAGTCTAAATTGAATAAGAGGGTGTTGTTAAGCCTTTGTGGGCTCACCACACAACTCACATTGATGATCTAAACCATTCAATATATAGGCCTTGTCGAGTATTTTATTCCTACAAAAAATCACATTGATCGAATATCAATAGCTACTAAATTAGATCATATTTGTGTCAATAATAAGTATGATTTTTAAAATAAATTATTTATACAAATGTGATTTAATCAAATGGCTATCGATATCCGATCAATATAATTTTTTTACAAGAATATAGTACTCAACGAGTCTTATATATTCAACGGTTTAAATTATCGATATGGATTTTGTGATGGGCCTACAGAGATCCAATAGCATTCTTCAGTTAGGTGGAAAGGAGCCTCTTCCTAATTTAAAATTAAACATATATATATATATATTAAAAAAAACAAGAGATAAAAAGAGACAGAGGAACGATACAAATAATTAGCCATAGGCAAATGTAATGGTCTCAGACTTGCCCATTGACCCATTGAGAAAATAATGAAGGGAAAATTATTCACAAGTCTTTTTTGAAAAGTGTGTGTATTCTATTTAATCCTAATTATTTTTAGATAAATTTAAAAGTCCTGTACCTATTTATTTTCTTCTCTTTCTCTACACCTTACTTTTTCTCTTTATCTCTCTTTCTTTGATATTAGTGGTAACCATGACTACATCTTCCTTGTTTTCTTTCTCTTTACAATCTACAGTCACCGGTGACTGGCGACCACCATTGATTGGGGTTCACCAGTAACCATTGAGTACCAACTTTTTACTTTGCATTTACCAACGGCGAATAAGATGAATTTCCGATGAAAAAGATACATCATACCTGAGTAAATCTACGTCAAATTCGGCTAAACAAAAAATAGTTGTCGGAGTACAAGAATCTCTTTATATCTGTCTCTTTCCTTCAATCTCTCATTTTTTTTACTTTTTCTATACTACAGACTTCTATTTCCTTGTTATAATAGAGAAAATTTTCAAATTCTGAACAATCTATTCTCGAGTTTTAGTTACATATAGTGAAAATTGTAAAATTTTATAATTTCAATTTTTTTGGTACTGAAATGAATCATTCTTTAAAATGGTAAGATTTTGCGATTTCATAACTTTCTTTAGAATTATAAAATTTTACAATTTCATAATATGTGTTTTCAGTTTGATTAATAAGGATAAATACTTAATAGAATCATACTTTAAAACTGTAACATTTTATAGTTTCAAAATTTATTTTTCAGTTTGATCAATATTAGAGATTATTTACTTAAACCCTACAAAAATTAAAAATAACATATGTTTTTTCTCCTTCTCATTGTTAGTGTTTGTTGTTCTTACGTTTTTTTCCCCTTCTTTCAGTTTATCAATATTTAGGACATTTTGCTGTACTTTTTTCACTATAATTTCACAATTTATTATTTTTTTTGGCAATTTTCTGAAAATTTTGGTAAGTCTCTAACGATATTCTTAATCTTCAGTGTACGTTCTACATATTCTGACGACTTCCAGTGATGTTTAAAACACTCTGGTAATACTTTAACGAATTTTCGGTGATGTTTTCATAACTTTCTGGTGATATTGAACATTCTAGCGAGTCTCCGGTGACTATAAGATAAAAGTCTGATAGTGGTGAAATGTAACAATGCCTTTAAATTTTTGATAATAATTAAAAATATATAAAACTAATTGATGGAAATATTTTATTTTGAGACCAAGTGAATTTTAAATTATATGTATGAAGTTTATCAGGAAGTTGCCAATAATCAGCAACCATTTTTATTGTCAGAATAATGAGTGGACCCTACTGCAGACGATCTAAACTATTGCATCCGACAGTCCTCCCTCCCACTTAACCCTAACCCTAAATACCTTCAAAACTTTGAAGGGTTGTTGGCGGCCAAAAATTAGTCAAAAAACACACCCAACCATGCTTTCTCCCACCACCACCTCCGCCGCCGCCACTACCACGGCGGCCTACACCACCATCCCCATCTCCGGCGATGACGTCATTTCCCGATCAATCCAGAACCTCTCGGTCACCGTCTCTCGTCACCGCCCATTCTCCGAATTCATCGCCGCTGGGGTCTTCGACTGCCCAGAATCCCTCTCCGCCGCTGGCCTCCGCCTCCAGAAGAACTCCAAGTACTTCAGCATCAACTACGCGATTCTCATCTCGATCTGCGCCGCCTTCTCTATCCTCCTCACTCCGATTTCTCTGATCGCCTACGCCGCGGTCTTCGCCCTCTGGCTCGTCCTCGTCTTCTTCCGCGAAGATCCGATGGTCGCTTGGGGTTACCATGTGAGCGATCGGATCGTGATCGGAGGGCTTGTTTTGGTCTCCGCGATGGCGATTTGGTTCGCTGGAATGGTCAACTATTTGTTGATTGGTGTTGCTGTTGGACTTTTGATCTCGGCCGTTCATGGCGCTTTGAGAAATCCGGACGGTCTGTTTCTTGACGAAGACGACGCTGTTTCTGACGGTTTGATCGGTGCGAACTCGAACTCGAACTCGAATTCGAATCCTCAAAGAAAGGATTTCTGGAATTAGTTTTCTTTTGTTTTTGAATTTGACTTGTGATTATAATTTGATCATTGAATTTAGGATGAGATTTTTCAAAATTCTAATTTCATTGGGAAGAGTTGCATTGGCGACTCATGTTTGTTGTGTGTGTGTGTGTGTGTTCTTTGTAATTTATATTCAATGTTGTTGTGTTGTTATCAACAAGATTGTTCTTGGTGATTGAATTCAAAAAGAGAGATTGTTCTTATTGATAAATGTGTGTCAATGGAGAGGTATTGAATTTGTTTTTAGTTCAGGTTGATTTGACCTAATGATGAACATAATTGTTATATATTTATGTAGGTGCACTATCCCACGTCACTCTATGAGAGATCATAGCTTCACTCCATAAGTGAACTAACTCCTTTAGACTAGTATGAGGTGTTTTAAAGCCGTTTGGGGGGGGGGGGAAGGGTGGGGGGGGGGGGGGTTAGCTGCTATTGTGCTAGTCGGGCAGGGCTAGCTGCTGTGCACTATTCCACATCGCTCTATGATCCCACTACATAAGTGGACTAACCCTTTTAAAGCCGTGAGAGGTTAGCGGCTATTGTGTTAGTTGGGGAGAGTTAGATGCTATCGTGTTAGTCGGAGAGAGTTAGCTGCTTCATTTTATGTAGGTGCACTATCCCATATCGCTTTATGAGAGATCACAACTCTACTACATAAGTGGACTAATTCCCTTGGACTAGTATAAAGTCATGAAGGGTTAACTGTTATCGTGCTAGTCAGGGAGGGTTAGCTGCTTCATTTTATGTGGGTGCACTATCCCACATCGCTGCTATCATGCTAGTCAGGGAGGGTTACCTGTTTCATTTTATATGGGTGCACTATCCCACAAGTGCACTATCCTATATCGCTCTGTGAGAGATCACAACTCCACTACATAAGTGGACTAATTCTCTTAGATTAGTATGAGGCCTTTTAAAGCCGTGAGGGGTTAACTGCTATCGTGCTAGTTAGGGAGGGTTAGCTGCTTCATTTTATGTGGGTTCACTATCTCACATCGTCCTTAACTGCTATCCTGCTAGTCAGGGAGAGTTGGCTGCTTCATTTTATGTCGGTGTACTATTCCACATCGCCGCTCAGGCTCTCCACTGGAGAGTTATGTGGGTGCACTATTCCACATCGTGTGCACAATCCCACATCGCCGCTCAGGCTGTCCACTGGAGAGTTATGTGGGTGCACTATTTCACATCGCTCTGTGAGAAATCACATCTCTACTACGTAAGTGGACTAACTCCCTTAGACTGATATGATGCCTTTTAAAGTCGTGAGGGGTTACTAGCACGATATTGTCCACTTTGGAGTTAGGTGAAAATCAACAGCTAACCCCTCACGGCTTTAAAAGGCCTCATACTAGTCTAAGGGAGTTGAAAAGAAAAATAAATAGGTAGAGAAGTGTTTAAAAGTTGAGTATATGATACAGATTTGAAGATTGTGTGGTGTGAGCAACATTCAGAATTAATATGATTCATACATTTCAATTAGTAAGTATTTTCTAGGTATTGTTATGGAAATGTAGTATTGCTCAATGATAAATTAAGACTTAATCCAAGAATGGACACTAATTGCATATAGTACCAAACACTTCATAATTTGTCTTGTTTCTTTCTTCAAGATGCTGTTCGCCGCGAGAAATGGTTTAGCCCGTTGGCCTAGAGTGCATGTGCAGATCTTATTTATGTTGCATTTCTTTTTTAGGTCTCTCCATTTTGGGAGTTTGAACTTTATGGTGATTTATGCTATAATAGCTTATTTGTGTGCGGATCTTATTTCTGTTGCATCTTTTTTAGGTCTCTCGATTTTGGAAGTTTGGTGATTTATGCTATAATGGTTGATTCATTTTACTTCATTGTAGTGCATTACATTGTATCAAAAAAGAATGCCATACACTATAATCGTGTCCTCTAGAGCAGTCATTTATCAAATGAGATGAGATATTAGATCATCTTGGGTGGCGAAGAAATCAAGCAACACTTGGTAGAGGTTGCATGTTTTTACGTCTAATCCGCCCATTTCACTGGAAAAAGTAGATAATTTTTGTTGGCTGTTTACAAGGCAAGATGATCTTTGGTTGAAATCAACAATAAGAAGAAGACTTTCCCCAACAGAAACTAGTGTGATTCCAATCTAAACGGTTACTTGGAAGTTGATGATTGTGTATCTAATGATTTATTTGTCATTTAACTGAAGCTAGTGGAATAGTAAGAACAATTTTATGCGTTTATATCTAATTAGTAACATGGTTAGTGTGACTAAAATTGAGCTACAAAAGTGTAGAGTTGATTTATTTGAAAGAGAGAATCAGATCTTACTTCTCAACTTCACTGACTTTGCTAATGTTTGTTGAGCAGCCAATGTCTGCGCATGGTTTTGGCCCAGTATCATTGTCCTGATACTAATACAAATTCTGCAGACCTCTAGGAGCCCTAACGCGAAGTTGCACGTTGAGAAGGTTGGGAAGGCTTTAATTGCTAGAGGAAGAGCTCTTTTTCTTGACAAAGAGAACCATATCATTGGCCTTCAGTTGGACTAGTGGTGGCCCAGATTTGAACCCAAAGAGAAGGAATGCAGAAGCCCAGAGGTAGTACAAATTGACCAACAGGTTTCCCTTTTTTCTTGCACCTTGAACTATCGCTTTAACAGAGCGTTTCAACCATCTTTTTCCTTCTAGCAAATAGCTTAGTTATGGTGTGGAACTGGATCGATTACCCAGGCTGCCTATTAACTCTCTGTGCAAAACATAGTTGAAGTAAAAGAGAAGGGCTGACTATCCTCTTCACTCTTCCATGTTTGGCTTGCCAAACAACCACCAGATTTCATTAGAAATGGATTGCCTCTGCAGAATTGTTCATCATCAATGCTCAAATTAGTAATAGGAGCTTTCTCAATTGGGATCTGATTTACAAGCTTCAAAGAGAGCACATGGCGAAATTGCAAGTTCAGAAAGTAGTTAACCAATCACCTACAGACCAAGACCTGACCTGCTCGTTTTCTCATCAAAATTTCCAAGAATTCTACCTTCTCGACTAGGTATTCATTCTTAGGTTTTCCACTGATCAAAATCATCAGTTCAGACAAAGGAAATGGATGAGCTGCATTGGATCAAAGTTCATGACTCTTGAGAACCTGGTTGTAATAATGACATGGGACCCTCTAGTGTTTCTTGGTATTAAGTCGTGCAGATCTTTCCTTTCCCACCATTCCTTTCCAGTCCCTAGATTATCAATTGTTAGTAAACAAGGCATGTCCCAAATCAGCTCTCTTCACTCTCTTGAATGCTTCTGTTTCTTGCTCCTCAAAGGTTCGAATTCTCCCCCTTTCCCTCTCCACATCAGCACTCACATCACATCCAACCCTAACTTGAATGACAGGTTCATAATATTCTTCCTGAAAATACCGAGCCTCACTGCCTACCCATAAAACCCATCCTTCGAATCTCTAGGCATACAAGTAAGCAAACTCTAATCGCAAGCAATGTTTTCCTAACGTCTGCACCTCCATTTATGCGTACTTCTGCCAAAGCTCTTAAATTTCCCACCTTTTGATTTCTTGTATTGTCATGTATTTGAATGGTGTTCACAAGAACCATTTTGGCTGTTCTAGAGAGTAGAAAGACTAAGCTTTTTGTTGGATTCTGATAAAATATATGTTGACAAATGCAATTGATTGTGTGTGGCTGTGATTGAAGACTCTCTAGAAGATGAATCTAACAGTGAGACTATTGAACAGAGACATATCTACAATGTGATTAATATATCATCTTCATCATCCATTGTGGGCTTCCCTAAATCGATATGTGTTGTTAGTGGGGGTGGATCTACATATTTGGGAACCCGAGATATGCACATGTTCATGATTTTATCTCGAGTTTCATCAAAGGTTTCTTGCTATACAAAAAAAGTAATTGAAAATTATTCACTTTTTGTGCTAGTCTTTTGTTCTATTGGAGCAAAGTAGTATAGGGAGAACATATTATTTTTTATTTCTTTTGAGAATTCAAAATGCATTGTTTATATCTAGCCTACTCCTAAAGGGGCGGGAAATAGAGCCATTAAGTGACAATTGCAACAAGTGACTTGGTTGTACAAAGCGAAATTAATAGTCTTTGACCAATGCCACTTAGAGGTGAGAGTCAAACCCTGACCTCTCGTATGTGAGAGGTGGGTCATACTACTGGGCTACAAGTGGGTTGGTGAGAGAACGTCTTTTGCTACAATCCCTCTCTCTCTCTCTCTCTATATATATATGTAGAAATCCAATCCATGTGTATGTGTTGGATCTAAATATATTTGATGTTCTTAATTTTAATTTAATTAATTTATTTATTAAAAATTTTGGGTTTGGATCATATTTGCTTTTGTTTTATGTTTTGTGCACTTTAATCTTTCAATTATTTTAAAAAATTGGCATGATGAGTTTGCTCCTCTACATTACGAGTACTTTAAGTGCAACAAAACATCATTTAAGATTTTTATTCTCTTTGCATGTGCTTTGATTTCGTATCACGCATTGCCAAGCGGAATCCCACAATAGTGATGATGTCAATAATAAATAAAATGAGATATGCGCTAAATAGTAGTCAAACGAGAAATGTAGAGAATAAGAGCATTGTGTCTTAATTTGTGTTGTATATGAAAAGTAGCAAAAGTAAAATTTTATTTTTGTGTGTTAAAGTTTGTTAATAATGTAAAGAGTAAATAAATGTTTACAATGATAAAGTTAGAGTGTGTATCGGGAATTTAAAAAAAGAAAAAATAAATACAAATTGTGTTAGACGTCCTCTACCTTCACCAACACTTTTTCTCCTTGTTAATTGATTCCATTACGTAACACATTACTTAACATTTGACTTTTTCATTATTATTATTATTTTTATTTGCAAACTAACTTTTGTTAACAGTTCAAATGGAAGATAAAAAAAGATTGATAGTTTTGTTTGTTGCTAACATTTAATCCTAACAGATATGTTGATGGATGCTCTGAGTCGAGAGAGGAACTATCTAAGTGGGTAGGAGTATGGCAAACAAAGTAGAAAATAAATAATAGTAGTTTTTAAAATGGCAAGGTCTCTCATTTTCCAAAATCATTCATCGTTGAGCTATGGAAAGTTTGTCCTAACCATTCTTTGGCTCGGTTCAAAACTCAGAAATCAATAATGTGGCACCATGCGTTGCAAAAATCACATGAGGATATTAGTTTGGCAATCCTTTACTTTAAGCCACCAAGTTAAACAAGTTAAATAGGAGTAAGGATCCTCGGTCGCCCTTTCCTACGGCCTTCCTTGCCGTCCTTGCCAAAACGACGTCACTTTGTCTAGTGATTCCCCCTCTCCCCCCAAAATTTGATTTTCCTGCTTCTTCCACTTTCATCTTCTTCTAATATGTTCTGTTTAGCCCTAACATCAACAGGTAGATAGAGACGAGAGAGAGGCGCTAGACGAAGAGAGAGAGAGAAAGAGGTGGAGAGAGGCATAGAGAAACAAACTGAGAGAGATGGTGGAGGGATGCGACGGTGACGGCGAAGGACGAAGGATGGCGGAGGGAAGAGACGGCGATAACGAAGGATGGAGGATGGCGGAGGGACGCGACGCGACAGCAAGGTGAGATTGCGGCCATGACAAGGTTCATTTCATCATTTCAGATTTTTGTTACTGATATATCATTTCATCTTCCTCTGATATGTTACATATATAACCAAATTTTTCTTTCTAATTTTTGTATCGAAAATTTGTAAAATGACTGTAAGCTGTATTACTTCATATCAGAAATAATAACCAGATATTACTTGATATCCCTCTCCCGAAAATTTTTGTATCTACTTTTAAATTTTTGTAAGCTGTATCTGTGGTTTAGTGTGGTTTCATTTATGGTTTAAATTGATTTCAACTAGACTTTCCCTATCTTCTCTTTATTTCTCCATTTCATTTAATGATTTCAGTTAGTTTGTGAAATTATGGTTTCTGGTTTTTTTATTTTTTTTTTAATAATAATTTTTGGAAAATTTTTGCAGTCCTGGGTTAGTCCTGGGTTTGTTAATTTGTGAAATTTTGGCTGCTGGGTTATCTAATTCATGATAAAAGGATGAAATTGATTCAACTAGAGTTTTTTTAATCTGTTTTTTTATTTTTTTATGTTTGGTTTGATACTAGAATCTGGATCTATTTATATTCCTTGTTTGTATGTTCTTTTCTTTTGTTTATGAAGATTGGATGTGTTTGCTTATATTCCTTATTTATATTCCTTGATTTGTTGAGACAATCTGAATGGAATGATTTGTTGAGATTTGCTGAAATGAGTATATATATACATTTTATCATCTAATGGAATGATTTGGCTAAAGTGAGTAGTATGGAGTTTGCTTTGAAAAACAATTAAAGGTAAAAAAATTAAAGGTGAGTTTGGAAGAGATGACACCAAAAACTAGTAGAAATATTGACAAATTGTTCAAGACAAAAACCTCTATTCTATGTTTATTCAATTGTTGTTTATGTGATTTTTATTTTTTTTTATTATTTGTATGGTACTAAATTGTAGGTAATGGAAGAAAATAATATTGTTGATGAGTTGGCTAGTTGTGGTTGAAAACCGAAATTGGGCATGTCATTTGACTCTAAACAAGCTGCGTATGACTTTTACAATAACTATGGTGGAAAGATTGGCTTTAGTATTAGGAAGGCGTATGCACACAAGAACAAACAAACTAAGGAAATAACTTCACAGACTTTTGTATGTTACAAAGAGGGAACTCGGGGTATTGACAAGCAAGATCCACTAGTAAAATTTTCGAGACAAGAGGTGAGATGTGGTTGTTGTGCCCAATTGAGTATCAAGTTAGATAAAAATTTAGGAAAATATGTTGCAATTGATTTTGTTAAAATCATAATCATGACCTTGTGTGTCAAGAGTGCATTCATATGTTGTCATTCCAAAGAAAAATATCTACCACCCAAGTAATTGAAGTAGAATTGGCTTCAGAATCTAGAATTCCTCTTAGGTCTGCTTATGAGCTATTTGATAGAGAATCTGGTGGAAGAGCAGCACTTGGCTTCACGAAATTGGATCAAAAAAATTACTTGAGATCGAAGAGACAAAAAGGTTTAGAATATGGAAAAGTGGGTAGTGTGTTGCAGTACTTTCGTAAGAAAACTGTGGAAAATCCATTCTTTTATTATGCAGTCCAATTAGATTGTAAAAAGCAGATAAGTAATATATTTTGGGCTGATGCTCAAATGATAATGGACTATGCTTAATTTGGTGTAGTGACCTTTGACACTACTTACAAATTAAATAACGAGCATAGACCTTTTGGAACCTTTGTTGGATTTAATCATCATCGAGAAACAGTTATATTCAGTGCAACATTGATGTATGATGAGACTACCGAATCATTCACATGGTAGTTTCAGATTTTTTTGGAGGCAATGTCAAACAAAGCTCTGAAAACTATTTTCATAGATCAATATGCTGTAATGGCTAAGGCCATTCCAATTGTCATGCCTACTGCAAACCACTGACTTTGCACATGGCATTTGATGCAAAATGCGGTGAAGCACGTAAGTTCTCTTTTTGAAGATGTAGGGGTGAACGGTGTGTTTTCAAAATTTATGCATAAAATTGATAACGAAGAAGAATTTAAGAATACAATGGGAACAATGCTTGCTAGGTATGATGCACGCAACAATCATTGGTTGGAGCAAACTTTTGGTGTGAAGGAGAAATGGGGATGACCATATATTATGAATTCTTGGGCAGCTGGAATGAGTGCCACTCAAATAAGTGAATCCTTCAATGCATTTTTGAAAGATTATCTCAATTGTGATCATAACTTGATGAAATTTTTCATGCATTTTGAGGGAGTGCTCTATGAGAAGAGATATAAAGAATTAGAAGCCGAGTATAATTTGTCCCAAAAATTGCCAAGGATTTCAATTCCAACTTTAATGTTAAAGCAAGTGGTAGAGATTTACATCAAAACAATTTTTGAGGAATTCCAAAATGAGTACTTGTAGTCCATTGAAGCGTCCATTGTAGGCACTATTAATGATGGTGGGAGTACCATATTCACAATTAGAATGGTGGTAGATGGAAAAAAAAGATAAGAATGTGACAATGGATAGAGATGGTTCTTTGAGTTGTAGTTGCAGAAAGTTTGAAGTGAAGGGTATATTGTGTCAACATTGTCTGAAGGTGCTTAGAGATATATTCAATGCAATAGACCTTCATGCACAATACATACTAAAACGTTGGACTAAAAAAAGAAGGGCTGAAAGTGTGAAAGATAGCTGTGGGTATGCCGTCAACGCTGATGTAAAACTACATCAAAGCGACCGATATAGGTCATTGATGAATATGTTTAGAGCAACAGCAAGTAGAGCCATTAAAAGTGAAGAAACTTATCATTTGTCACTTGCAAAAGGTGAAGAATTGAGTGTAATGGTTGAAGACAAATTAAGTATGCACACTTGTGGTCAAGTGACGGTCACTGAATTGAGAAATTCCTCAACTAACACATGCCCACAGAGTGATGAAGTAGATTGTCCAATCTAAGCTAAGGGACTGAAGAAAAGACAAGCAACTAGTAAGGAAAGAAGGAGGATCAAGGGCGTGATGGAAAAATCTATTGTAAAGAAGAAAAGAATGCAATCTAGGGTATTGCTGTTTATACTCCCCAAGTTCAATCTCGGCTTCCTTTCACCATGGGTAGTAATTATGTTGAGGTAATATTTCATATTGTGTGTTTTTTGTAAATGAAAATGCATTATTATTTTTTTTTTCATTTTATATATTATTTTCTTTATGTTGGTTTACTTTAGGGTCATGGTCATAGTGTTTATATTTCTCAATCTCGACTTGAATCCCAATCTCAACCTCCCTTTGCCATGGGTCGTACAAGTGTTCATCATGTCATGTATCCTACATATGACGTGAGTTATAATTGCTTACATACTTTACATTGAAATGGTAGTATACATTGTATAAATATTTTAATAAATGTAGCATTATTACAGGGAACTAACATGCCTCAGTCAATGCTGCCTCAGTCAATACCTTTAGTCTATCACACTCAGACATCGTTTTAGGAGTTGCTTCGAGATACTAGTGTTCATCACTTTGCAGTTCAACGGTCGCAAGCCTCACATAGTCCTGCTGATAGTCATATGGATGGACATCCCTTAAAGGCTTGCCCCGAACGATGATGTTATTATATTTTTGGATTTGAGTGTATTTTTTTATATTGTTTGGATTCAGGTATTTTTTATGAACATCTTTTTTATGTATTTTTTTTTTAATGTTTGGGAACAATGTTCTTCTCATTCATTGCAATGGGAACAATGTTCTTTTTTGATGTTAGAGATGGTTATGATGCTAGGTGTTGGTTGTATGATTGAGAAGAATATGTTGGCTGTATGTTTGTTTCATGGGTGTTGGTTGGCTTTATGATGTTGGGTGTTTGCTGTATGTTTGGTTCATGGGTGTTGGTTTTATGATGTTGGGTGTTTTCAATGGGAAGTTATTTTTTTTATTCTTATGCTATGAATGAGAGCAGAATACATGCATATGATATGGTTTTTATGCTATGATTCTTATGCTATGATTTTTTTGATTTTTTAGAGCAAAATTGTTGAGAGCAGAATTCTTATGCTATGATTTTTTTTGATTTTTATGTATGTTTGATCCATGGTGCAGAATGCATGCATTAATATATTTGGGATAAGGATGGACAGATTCTTTATATATATTTGAGCAAAATGCATGCATATATATATATAATTAAATTGGTACAATTTATTTAAAATGGGTCATCTAAATCGTTATTAGTCATTACAAGTGAAAACAATTTTGTTATAATTGTGAATATATATAACACCCAATTTCATTAATTAACATAATTGACAGAGTATAATAACTTCATTAATTAAGCATTGTTTGGATCTTACATGCACATATAAAAGCTTCAAAACCAAATAAAAGTTCTATAAGCAGTGGTTACGTTCAGTAGAAATGGTTACATTCATTTGAGTAGCACCACTAGCATGGTAAAACCAACCATCACTATGGTTGTCAATATCATGAATTTCATAGCTTCAAGTCGTTCTCGTTGGTTTGCCTCAAGTCGTTCCAAGATATTCAAAACTTCATTGTTTCTCTGAAAATCATAATCATACCCGCTCTCATCTTCATTCTTTATATGAATAGCTTTACTTCTCCTTTGGATATTTGATGCATTCTCAGTAAGAGCCACTCCTTACGCAAAGTAGTCACAAATCTTATCTGCATACTTGAAATACGACCTCCCTGGATTTTTCCCTGATTCTGATATGTACACTCTTACTTTTTTCCCGCATTTGCATCGTTTATTTTGCAAGAATCCAGCATCATTGTTTGAACTCATTGACATGTTAATCCTAGTTACAAGTAAACACAAAATTCAATTTCAGATGTAACCATAGAACCTTAATCTAGGCAGCTAATTAAGCATGTAAAAAATTAAAGAGTTGTGACCACAATAATTATCTATCTTTATGAGCAAATGTAAATCGCTTGAAGTAATGCATGTTGTTATGTTCCAGGCCTAGTGGGCAGCCATGCATCGAAACAAAGGAGTTTGATCTTGTGCGCAATGTGTTGAACAACAGCAATATGCTAATTGCTACTGTTAAGGAATGGTACAGAGATGCAAGTATACTATTACCGTGGAATTATAATTTAAACATTGGAGTCCAAATAGCCTTATTTTCCTTACCTAGTATAATAGTTGTTTTACTACTATTGTAGTTCTTGAGTCTTGGTATTTTTGTTGTCTATTACAGTTCAATGGAAGGACAAACAACAAACCTCAACAAATCATTCCATTCAATGAAAAAATGGATAGAATTAACAAACATTAACAAAAGAAATTATAGCTCAATGGAGGGACAAATTGACTCAATTCAACAAATTTTAACAAATCATTTCATTCAATGAAAAAATGGATAGAATTAACAAACATTAACAGAAGAAATTATAGCTCCATGGAGGGACAAACTGACTCAACTCGGCAAACTTCAACAAATCATTCCATTCAATGAAAAAATGAATAGAATTAAAAAACATTAACATAAGAAATTTCACAAATTAGATAATCCAACAGCCAAAATCTCACAAATTAACAAACATTAACAGAAGAAAACCCAAAAGTACCACATGAAACTCAAACCATGATTAATCTTAGGTACTTCTTTTGAAGAACTAATATCACACAAGTGCACCGATGATACTAAAATTCACAAAGAAAGATAAACTAAATGGGTACAAAGTGAGAGAATAGCAAAACTCCAGTTGAAATCAATTTAAACCTAAATCTACCCATATATTTCAAACCCAGGACTACAAAAAATTTCCAAAAATTATTATTAAAAAAAAAAAAAAACCAGAAACCATAATTTCACAAATTAACTGAAATCACTAAATGAAATAGAGAAATAGAGATAGGATATGGAAACTGTAGTTGAAATCAATTTAAACCATAAATGAAACCATAAAATTCAACCCAGTACCCAATACTACCCAACAGAAGTAAACCCAAAAACAGCCCGTAAAATTCAACAGAAGTAAACCCAGTACCCAAAACTACCCAACAAATTAATTGATGATATCAACAGAAGTAAACCCAAAAACAGCCCACAAAATTCAAACCATGATGAATCTTAAACCCCTTTTTTGCAACACTAATACCCACAAATAAATGCACAGACAAAACTGAAATTTACAAGCAAATTATCACAAACTAAGAGAGAGAGAGAGAGAGAGAGAGAGAGAGAGCACTGACTAGACAAGCAAAAGATTGGATTTCTGGAGAGAAATGCAAGGCAATCTGTGTTGGGTCTAGGTAGTTTGAAGGCTCTCTTTGGATAAATCAAAGAAGAAGGAAAGAGAGAGAGAGAGAGAGAGAGAGAGAGAGATGAAATGAACCTCGTTAAACCTCAACAAATTAACACCAAATCTATGTTCGTCTCTCATCGCCTCCACTTGCCTCACCACCGCTTCTCTGTCTTCGTCTCTCGCCACCTCGCTTTTGTCGCCTCTCCTGTTTGATGCCTCTCCTGTTTGATGATCTATTTAGCTCTGTTCGTCTCTCTTAAATGGGCTAGGGCTCAACAACCAAAAGGGGCTGAAAAAATCAGAAGGGGGGAAAAAAAATAGTCAAAACGACGTCGTTTTGACGCACAGCAGAGAGGGCCATAGGAAAGTGCGGCCGAGGATCCGGACTCGTTAAATAATGTCTTTTTCTTTTTCTTTTTTCCTTTTTTTATGTACAATGAAGACTGAAGCCAAATAGTCTTTAATATCTTGGCATGTGTTAAAACATTACTTTATATCAGCCATACTACACTCGCACACCAAACCTTAAAGCCTTTCACATCCTGTTATTTTGACTAAGTAGATTCAATTAGCTCGAGTGATTCCATTTATAAGAAGATTATTTTTCATTAGATCTCACATCCCTTATCTTTGAGGAAGTAATATTCTGATGCACTTTTAGCACTTAGCCTTCGTTTGGGATGTAGGTTAGTTTTTTGACTTTTTTAACTTAAGGCTAAAAAGCTTCATTTGGGATCAGTTTTTTGACTTTTTTGACTTTTATGAGAGAAAAAATAAAATAATTATGATTTGGATGTAATGTTTTATCTTATTGGTTTTTTATCTTATTTTGTTTTTTTATAACTATTTTAGCCCAAAAGCTATAGATCAAACGAAACCATACAAATTTTTCCAAGCCTTTTTCATTGGCTCTAAAAAGACAAGGGTTGTGTTTGGTTAGATTTTCAAAGTGTGATTCCACCATTTGGTTTCAATATGGTATTTGTTTACAGTTTTCAAAAATTGAATCCACACCCATTTTTCAAAACACGTCTACCCGATCATCCACTCGGACGTCGAGCTAGTTGACCAGAATGGTGTTCTGTTTTTTTTTTTCTTTTCACCTGTTATTTTTATATTTTAAATAAAAAAAATATTTTGGAAATTTTTAAATTTTTTTTATGATTTTTGAATAGAGGTGCAACTCGGGCAGGTTCGGTTGGGTTGGGAGGTTGTCCAAGCCCAATCCAAGTTGTGTTGAGGCCCGCCCAGGCCCGAATTGTAACCTGAGGATTGCCCGTCCCAGCCCGACTCGAGTTAAACCCGATTTGCCCGATTTGCCTGAATTGTAAATGAAATTTTTTTTTTCCAGCTACATTATTAAATTATTAAAATTTAACTCTGTTTATATTTTTTTAATATAGAAAATTATTAATACCACCAAAACAAATAATTTATATAATGTAAAAGATATGCTGCTATAGTAGTCCTTATAATTTATGAGTGAAAATAAAACAAAGTAAGATTTTATGTTATTCGTATATATAATAATATATATGCAATATGATTTAATAATCTAAATTACTTTAATAGTATGTAATGGCTAATAATTTATATGTATATTTAATATTTTTATATATCTATATATGTATAATTCGGGTTTCGGGTTACTCGGGTTGTTTGACGTCTTTATCCAAGTCCGTTCAAATTTAATTCGGGTTTTTGAATTTTTGCCCAAACCCGTACCGAATTCAAAAATATCTTGTCCAAGCCCTAAAAAAATTCGGACTAGGTTCAGGTTGCTCGGGTTGAGCCCGCCCAAATTGCGCCCTTAGTTTTGAATAGAATTTTGGATTGTGTGTTTGGTTATGAGTTGTAAATTTTTTAATCAAATATCATATTTCACATCACTCAATTCAAAACTCTTTTCAAAATTCATAATCAAACAAATTTTTTACACTCAAATAATAATTCCAAAATTCACAAACTCAAAATATAACTCTATTATCAAATTATAATTTTAAAATTTTACCAAACGGAACCAAAATTTTTGTAAATATGTTTTTAAAAGTGTTAAAATGACTTTCCATTTATTAATAACTCTTTCAAGTCTCATCTTCAATCTTCTATACAAATACGCATTAATTGGCAAAATCATATGATGTTAATAATTTCAGTATCTTCATGAATGGAAAAAAAAATAATTTCAATGTCTTCACTAATAATTCCTCATAAATTTTAGGGCAAATTACATATACCTCCCTCGAGGTTTAGCTAAATTACAGATACCCTCCTGAGATTTCAGAAATTATAGATACCCCATGAGGTTTATATTTTCATAACAATTTGTCCCCTAATTTGTTATGCAAATATAACTTTTAAAGAGTATCTGTAATTTCTCAAACCTCAAGGGGGTATCTGTAATTTTACTAAATCTTGAGGAGATATATGTAATTTGCTCTAAATTTTAAAAGATTTCAGGAAAGGACATTTCCGTAATTATAATGATTTTAGCAGTGGGGGATTGGTAATTTCTCCACGTCACGTGTATTCCATAAAATGCAAAAGCAAAGTAGTAGTACACTAGTGTAGTACTACCGACTCTCGGTGCTGACGTGACCCACCACCTCCACGTGGCCCCCTCACCTGAACCCTCCCTCCCACCCACCGCGATCGGCCCAATCCCAAAAATTTCCCATAATTTCAAATAGTTTTTCATTTTCTTAGCTATAAATCTCTCAATTCAACCCCAAATTAGGTTTTTCCAATTCCAAACCTCACTTCTCTCCTCCCAATCAAGCTTCATTTATGGCGAATAAGGTACGCTAAATCTTCAATTCATTTCAATTTACGCCCAATTTGTTTTTAAGTCATTACAATTCTAGCTTTTTCCTCTTTAAATCGTCTTCAAATTCGAAAGATTAAATTTTTTAATCCAATTTCAATTGAATTCGTTAGAAATTAGTAATTTGTTGTCTTAGTTTGTTCCTAGATTCGGCCTCCATGACCTGGAATGATTGTTGGTTGTTCTCGATCTTGATCTGAGTTTGTGAAGCCTCAAATCGCATTTTTTTTCCCTTCTTTTTTTTTTTAATACAGAAACTATAAATTTAGTGATGGATTTGGAGGGTGAGTGTTCAGTTCTTGAATCTGTGGAGGACAATGAAGTAATAATAAGCCCTGAAAGATTGGCAAGTGTTGATGTAAACAAGGTTGAAAATAATGGGTCGTGGAATGGTGAAAATGGTGGTGATGATGATAAGGATGTTGAAGTTACTGAGTCGGTGAGTTCACCTCCCTTGACCGGTAAGTCTCCGGTCGGTTCTGTGGGATCGTCACCACCGGCGATGACAAAAGGGTATGGGCTTAAGAAATGGAGGCGAATTAAGAGGGAATTTAATAAGGATGGGAGTAGTAGTGCAGATACTAGTAAGATTTTAAAGCGGGGTTTGTCGACACCAGCGCTGAATTCAAGTAAACCTCAGGGTTCGTCTGTTGAGACGAGGCAAAAGAGCAATGGATCTGTATCATCCACAAATGCAATGTTGAAAAGTATGGGTGTTGGTGTGGATGGTTTTTCCTTACATGGGTTCAATTTGGATTCTAGGTTGGCAGTTGGACTCGATTTTTCTGCTGGGACTGATTCTGAGAACAGTGAGGATCGGAGTAGCAAGTCTTCTACGGCAGCCAGTGTTCCAAAGTCAAGGCATGAAGTCCAATCAATGGAGGGAAATGCACGCGATAAGAACAGGATGAAGACTTTGGGTGTGAAAACTTTGGTTAATTCCACTCAAAAAGGCCAGCAGGGAAAGAGTCGGATTGAGACCAGTAAGAAGGCTAGAGGAGAACGGGTCAAAATCGAGAAGGAAAACTCTCATTCCAGCATGGAATCTGACTCGCGAAGCTCCAACTTTGTCTTTATGCAGGGCACCAATAATATGGTGACTAGTAATGGGAGACAAAGTGGAAGGTCAATGAATTACGATGGAGAAAACAGTGATGAAGCTCAGGGTGGTGAACAAAACTTGGGCGAGGAACTTATAAGCAAAGAAAATGTGGGAGAATTTGAAGATCAATCTCAAGAAGATTTAGCTGCTGACTTGTCTTGGGAGGTTAAAGAAGAAAAAGTTGAGCACCATAGGTCATCAACAGATCGAGATCCTCTAGTTGAGTGTATCTACACACTGCAGTCTGCACAGGAAGAACTTGAAAAAGGTCGGTATACCTTCCTGTAATTCTAGCTTTAAGTATTTATTGTTTATGTTCTTGGTTTGAATGCAGCTGTAAGATTCATCACACTAATTGCTGTTTTGTAATTACATGATCCCTAAAAAATATGGGTTTCTCTTTGCTCTAGCATTTTGTTAAAATTAGCATTCCCTATGATATTACAGTAAAATCTATTGCAAAGATAAGACGAGTTTGTTATTCTTCTTCCTGAAACTATTGAAGTGAAGGAAGTTGAAGATACTATGCAAGTATGTAGAATTATTATTCAATAACATCATAGTTTTATATTGATTTTATTTTTTATATCTGAAAATATACATATTTATATTCATATTTAAATCCCTGGTATGGTTTTCATGACATGACATTAAAAAAATAAAAAATAAAAAACTCCTCCTCTATCCTAGGTATTATTATACTTCTAAGGAACTTCTTGATTCTCACTTTTGATGCACTTTCTGACTTTCCATTCATTTTGTCCTGGAGTTTCATATATTTATACTTTCCATCAAGTCATTCTTATCATTTGTTATTGGTGACGTAGTTCTCAAATTTAGGTTCTCACTGTTGTTGTGCTAAGCATTCTGTCTCACCTTGTTCTAGCTTATACATGTGGAGTTTAGGTGTCCTGATGTCTACTTCTCTGCCATACTGTTATGGTCTCTCTTAGCACTCATAGCTGTTTGAACTTGATAACTCCATCTTCACCAGATCATGTAGCATTATAGGTAATCTTTGCAAGTGCTATAGGTAGCTTTGTTCAAGATACTCGTTAAAAAAAAAAAAAGGTAGCTTTGTTGGAGATGCTCAACTCTGAATGCTTGATTTCTAGATGTGGGTGAGTCTTTCAATTCTTTTTCCCTACAATGTAAATTCAGGTTCTTAAATTTGAACTTCTCTTCTTTTTCATTTTTTTGGGGGGTATAATTTGTTGGTCCTCTCAATGAGGATATATTCTCTTTCAAGTTCTTCTTTTCTAGTTAGTTAAGGCTCATTGGCTTCATCTGGATTTCTATGGGGAAGATACCCATGCTTATAGCCTTTTAGGCTTTGATTTCCACATTTTAGGAGTTCCTCGTCCTGTTGTAAAAGGCTTCAACGAAATCCTTGTCCTGTTCTTCTAAACCTATCACTTCTGCTATTTTCCCTCCTCCCATTCATGGCTACTTGAAGCTTGCTGCAGTAGGTACTCCTTCAGCTACTCGGGCTAACTCAGAGGTCTGGAGGTTTTAGGGAATCATGAAGTTAACCATTTAGTTGTTTCATTGAGGCCTTTTGGTTGGATGAGATAATAAAAAAATGAAGTTTGAAGCTGATCCATAAGAGCATTTCATATGGTTTGAAGACAAAGTTGGAATGTTGTCTCTAGAAGTGTCTTTCAGCCCTTGAATGTTTCTTTGCTGCTATAAGTTTTTTCTCTTAGTTTCTATGTCGTCTTATTTGTTTAGGGCAATTAAGGAACAACATGTTCACAGTTGAAGATAAAATGAGGTAACCCAGGGGTGTGGTGGAGTGGAAGGGACTCCTCCTCCCTTAACCAAGGTCGGGGGTTCGAATCCCGCCTTGGGCATGGAGCAGCCTTAAATCCCTGGGCCAGCTGTCCCACCCTTCGAGGTGCCTACAAACCAGCGAAGGGACTAGTCTCCGCGGTCGGCGGGGGATACCCTGGGGGAACCTAAAAAAAAAAAAAAAAAAAAAGAAGATAAAATGAGGTAGAAGTGAATAAGATAGTTAGTCATGTACAACAAAACCAATAATTGCACCAGTTATGAAGAAAGATGCACTGTCCACATTGAGGATAATGCTAGGCGACTGGGGAAGATCAAAATTAACATGAAGATAATATATATATTTTTTGAAAGAAAAATAAAAAAAGAGACATTGGCTTGTGCACTAGGTACAGCCTTTTTGTTAGCTTTCGTTTTATCTGAAATTATGGCTCTTTGATCAAACAGAATGCTAAAACAATATCCACGTAGCCAAGCGCAAATAGTTGGGAGGACAAGGCTTTGTTGAGTTGAGTTTTTTTTGCGGTTATGTCCTACTCTCTCTCTCTCTCTCTCTCTCACACACACACACACACACACACCCCAGAAAAGAAAGTGTGGGAACATATGGTTGTTTTGTTGAGGTGCAGAGGTTACAGTGCAATATTTGCTAGAAAAATGTCGTAAGCTTAGATGATATGGCGGTTTCTGTTTAGGTGCTGAATTTGCAGTGAATATTTGCTGGAGTTATCCTGATCCTTTTTTTTTTTTTTTTGCTGCATTTGTCAATTTATTATGAATGATTTCTGGTTACGTCAGCCTTCTTTTTGCAAGTGTAGAAGAAAGATATGCAATTAATGAAGCTATGTGTACCATTGCAGAAATTCAGAAACTAAGGGAGATAGGGACCGAATATATTTCAGTTTTTGACGGTTCAACCCAGGAGAGGAGTTTACCTACTGAGTTCGCTTCTGTTGATTCAAAAATCATCGAGGCAAGCTCAGCTGACCTGTTGGACTCCGGAGATATTACTCGAAGTGCTGAGTTGGAAACCCAGTTAGTAACCCTAAAACAGAACATAAATCTTTTGGAAAACAAGCTTGAAGAGGCAAACACTGTGCTCAAAGCAAAGGAAGCCAAGGTCACCGAACTTGAACACGCTCTAAATAGTACTGAGTTGCCAAGGGAAGAAATGGAGGCCGAGCTCGAGGCTCTTTTCGAGCAAAAGATTGAAGCCGAGGTTGAATATTTGGCAATATCAAGAACAATCCAAAAGTTGAGAGTTGCTGCGGTGGATGAACAAAAGACTCTAGTTTCAGAGCAAGCTCAGACATTGAACGAGCTTGGAGATGCGAAAAGAAAGGCTGCAATGCTGAAGAGACGGGCTGAGAAGTTGGAGAGTTCTTGTGAAGATATTGTAGAGACTGATCAGGTTCTAACGCTGCAGAATCGGGTATGCAAGGTTAGTACTTTCTTTTTCGTGCAGTCGATACTGCTAGTTGTAGTGTTTGTGTTTCTCTTGTTGCAGTTAGCTCCCCAGTATGCCGGGGTTGTACCCACCTGATTTTGAGGACAGTTGTGTCTTTTTGTAATATTCTGTCTCTGTAAGAAAATGTTTGAAATGTTATATCAATTTACTTCTTTTAACAGCTGATAGAGATAGATCAGACATACCAGTTTTCCAAATTGCATGTGTCTGTTAATTTGTTTTGATTCTTTGTACTTGTGATTTTTGTAGTGTGCTATCTTAGGACATAAATGTAGAATCTTGATGTGGTGAATTTTCTGATTGAAGTGAAAAATAAAAATAAAAAATGGTAAATTACACTGATGTCCCCTGATCAATGTGGAAATTACAGTTGACTTTAGCTAATGTTGTCTGAAGAAAACTGTCCTGATTACAATGAGTTATACTGGGGAAACAATATGTATAGTAAATGCCAAATTGTCAAGTACGGTGGGTATGGTGTTGATTCTTCATTTTATTTTCCCATGGTTTATTTCATATGTACTCTGTCATTTGAAAATAAATATATAATCTTTTGTTATTTGTGAATTAAAATGTATTGTTAGACATTCTACTGACTTAACAGAAAGTGTAAAACACGTATTTAGACTTGAGAGAACCATGCCATGGGCAAACCATGTGCTCATTCCTCTTCTCTCTCTGTGTGTATGTATATTTGGTTTTTTTTTTTTTTTTTGAGTAAATTAACTCATTGAGTAGGATGGAGATACAAGTAAAATTATTATTTTGCCCTTCATGCCATGCACATGTAGAATTTCTATCAAAAATCATAAACGACTTTATCAATTATACTAGATTGAAACAAAATTAGAACTCTGAAGATCAAAATTGATTTAATTGATATTGTAAGAATCAAATACAAGATACAAAGTACAGGATTACTGGTGTAATTTATCGAAAAATTTGAACAAGCTTACTGTCATTCCAATACTAAAAGCTGCAATTGAAGAAAAGGGGAAAATATACTTTTTACAGTCTTGTTAATAAGTGTCTTAAGGATATTGATTTATAAAATTTAATCTGATTATATATTTTTATGACACAATAGTTTTCTTAAAAAAAAGATAAATAAAATAAAAATCTAGTTAAAAAAATAGTAATCTAAAAAATAAAAGGAATAAAAAAAAAAAAAAAAAAAAACATAATTGGGTCTTGACATGTTGTACAATATTTAGGTCACGCTCATATCAAGACATGGCTATGAATTAGGGGTATTGAATTTGATGAATAAATTGTGTTTTTGAAAGCAAAAGTCAATAAATTGGTCAAAGAATAGTTTCCACGTCAATTGCGCCTGTAATTAATATCACTTTGTGTTGTTTAGTAAATTTTTATTTTACATGCAAACTATGAATGTAATTTGTGAGTCAAGAAGATGCTTTTTTATTTTTTTATTTTTCCACATGATTTTTTTTTTTTTTTTTTTGGGGGGGAAAAAAAAGGGCAAAAAAATATTTTTATAATAAAAATCATATGAAAATGATGAATATTTTTTTATTTTAAAAAATAGATTCTAAAGTTTGAAGAGGAGAATGTGGAAAAAAAAATCACATTTTAGAGTTTGACCTTGGACACGGAAAATGTATGTTGACACACTTTCAAAGTGAGCCTCTTATTTGAAAATAGTGTTGATCTCATAAAAAATTATGGACTATTGTTTTAGATCAATTAGGGAGCATCTTTTATTCAAATATGAACAAACTTTAAATATGAGTCAAATAATTTGATTCAATTTACATTTTTACGAATTGTGATTCTCTCCATTGCATATTAGTAATGGAAAGATTTTATTATATCATCTAATGGTGAGTATAATAATCTTTTTTAATTTAAAATAATTATAAATGTGCATTCCTATTTTATAGCTATTAGATATGTAAAGAAAATCTTTTATTATAAAATGGAGAGAATCAAAATCCTTTCTTAACACACATCTGTAAATAAACAACAAATTCAATACACATGAGAAAGATGAGAAAAGACACATAAGCGAAAGCAATTAAACTTCTCACATTCTAATGGCTTGCAAGGTGCAAGAACTCATAGAAAACATTTTATAGGGTGCACCAGCTGGGATTGGGATTAGTGTTGTGCCTTGTGGAACAACACTTGTGCTGGGAGGCCTTGTTTGGAGTGTGTCCTAATTGATCCATCAACAGCCTAACTGATCCGTCAATTTTATCATCAAATCAGTCTAACTCAACTCACTCACCTTATCAAATCACACAGAATTAATACGGGATGTTTAGTTTTGTAGCACACCCCTACACATAACCACCCTTCAAAACAAAATAAAACAAAACAAAAACCAAACCAACACAGCCAAAAAAAAAAAAAAAAAAATGATTCGAAGCATTCAAGTTTTGAAAATTCGAGGTCTCTAGCACAACTGTTAGTAAATTTTTATTTTACATGCAAACTATGTAATTTGTGAGTCAATAAGATGCTTTTTTATTTTTTTATTTTTCTACATGATTTTTTTTTTTTTGGGAAAAAAATAAACAGAAAAAATATATTTTTATAATAAAAATTATATGAAAATGATGAATATTTTTTTATTTTAAAAAATAGATTCTAAAGTTTGAAGAGGAGAATGTGGAAAAAAAAATCACATTTTAGAGTTTGACCTTGGACACGGAAAATGTATGCTGACACACGTTCAAAGTGAGCCTCTTATTTGAAAATAGTGTTGATCTCATAAAAAATTATGGACTATTGTTTTAGATCAATCAGGAAGCATCTTTATTCAAACATGAATAAACTTTAAATATGAGTCAAATAATTTGATTCAATTTACATTTTTATGGATTGTGATTCTCTCTATTACATATTAATAATGGAAAGATTCTATTATATCATCAAATGGTAAGTGTAATAATTTTTTTTAATTTAAAATAATTATAAATGTACATTCCTATTTTATAGCTATTAGATTCTATTATGAAATGAAGGGAATCAAAATCCATTTTTAACACACATCTATAAATAAACAACAAATTCAATAAACAAGAGAAAGATGAGAAAAGACACACATAAGCGAAAGCAATTAAACTTCTCACATTCTAATGATTTGCAAGGTGCAAGAATTAGGGTGCAACTCGGGCGGGTTCGGGCGGGTTAGAAGGTTATCTAAGCCAAATTCAAGTTGTACTAAGATCTGCCCAAACCCAAATTATAACCTGAGGTTGTCTGTTTAAGTCCGACCCAAGTTAAACCTGAATTGCCCGAATTGTAAATGATTTTTTTTTTTTACAGCTACATTATTAAATTATTAAAATTTGACTCTATTTATAGTTTTTTTTTAATAGAAAATCATTAATACTATCAAAATAAATAATTTATATAATGTAAGAGAGATGCCGCTATAGTAATTCTTACAATTTATGAGTGAAAATAAAAATAAGTAAGATTTTATGTTATTTGTATATATAATAATATATATTCAATATGATTTAATAATCTAAATCACTTTAATATCATGTAATGGTTAATAATTTATATGTATATTTAATATTTTTACATATCTATATATGTATAATTCGGGTTTCGGGTTGCTCGGGTTGTTTGACATTTTTGCCCAAGCCCGTCCAAATTTAATTTGGACTTATAAATTTTTGCTCATGTCCGTACCGAATTTAAAAATATCTTGTGTAAGCCTTAAAAAAATTTAAACTGGATTCAAATTGCTCGATTTGAGCTCGCCCAAGTTACACTTCTAGCAAGAACTCATAGAAAACATTTTATAGGATGCACCAGCTGGGATTGGGGTTGGTGTTTGTGCCTTGTGGAACAACACTTGTGTTGTGAGGCGTTGTTGGGAGTGTGTCCCAAGTTTTTGTTTTTAGAGAACCTGAACTATTTATATTGTAAGATTTGTTGAGTATATTATTTATAAAAAAATTCAATTTAATCAGACATATGTAACCTTACGATCAACCTTAATTATTTTTAAAAAAAATTGTCAAAATTATACCAATCATTTATTTTTATTTAAAACAAATATGGCCATGTTATAGGGTTATAAGTATCTAATGTATCTGATTTTTTTTTATTATATATAATCTATCTGACGAACTTTATAATGCACACAATTCGAATTATAAAAATAAATTCAGCATTCTCCGACAAGCTTCACAACAGCTTGTTGTGGCAAGGCACAACACATTCAAAATAATAAGACACAAAAGGATGAGGTGTCTAAGATGTTGATTAATTTGGTGGCAGGGATTTCAACCTTTCCACAAGCTTCATTTGGCATTTGATTTTTGGTTAAAAAAGTATTAAAAAAAATAAAATTGGTTATATAAGTCAATAAGATAAAATATCACATTTAAATTATAATCATTACATTTTTTCTCTTACAAAAGTTAAAAAAATAAAAATAAAAAAACAAATCAAACGAGACTAAAAAAACCAAGCTAAACACAAAAAAGCCAATTAAAAAAACTAATGCCAAACGAGTACTGAACTTGCATGCATTATCATACATAGGATGGACCCTTTTTTACCTTAAATATCCCTCTCTCATTGATTTGTTGCATTCCAACTAGATGAGAAACATTACTATTTATTTTGGTTACAATTTTTTAAAAATTGAGTTTTTATTTTTTATATATTTTTATTTTTAATAAATTTTTTTAATATTTTAAGTTAATTTTTTTACTTTTTAAATGTACCCAATTTAGATGTGCCTAAAAAGTAAAATATTTATAAAAAAATTAATAAATATACAAGAATACGAAAATGTACTGAATTTCTGTATATTTTTTTTTTAATGTTCTTGGTATTTAGTGAATTTTTTAAAGATTTTTTCACAAATATTATATTTTTTAATTATATTTATATTAAGTATATCTAAAAAATAAAAATAAAAATTGCTTAAAATATTTTAAAAAATCACTAAAAATAAAAAATAAAAAACATGAAAAATAAAAAATAAAAATTTTCAGAAAATTGAATTTAGGAAATTAGAACCAAACAAGATGGTTGAGATCCATAATTTAAATCTCACAATTTTATCTACAATGACTTGACAAATTAGGGGAGGAGGGGTCATTGTTGTGCCCCTTGTGAGGCCCATTTTGGATCATATTTTGATGATTTAAACTGTTTATTTTTTAGGAAATTTTGAGTAGAAAATATTTGTAAAAAATCAAATTGATCGGATATCAATAGCACTTTCATCAAACCACATTTGTTTTCAGTTTAATATTACAATCTTATTTGTAATTCATTTTTTTATCTACAAATGTGATTTGATGAAGATGTTATTGATATCCGATCAATTTAATTTTTTACAGGTTTGTTCTACTCAATATTTCTTAAAAAAAGAATAGTTCGAATCATTAAAATAGAATCTAAAATGGGCCTCACGAAGCACACAACAGTCACTATTGTGCCCACCACATAACAGTGACCCATTATCCCAAATTATGTATCAATTTTTTATTTACCACAAACTCAACTCCCTTACCATGTAGGCGAATTGTGAAACTTAAATTGTTAATTTCTAGTAGTTCTTTATAAAAAATTCATACAGAATATGTTATAATTAAGAATAATGTGGCAACAAGATTTTAATAATTAAACATCATTTAAATATACACTTTATTTTAAAATGGTAACTCTTAATGCAATCCGATCCTTCTATATATAAATTTTCTATAAATATTTTGTGTGTCACTATTTAAAGGTAAAGTTGGGAAAAGGATTGAGAAACAAAGTTCAAAAACGCGTGGAAGAAGGTAGGGCAGGGTGAAGAAGTTTCATTAGGCAATTAATTTTGGCGTTAAAAGAAAATTAATGCACAATTAAGGCCTTGTTTGACAACCTCTCTTTTTAGTCAAAAGTCATTAAAAAATTAAAAAGCCAATAATCTATATTAAAAAGTCAAAGATTCTCTTTTCTCTCTACTTTTTGCACATCTTTTTGTAAAAAATTAAAAAATCATCACAAACATACTAATTTTTTTATATTATATTTTAATAAAAAAATTATTAAAAAAATTTGTTTCCAAATGAGGCTTACCATACGTACAAGCCAAGCTCTCTCATTCTCTGTTGGTCTCACTAACAATGAATGGACACAAAACGAGATTACAATAGAGGAAATAAAAATAGATAGTGTAAATTACATTTATCTTCTTTAAAATTTAAAAAAAAAAAATACTTAATTTTATATTTTTAACATAATTATACTGATATCCTTTAAGATATTAATTTATATAATAATTAAGTTGTATGAATAAAAAAATTATATTACCATCTGTTATCTATTGAATTGTATATTTATTCCCATCAGCGTTAATTTTAATTGATCTAATTTTACTAAAAAGGATAACAGTATAATTATATTAAAAATTCAGACTAACAGTATCTTTTTCAAATTTTAAAAGTGATGAGTGTAATTTATCCAAATATTTATGACTCATGCAAAGAGAGACAAGGACTAAAATTTAAAGGTGGATGAGTTTTGATTTTAGAGAGTTTGTCTATAATATAAATCCTTTATTCTAGGAAAATATATGAAAATTTTAAATCATTAATTACAGAGAGAGATTTTTGGTAGGTAAGAGATTTTAAGTAGCTATCTTATTTATGGGAAAAAAATTTAATTAAATTAATAATAAATAAATACAGAAAGAAAATTCCTTCAATTCTTTTTCTCAGTCTTTCCTTAGTTGGCGCTTTTAGCTAGACCTAGTCCATGAATACAATTCAAAAGTTTTAGAGAGAGAGAGAGAGAGAGAGAGAGAGAGATTATGAGAAACGAGTGAAGAACGTGAGAGTTAATTTCCACACAGAGCAGTTAAGGATGACCTTTCGTTACCCTTTGAGCTTTCTTTCTTTTTCTTGATTTCATTACTGATCTGATCTGGGTTTGGGTTTATATCTCATCATCACAGACTCACTCTCGTACCCAAACACATACACATCTTGATTTTCCCAGTTGGGTTTGTAAATTTTCCTCCTCTTTCTTCCTAATTTTCCGTTTTGGTTTCTTTCGGGCTACGCAACCTCCTCTTTTCACTGATTTTCTTTTCTTTACTATCTTTTTCTTCTTCGAGGAAAATAACAATAATAATCACTCTTCTGAAGAAACTTTTTTTTTTTTTGAGCTGGTTGGTAAGTTATAACTGTTCTTGTTTTCTTCTACAATGGAAGCTGATCATGATCAAGAAAATCAGTTTCCGGTGATCGGATTATCGAACAAACAAGATTGTTCCGGTGAAGAAAAGCCATGGATAAAGCTCAAAATTGAGAAGATCGAAGAACAAGAAGATCAGATTAGGCCGCGAAAGAACGATGAGCCTCGGGTTTGTAAGGTGTGCAAGAAAGGGTTTAGCTCTGGAAAAGCTTTGGGGGGTCACATGAGAATTCATGTTCAGAACAACAAAGAGCTCAAAACCAATCAGAATCAGCACAATATTGGAGACAGTGACAAAGACAATAGTGGTTGTTACTCCAAACCCATTTGTTCGATTTGTAGCAAGAATTTTCCGTCGATGAAGTCATTGTTCGGGCACATTAGGTGTCATCCGGAGAGGGAATGGAGGGGAATACAGCCTCCTCCTCGGCCTCCGGCCGCCAAGGACAGCTCATCTTATTCCTCCTATGTATTGGATTCCGAGCAGTTAAAAGCTGGTAATCAGACATATATTGATAGTGATATGGGGATTCAGGAGATCGATTTGACGAAGTCTTTAGTGGGTTGGTCTGCAACTGCCAAGCGCGGCCGCAGAGCCCTAATTGCCGCCACTGGCAGGATGGCAGAGGAGAAGCGGTTACAAGATGCCGTGGATGATCTCATGAGGCTAGCTCATAGTGGTGATTCATTGGATTTGGAGTCTGGTTCTGGGCTTACCCATAAACATAGAGTAGTAGTTGAGGCTACAAACAGCAATTCACTGACCAACAAGGTTGAAACCGAGGGCAAAATCGGGTCTTTGAATCGAAGAAGCGAAAAAGAATAATCGATGAGTCAGAGCCGCCAGTTGATTTTAAGATGGATCATCATCCTGCGAAGAAACTTAAAATTGATGAAAGAGGGTCGACTGACATGAGTCACCATGTATCAGTATCGAGAGGATCGAACAGTGTGCTAGTGAAGAATTTGGAAAAAGGCAAAGGCAAGGCAGTGTTGGAAACTGAGCCTAACTTCACCGATTCCGATGAAAGCATACCCAGTGAACAACTGATCATTAATTACAAATATAAGAATAATAACAAATCAGCGATGATCAAGAAGAAGAAGAGGATGATGGTGAAATTGAGCGACTTGGGATTGGTACAAATTGATCAAATTCATCGGCCAATTGATAGGTACTACAAATGCAGCACTTGCAACAAGTGTTTCCCAACTCACCAAGCATTGGGTGGGCATAGATCAAGCCACAACAAAGCCAAGACCAGTCAGACCACCATTGATGAGTCTTCATATGCCGCTGCTGAGGACATTACCCGAGGCGATGAAACTAAGGAGAACGAAGGAGCTGGAAGCTCGAAGCCAGCTGATAGCGCGCTTCACCGGTGCAAGATTTGTAACAAGGATTTCGCCACGGGTCAAGCGCTTGGGGGTCACAAGAGGTGCCACTGGACTGGTCCAGTTGAAGCTCCGTCCAGCCAAGCCACATCGTCACCTGGCGAGGCGAGCCAGACGGGCCAAAAGATTCTAGGGTTTGATCTGAATGAGCTACCTGCCATGGAAGATGAAGATGGTGTTGAGGACTCTGAAGAACATGGAAGTGGATATGGTTTTGCTTCTTCCTCGTACAACAACTCAGTATCTTAGGTTAGGTCAAGTTTTCAGTTAGAATTGCCAGTTATTTGCAGCTTCTAGGAATTAAAATCTGGAATGGGATTGTCTCCCATCTGCAATGTGAATCAGATAGTTCTGTTAGAGTAAGTGAAGCTTATTTTGATGATTTAATTCAATATATAATGCCATATATTTATAATTAAAATGCAGAAAAATGCACAAACACTTTGTGACTTATGTTTCTATTAAGAACGACTCATATTACATTCAAGATGAATTTAAACCACATACATATTATAGTTTCTTTGCATTTTATCTATGATATGATTTTATCACATATATTGTCTAAATTCAAATTTATACTAGTCATCTATTTCTTTGAAGAGAAATATGAATAAATCATATCATTCAAATTGAGCCCATGATAGATTGCCTATGGACCAAACAGCACTTTCTAGTATAGTTTTGGACCAGAGTCAATACTTTTTTGAAAACTTCAAATTTTGGCTTGGCAACACTGTTTCATAGAGGAACCATCTTGGTTTTTTCTTTCTCTAATGGGGTCTTTATGGTCTTCTCCTTTTTTTATTTTTTTGTGGTTACTTCATAGATTGCTGTGTGATGAAGGAAAGATCCAAAAAGGGTTTTGTTTGTTTCTTTTGTAGGGATTGGATGATGTTAAAAGAAGCTGCAATATACAATACAATATGGTTCTTTTAAATAAGGCCTTTTGGGGCTTTATTTCAGCTTCTTGTTCAATCTTGTGCTTATCTGAGCTCTTTTTTTTTTCTTTTTTTTTTCTTGAATAATTCTAGGTACCATGAAAAATTAATTAGAATTTTATTTTAAAAGAGCAGTATTAAGGGTAGATTTAAAGTTAATATGTTATGAACAATATCCAAAATGAAACTTGTTCACATTTTTAAATTGTGAGCAAAATTAATCTTTCCAAAGTATAATGCTCTCTATGGCATGCTTTTCAAGTTGAACGTAAACATGTTGATGTCAGAGCTTTGTTATCAATATCAAAATTCACTGATATACCGGTCAACATTGTACAACAACCTCTCACCTTGTTAACTTTCCTTACAAGTATCAACTCATTACTCAAAAGAAAAAGGTTAAAACTATGACATGAAACTCCCTCAAAAGCAACTTGCAAATTTTGCCACCACCAAAAAAAAAAAAAAAAAAAAGAAAAGAAAAAGGCTACTTGCAAAAGAGTTCATGGACTTGGTGTATATTCCACAAAGAACTACATAATATTTGTGGGGTCACTTGAAAAGGTCTAGGTGTTTAGACAAAGGAATAAAGGATATAAAATTATCTTACAAAGCTCCTATTATTATATGAAAGAGAATGAATTGGAAGAAACCATAGGTCACCCTAAACAAATAATTAATTACATAATCAACAACTTCATTTTTATTTTTTTTGGGTTAATAAAAAATTGTTGGTTTTGAGGTTTCTTCTCTCTCCTTACTTCTTGACTAGGGACAAAAAGTCAGAAGGAAGAAACATTTACAAAAAACCAACATCAAGCCTTGATTATTGAGTTCAAAAAACTGATTCACACACACACACACGCACAAACAAAGCATGGTAATGGTAAAGTTGTTCTTATACTACATTTAGATGAGTAGGTGAAAAAGGAAATGATAAAGATTATGATTTTTCACTGAGAAAAGAAAAAAAAAATTATTATTACAGTATAAGTGTCTTTTTATTTTTAATGTTTTGTTTTATACCGCCAATTTAGGTATTTGAAATTATTTTATATAGTCATTTTAATTACTCACTAAATCTCACTAATTTTACCTCTTCGATTTGCAAACAAGTTATGAGAGTTCTTTTTTGTATTTGTTTTTGTTTTTTCTTTTCTTTTCCTGCCAAACTCTTTAATCCAAACAGACTGTTAAAGTAATGAGATTGAGAGAGAAGCAGTAGGCAATAACCTAAGCTAAGTGGCCTTAAAAAGTCAAGTCCCCTTTGTCTCTACTTATTCCAAGCTCCTTTATATCCTACAATCATACTTAGGCCTATTTTGAAAAAATAGTTATAATCAGCTTTTTGGTAAAAAAAAAATTTTGTGAGAGAGGAAGTGGGTTATAATCTGGAAAGTAAATTATAACCCACTTCCCAAAATAAGCCTTAAGAGTCTTATTTTATCAGAGGTAGTTAAGGCCAAGTTTGGGAAGTTTAGAATAAGTGCACTTTTTTACTTTTCTTGTATTATGTGTAGAAAAAGTAGAGAGGAGATGTTGATTGATGTAACCCAAAAAAGATAAAAAGATGAAATAAATGCACTTATATTGGGTACCCAAACAAGGCCTTAATCATTAGGCAATTTCTCTGGTGGCCATAGGTTTCTTAAAAAAATAAGGGGCTCATTTTTATATTCAGCTTAAGGTCTTAAAAAATCTTGAGCTGTTATTGCATTTTATAGTAGAGAGATGACACAAAATAGGGAACAAAAGAGGTTTGAGACAAAGAACTTGGCTTCAATAAGATTGCTCGACTATTAATCCACTTAAATTATTGCCCAAGACCTACAAGAAAATTTAAAAAAAATTATATTCTTAAAAATCTTAATTTTTCAAAGACTCAGTTAAATAATTTTTTATTTTAATATTTAATATAAAATGTTCAAAAATCTTGAACCGCTACTTACGCATGTACTAGTTATAGGTGAAGGTAATGTGGAAGATGGAAAGCTCCAACTGTTTTCTTGACACATTCTCGTGAGACCAAATGAAAGCAACTCTTTACATACTTATCACCTTTATAACTTTGCATTTACAGACATTACCACCTTTCTCACTCCATTTGCTTCACTTGTCATCTAAATTAGTATACATATTGTTTCATGAAAATAAAAAATAAAAAAAATATATTCTTTCTAGCTTAAAGAAAATGAAAAACTGAAAAAGAAAACAAATATTAAAAAATAAAAATTCAAATTCGCATAGCTTTGAACATTTGTTTGAAGGGATTCCAACGGAAATTTACCTGACCTCATTTCATATATGGATTAATTTGAATAAGATTAAGATTATGAACGATAAACTATACCATAGAATTAGAAGGGGTAAAATCCCAATCCAATATTTGTTCTCGAAGGTTTTTGTTTCCGTGTAAAAGTATACTCTCCAAATATGATAGGATTATTTGTAGAATTTTATAACTCTTTTTCCCATAGGACTCAATAGTTTTCCATATAGGGGATATGGGAAACCAGTTCTGAATTCAGAGAGAGAGAGAGAGAGAAGAGAATCTAGTAGCAATATGTCACCATTCAGCAATCCCATTCGTAAAATATGAAATTCACCAGATATTTTACATGAATTTGCCCCGACCTTTGCTACAGACACAAAAAGAGAGACAGAGGCCTACACTTCCATTATGTATCTTCTATGCACTTTTTATGTGTCCCTAGACTTTCTCAAATGCACCAGTACCAAGTAGTACTCCCGCGAAAGGGCTAGTTTGTCTGGTCATTTATTTCAAGGACTTAAAGGCAACAAAACAACACAAAATACAACATAGCAACAAGAACAATCAAGGAAGAAGAAAGAAAGATGATGATGATGTCTATAGACACGTTTGGCTAAAATAACCTAAAGCTCAGAAACTATTGATCTTTGGAATTGTTGGAAAACCTGTACTACGACATTTCGCTCCTGTATCTCTCCTCGTCTCTTAACCCTTTGTCCTCATAAACCTGCAATGCATCACCAAAAATTACAAAAAAAATGCCAATGAAGCTTGAGATCCTCACAACATAATTATGGGACCAATAAGTCTACGAACACAGAGGTGGAGCAATCTAAGTGAAACTGTATTTTTTATGACGGGTTCCACCATCTAAAATGTATGGCCAGGATGGTTTTTTGTAGTTGGTTCACCTCCAACCGCTTAAAATAATAGGAGATTACTAAACCCACCTCTCTCACAACATGGGACCCAATCATGTGAAAGAGAGGGTTATAACACAATCATTAAGGGTACGGATTTAGCAATACTATGAAGTTTATAGGATTCTGTAAGTCCAATAGCTACAAGAAATTCCAATCATAAAATTACGACAGAATAATGTAATGGCAAACTGTCTATGTTACCTGTTTTTCAGCATCTGTGAGTCTGCTCCATAAAACTTCAATATTCTTGCTGATGGCTTTTTCTTGCCCCTGGTGTAAAGAGTTTAGCCTGTTGTAATGTTCAGCAAAGAAAAAATTGTATCCACTCCTACTTGGTTGGGGCCGAGAGGGATCTCTTAATGCCAGCTGGTATCTCTTGTGGTTGTTCCGGTGTGGAGGTGCAGCTGAAGTATTAAAATTCTGAGATGCATGTAACGGGGTAGGAGTTTGATACAGGACACCTTTCAGCTTCTCAGAGCCCAAATTGACAGTAATCAAATACCCAACGTCAAATTTTGAATCGATGGTTCCAGTGACCGTACTACCGGGCTCCAAGACAAAGTTCACTGTAAATCACATACATAGACAAGAAAATAATTGTTACAATCATACATGATAAGCCAATTAAACTGCTGATATACCAGATGTTAAATGTATGAGTAGGAGGAGGTATACAAATTACAAACTCAAATTCTCATTGTTAATTACAAATGATGGCAAATAGATCATCAAACAATGCCAAACCAAGATAAGCCATGTGTCTCAATCAAGTAGGGTTGGCAAAAAGAATCCTTTATCGCCGTCAGCCCTATCAAGGGCTATATCCTCAATTAAATTAAATAAATTCATATCGTTTTTTACTACACCATCTCATGCTAGCTTAGGT